>VZTD01001040.1:3746269-4065394 GCA_013397725.1 Rhagologus leucostigma | reverse complement strand
GGTGACGGGCCGAGGCCACATCATCTCCGGAGATGGTGCCGGCGGGGGCGGGTCGCGCAGCGGGGATTTAAACCTGGGAGGGACGGGCGCGACGGGACGGGCGGCTGCCAGCGCCAGCCCGGACGGGGCTGCGTGACCCGCGGCAGGCAGGACGCGTCCCGCCGGTCCCGCCCGGGATCCGTGGCGGGGGGCTGCCGTCCCTCCCGGCGGGAGCGGCCCCCCCGGGGGTAAGAACTGCGAGTGGAGCCGCTTGGAGCGGGGCTCGACGTCCGCGTCTCGCCTCGCAGCGGGATGGAAGGGCGGGTTAAGGGCCAGGTGTTGGAGGAGCTGCCCGAGAGCCGCTTGGTTTGGGGGCAGCAGGAGCGGGAGGGACAGCGATTCTGGGCGAGCGCAGGCTGCGACCTGGGCAGCAGGGGAAAGGGGCAGAGGGGCTCACTTCATAACCCCTGTACCTCTCTGCTTTTGGAGGTGTAGGGTTTTCTGTGCGTAAATAAAAATGCAGAATTGTAGACTGCATGTAAATTTCAGCATACACTTATTTTATTAGATGTTCGGAAGAACTCTGTCCTCACTACAAAGCGAGCAGTTTCTATGGCTTTCCTTTCATAGAAAGATCCATTCTTTCCTACCAAATAGCAAAAATAAACTTCTTCAAAGGCTTATATGCAAATACACATGGTATCAAAAGGCTTTGTCAATGCAAAAGCATCGTGCTTTTGGTGAATATAATTAACGTTCTAATTAGGCAGTTGTAGGTGAGCTTTCACAGGATGTTTTCACTGTCTAAATTAAACTTGCTTAGTAGACTCATTAATTCTTTCACATCATGAGGCTTTTCTGTTCTCTATGATGTTGGTTAGGCATTGTTTTTTGTAATTCAAATCCACCCCTGAGGCTTCGTATTTGCCGTCTCTGGTATCTGTGAGAGGTGAGGGAGAGGAAAGCAGTATGTAGAAAACAAGAACAAGTCATCTTCAAGCAAACTTGAAGGCACTGTGAAGCTGCTTTCTTGAGAAAGGTGCTTAAATGTTACTGTTGCCATCCTTACTCTTCCTATTTAATGCTTTCATCTGGGTCGTGCTTAGCATGTTCTTTAAGGCAGAAGTTTCTTTTCAGGTGTCATTGTTAAATGCCCACTAAGTCTTGTGTGTTTGAAGACAAGAGTTTCTAGATACCTGTGCTGAAAATCCAGAAGATATCAATTTGTTCTCTCTTCTAGAGCCCCTGTTAGGAATTTTTATTGCAGTACCAAGGGCTTGTTTTCCTTCCAGTACTGCAGTTTGTGTACCTCTCTTTCCTTACCTACCTTTCAGAATGCAGTGACAGTGGGGTTTTGAGCTATTACACTGGTAAATAGCAGGAGTGCATAGGTTATTAAATGGACTGTTTTAGCAATTCTCAGCCTTATTTCTGGGAAGGTCAGCTTCTACTGTGTGCGATAAGATGTGGCACTTGTCTTCTGAAATTTCGTTGCAAGAGTAATACTCTTTCTTAGATTTTTTTTTTTTTTTTTACATAAGGGAAGGAAAAATACGTGAGCTTACTGATTTTGGTGTCCTATATGGATAAATGCTCCTTAAAAACTGTTATCAATGTGTAGTCTCTATGTATTTGGACCACTTTTACATTCATGGAAAACTTTTCCTGTGGCAGAAATTGCAAGGGGAATCTAGAAATTATTCTTTTCAAACATTTCAGCTGCTCATGAAATGCTTGAAATACTGAATCAGGTAGCATAGCATCTTGTAACAAGTATCTTGAGCCCATGCTCATGAAATTATTTATTTTCAAGGATTGTAGCAGACTTGCGTTTTTAATCAGACGTGTGAGTATTAAAGGATTTAATTTTTTTTCCAAAGGAACTGATGTTCAATGGTATGCTCTGCATATCTTGCTATAGTTAGTTTGTGCAAGTTATTCAGTTTTCTTGAACAACAGTATTAAAATGATATCCTGAGTACATGCTGCTGCATAGAGTTTGAGTTTTTATCTTGTATTTTTTTTTGACGTTTCTATGCATTTAATGAATTTCCTTCCCTCCCCACCAGCTTCTCAATAGAGATGTACAGAGCAGAGCTGTGTTCTACTGCTCCTTCCCCCTACCTTTTTTGGTTTTTTCCTCTTAAGTGCTAAGTGCTTTGCTCTGCTAAACTATCGTTAACGACAAGTCGTGGTAACATATTGGTCAGTGCTAGATCTGATTTTTCTTGTCTGTCATACAGTGGGAAAGCAGTTAAGTTTAACTTACGAATACAAAATGCTTCTAATGTAATATATTTGAGTAAAAGGAGTTGATATCCCGCTGTGTAAAAGTAGAGCGGTTATGACATGGGTATGCGGCATTATGCATTTCATGTGAAATAACAACTTTATCTTTTCCCCTGCAGGAAGAGTACAACGTTTCAAAATGCTGGAGATTATCTGGGTGATGCTGGAGATTACATTTAATGTGATTGTGTCTTCAGACATTCTGTTCATCCATTTCATGAGCTAAAATATTTTATAAAAATGAAATCAGCTATCTTCATTGACCTTGAAGTTCACTTTGTCCTGTGAGTTCAGAGAAGACTTTCTGAAGGAGGAATAGATTCATCACATACGTGGACTTCTGTTGTTGCTCAAGGATACACTTTTTTTTTCATCGTAAAAGGCTGTCTGCATGAAGATGATTCTTCATTTAGGATATGATCTGTATAACTAGGTGAATGAGGATACTTTTAATGAATTATCAGCATCTATTTCCATCTGTTTCTCCAGCTTTTGTTTTTTAATAGAAATGAAGGACAAGTATAAAACAGCAGAGCTGATGTGTTTCTGTGAGGCCTTTATGTAAGCCTCTGTGTCTGGATGTGGTGCTAAAGGACAGGCAATCTGCTTTTGATCAGCTGATTGTAACTGTGGAAAGAGAACCTTTAATTTAAAGTAACTTGCAGCTGTAATTATTTTACTCTTTGGCTTGCACCGAATGAAAGGGAAATTTAAGTTTTGCTGGTCAGGAGCATTTTACTGAAGAAAGGGAAACTTACATATCCTTGTTTTCATTTCAAACCAAGAACTGATAACGTGTTTTTCTTAGAATTTGACTACTAGGGAGATCTCGGCAGAGTAAAGCAACTCAGATGTCAGCAAACGACTCTTCTCCCCCATCCTTGCAGAAGTTTTCCCCACCTACGTGTCATGCTGCTGCACCACAGACCCCAACTTTGTCTTCAAGTCCCCAGTCGGGGCTCTCCAGTCGACTCTCCAATGGCAGTTTTAGTACCCAGAGCCTCACCAACTCCCGAGGCTCCATGCATGGGATCTCCTTCCTTCTGCAGATTGGTCTCACTAGAGAGACTGTCACCATTGAAGCTCAGGACCTGTCCCTCTCTGCTGTTAAAGACCTCGTGTGCTCAATAGTTTACCAGAAGGTATGGTATGATGCTACCATGTTCTGCTGATGGCAACAGTGTTTTTGTAACAGGCTGTTTAGTAATAGCGGCTGAGATATGCCAAGAGTTTGGTACAGTGACAAAGATCTATGTTAGATATTTGCAGTTAGGCACAAAGAAATTTTGGTAACTCTCAAGGGAGAAACTTTTAATTCAAAAGGACTAAACCGTCTTACTTTCTCGCTTGTGAAATCTGGTAAAAGAAGATGTAGTTTTAAATTTTCTGCAAGAATGACTTTTCACAATATGGACAGCTTTTTCCTTTCAGCGATTGTCCCTGATACCGTAGGTTTTTACTAGCTTCTGCTTACTACTGTTGAGGAATATTCTTGGATCTGTATAGCCAGCCATAGTGAAAGGACCAGTTTTGGCTACAGACATGCATTGCAGGGCCGCAGACTTGATACTGGCTTTTCTTTTTGTTTCTAGTTGATAATTAAAAATCCCACCAGACAGCTAATAATGTCCTAGTATTGTTTTTCTGTATACTGAATACATGTGTTGCTCTTATATATCAATATGATTTGCGTTAAGAGAGGGTTGACCAAGAAATAAAAGAACCTTAGCGTACTTTTCCGTTGTGTCTTGGCTACCCTGTTGCAAATTCTGTCTCTCTAGGAAGGAAATAACACTGATCTTGCTGGTTTTGTGTCCAAATTTTATCTTTATTTAGGTTAGGAAGGTTAGATCCTAGTAAGCAGCCTGAAAAGAAGTAAACAGTATTTCATAAAATAAGAAATAATTGCTCTCTTTCATCAAGGTCAGGTGTGGGTGAGAGGGAAGGAATTGAAGACAGATTATTTTGTAGGGAATTATCTCCATGTCTTTCATTATTGTGATTGGTATTTATTGTTGGTTAGTTTTATTATATGATTCTTTTTCACCTGATAGCCTGAAAAAACGTAAGCACATTATATGTTATTTGCATATGCTTGGGTATCTTTTTTTCCCATCTCATAACTTACTGCGTCTTTCATATTTTTACAAACTAATTGTCAGGCAAGCCAATTTTATAATAACTTCCAAAATGTAGTTCATCATGTTAGTTCCCTTCTGAAGAGATCAGTTATTTGGGTCAATTTCTTTTTTTCATGTAACACTCATGTTAGGTGTACCTTTATGCAGCCATTTTAGGGGCTGCTTTTTCTTTCTGTATCAGCTCCTTCTCTTTACATCTGCATATTTCCTGTCTTCTGTCTTAAAGAAAGATGAAAACAAGTACATTCACACTTATTTTTCTTTTTTCCTTTCTGTTTTTTTGGTAGGCTCAGCTAGAAGTTTAGCTTGAGGTCTTGTTATAGCTCAAACATCTTGCATGCTGAGCCTAATCTACTGCAAACTGATGAGGATTTCATGATCAGTTTTCCTTTTTGTCTGGCTTTGCTGCAGCTCTCCTGCAGCTGATGCTACCAGTGAAAACATGTTTGCAGGCAGCAAACTGATCAGGAAACAACCTCGAGTGTGGTGGATTCATCTTTCATAAGTAGTTTTGCAGCTAGTGCACGAGTGGCAATATGCTCCCTGTACTCTCTGTTTGACAGCAATATGTCCTGCCTTTTTTTCTCTTAGATCTGGTGACTGTTGCAAGACTGTTAAATATTCTAGTATTAGTATATACATAATGTAAAAATTGTGAACTGTGTTCTTGTCTGCAGTCACGCAAATGGTTGCCTGTTTTTTCCAATTGAAAGCTTTGAAGCTTACTTGGGAGCTTGAACCACTTGCCTAACTGTATTTGAGGCTACAATTACAGTATCAGAAATGTTGTTTAGGATTCTGCTTTTCTGTGTTTTCTGCTTCAGACACTGGTGTTCAGTGTAGCTCGTTCAGGTTTTGCAGAAGGGTAATTAGAAGCAGCATCAGCAGAACTGAAACTAGAGGCATGTGTCTGCAAGGAGAGCAAGATGAGTAATGCAAATATTTGGTGTGTCTCTTAGCTCTATTACAGATGTTCTAAATATCAGGAGATGTTTTTTCTTTTTAAGTATTTTCTTCAGTTTTTTTTTTCAAGTTTAAAGTTAAGTTTGGGGAGCACTGTGTTAGGGTTATTGTGTATTGGAATGCTTAATAGCCATCCTGAGAAAACCCAAACTTTGGACTTTACAGGGATGCTTCAAAAAAAATTCTTGCTTATGGTCTCCAGTGCATTCATGGTCTTCTCTGTTCGTTCCTTATCTAGATTGCTGTGTGTTAAAGTATCAGACATACAGTTCTCAGGGGCAATCTGAAGAGGAACCTAAGCATGGACACACATGGCTGCTGGAACAGAGGGACAGTGTTTAGAAGCAGAAAAACTTGTAGCAGGTAGACAGTGTGTGTCCTTGCACAATGATCAGATATTACAGAGGCAAGTTCTTAATCCTGTTCTGTGTTGGAATACTGTTTCTTCATTCCTCACATGAGAGGACATGAAGTAGAACAAAGGGATTACTGATTTAAAACTAGAAACTCGCATGTGGTGATGTTCCACTGCCTGCAAACTGAGAATTATGTAGGACAGCATGCTATAAATGCTGTATTCTATCTTACTTAATTTTATTCTGGTTAATAGCTATAAATGAAAAACATTTGATTACTGTAGTATTACTTGTGCTATTGCTTGTGTAGAATCAGTACCTGCAAGATTTCTTGTAACTTTTTCAGTAAACTTTACTTTCATGTTTCTGCAACTTCTCTATCTTTTTTGGTCCACAGACCTGTCCTTTATCGTTTTCACTCTCAATCATACTCAGCGTTCTTCTTCTTTATATATATATTTCCTCTGATGGCTTTGTTACGTTTTGCTCTGAAATAGACCAGCTGGTCCCCAACCTTAGAATGTTTGCCTGAAATTCTCATGATCCTTTAACCGTTGCATTCTTTTTGACTGAGAACTGATACAGTATTTACCCATGCAATCTGTTTCTTACTCTTCCTGCCTAGTTTTTCTACTTGACTGAACCCACCCAAAGTCACCATTTAGCAAAATCAAAGGGCTATTTCTTATGTCTTGCTGGCTGGATTCCTCTTCTGTATTTTGATCACATTACAAGGATCATATTGCAATCCATCCGTATTACAAATGGATCTATACAACTCTTGCAGTAACAACTCGAGTGTAATAAATAAGTAACAGCACTGCAACCAATGTTCTGGGTTTTTCTCCAGGTTAAGCTTGTAATAGTTCATGGTGTTCATTTTTGAAAGGCTCTAAAATGAATCCAAATCATCTCTTCTGTTCAGATGTGCTCAAATCTATTTTTTTCCTGTTCCGCCATCTTGTCGACTGTTTTCTTCATATGAGCTAAATAATGCAGAGACTTAGCAAGAGTTGAGGCATGAGAAGTAAACATGCTTGTGAGAAGGTAGGAGCTGGGGAGTTACTGGGGGTGCAGAGGTGTTATATGTGAGGCAGATTAGCATTTCCAGCGTGGTAATTGGTTTGTGTGCTGGAAAACCTAGCCAAGCAGTAGTCCAAGTATGTCTGTATTGAGGCATCTGGTGGGGGAAAGATCTCCTGCAACATGTTTGAAGCTAATTGTCTGTGTGATCATGTGATTTGGCACATGATTCTAAAGAGTGGGAGAGAATAGCTGGGTAGGGATGCAGGATAATAGAATGGATGACTTCAGTGAATGAAGAGACGTTCCAATGGTGTTTTGGACCATTAGACTTTGGAATTAACTTTCAGTGGTTTGAAGCATTTGTTTTGAGTTATGACGGGTCATGAGATATTGGACCTTGAAACAATATCCGCCTACACTTTTCCCTAGTGTGAATTTTTGGCGACTAGTCCAGAACTTTGTAAAGTAACTCCTGGAACTTGATTTTTCAGTTACTGCCAGGATAGAAAGAAGCCTCAGTTGTGTTTTGCTCAGCAATACTGACTGCTATATGTTGGTTGCATTCTTCTGGATCAAAAAGACCATGTAATACACTCTCAATTAAAGCTAGATATGCTGTAATACAGTACGAGCATGCTAGATAACACCAGTGATTTTTCCTCAGTTTCCCAAAACTGCAATAATGCTGTAGTCATGTTACTTGTGCTAGTACCACCCAAGTATTAAGAACTGCATATATTCTTGATGTAAGCTGATGATATTGGTATACCAGAGATTAATTTTGGCACAGTCTAGTGCATACGTAGACTTCCCACAAGTGATTTCCTGTCGCTAGATGCTCTTTTGGAACTGTTAAGACTGGGAACAGTCATCTTTTTGCTTTTAGGAAACTTAGTAATACTGGGATTAGCAGTTTATGGGTTCTGAGTAACTGTGCAGATACTTTAGGCTTTTATGCCGGAAAGTAATAGCTGTATAATCCCGTAAGATAAAGCAGGCTTTAAAAAATTCTGCTTTGAGTTTTATTTTCAGGTTTACATTATGAGCTCTTAACACTTCAAAGGAACTGGATAATGTTCTTCCTTAACAGCTTCATGTCGCTGAGCATAAGGAAAGCTATAAAAGCTGTACTTTGGTGCAGTACAAGAGAGAGGAATTCGGTAGTGTACAACTTGAACATAGTTCAACTATTGAACATAGTTTAAGCTTTGCGTAAAAATTCTGTTAAAAGACACCACTTGAAATAAAACCCCTGTTAATTGATGAGGTTATTCTTGGCCAGCAGTCTGCACATAGCCTTCTGGCCGAGGTGCTAGCAAGGAATGTTGTATTCCCGAATGGACTGGGGAGCGGAAGAGAGAGCAGGGCGCCGCACGCCTGTAAGGAGCCAAGCTGCTTGGTTGGAGCTGACTGCTCCCCCCATCGAGGCCTGGCCAAGTGCCTTAGACAGGGCTCTGCTGGGCCACCTGCAGCTCATCAGAGCCGGCCGTGCGGCGGGCAGCCAGCCAGCTCTTCCATGGCTTGGGTGCACAGGGCTGGAGTGGGGGCAGAGGAGAGGAATCTGAGCCAGAGTGTGTGGAAGGGAGTTGGGAGGCAGGCATCTTCCCAGTAGGATCTGTTCTTTTGGAACTGGGAACTGTTTTTTGGTGGGGGAGAGGGGAAGTGTGCAAGGAAAGAGCAGGAGTTGTTCATCTAACTTGAAAAGTTTTATTAGGGGTGATTGAATCTGGAGGCTGCTGCAGCTCTGTCCCTATGTGCATCCACGGACAGCAAGACTGACCATGTATTCCCGATAGGCACTAGCATTTGGATACAGGTGTGCAACATATACATGTATACACACAGATCCAAACAGATGAACAGTGTGTCTGTCCGTGAGCACGAACAGCACCGGTGGTGCTGTACGCTTCTCTGGTGGTTCAGGATGGAGGTCTGGTAGTGGGGAAAATACAGACACATACGACTCACCCACCAATAAAAAAAATAGCAACAACGAAAAAAAGTGGATGTCTCCAGCAGCCGGCTTCAAGCACTCTCTGCCCAGTAGCAGCCGCTGGATCTTGGTCTTTCCAGTTGCTGACACCTGGATATTCAAGCTCTTGGTTTCACTTACTCTGGCCTCTCCCGTCACTGACATTACAGGGTCCTCTTGCTCTGATTGCTGGCACTCAAACCCCTCCATACACATACATGGGCCCAGAATGAGAGAAAATAATTCAGGAAAATAGCTAGAAATTGAACTTAATGAAAATAGAGGACGGGTGGTGCTGATGAGGCACAGGGCATGATCAGATAATTGTTCTGACCAACCCCTGTGTAAAGGTGACCAGCCTCTTTTATCTTCTTATCCCTCGATTTTTTTCCCACGTTTATTCCTCCCTGAATCACCTCTTTCCTTGCCTTTGTTTCCTTCCATAAACATTCCATAGGTATTGTACAATCCTAATTTCTCAGCATTTTATGATCTGTACCATACCATTGGACAGCAACCCCTCTCAGCCCAAAAGGTGTTCTAGTGTTGATTTGCCTGATCAGTGTATGTGTGGAAACTGGGTCTAAGGATATCCTGGGAGAACCCTGGAAGGGGTATCCTTTCCGTGGAGTTCTTAATTTGCCCTTCTTTCTCTGTGCTGCTCTGGGTTGTGGAGATGGGCCTACCTGTGAAGGGCCTGAGAGGACCTGGGCAGGATGTTGTGTGGGCTGCCCCCACCTGCATTATTCCTCTGTGCTGCTTTGTGGATGTGCAGACAAGCGCCTCACAGGCAGGGCAGGTAAAGGAGCTACTGCGAGGTTCCTCAGCTACTGCCTGTCCCTCTTACGGATTCAGGAAAACCTCCTGGCAACTGAAGCTCTCTATACCAATGAACAGGCTGTCTCTGTTCTCATGCTTTTAGTTTTTGGAATTACTATTTCAGAAATGGAGATCAGGCATGCACAATGCCTAGAAAAAGATGTCCTGGTGAAGTCTTGTCACATACTATGGGAACTGTGTTTAGTGAGAGAATTCTTGTACTCCATACTAGTGTAGATTATTCTCTTGTTAGTCCTGGGCTTGGGATTCTGCATCTTAGTCTAGAAGCCACTGATAAAGCTCAAGCTTGTAAAAAAAGAATTACCTTTTAAGGAGGTTAAATGTTACGGTTACAAAACCAGACAATCTTTCACAGTCACTTCTATGTGTATGTATATTTGTTTTGGAAGAATGGGGCAGTAAATCATGTCATGACAATATGAGAAGCATTCATGATACACAGCTTAAAAGGTCAATTTAATTAATGTAGAACCAAATGAGGGCGTTGATGTCAACAGTTCTAACAATTTATAATAGATGATTTTGGTTTTTTACAATATTTCTACTCTGTAGAAATTAATTTTGCGTTTGTGTGGAATTTATTTGAAAACAAAAATATTAATTATAGGTATTATAGTGTTATTTACAAACTTTGGAATTAATATTGATGCTGCTTTCTAAGGAATGTAATGTGTCATATTTTTAATGGTTACACTTGCTGTCATAAAGAGGACGAGTGTTCATCTGTAACTTCAGTTTATTGTGTTAGCTAATGCTTTTTGTTAGTGAAAATGAAAGTAGTATGTTTAAAACATTTTAATAAATCCAAGATTTGTACATGAGAATGGGTAAATGGTGCATAGGCAGAATATATTTTGTCATAGCAATTAAGATAAGTGCTGCTTGGCAGGTGATTATGTGACCTCTGGTTACTGAGGTGGGGGATTATGTGTAGGGATGTTCTGGCAGCTACATGACAGGGTTATGGTCTTAAAGAGTGAAAAAAAATAAAAGAGAAACAAAGACTTATCTTTATCAAAAGAAGGAGACTCAAACCTGTGAAATATGTTAGAGGCTTCCTTAAAATCTGTGGTTCATAGGTGATTCTGTGAACTTATTACAAAGAGACCATAGTTCATGTGTTTCCCTGAGCCATAAGTTGTCCCTCCTGGCAGCTGAAATTAATATTGGTGTTAATAAAAATGTCATGTGTATCTGCAGGCAGATATATACTGTTTAAATGTTGATTTTATATCCCTTTTGTTAGAACTAAGTTCTTCAGCGGCATAATGCAATTGATAGAAGTTAATCTTAACAGCGTATCAAGGAGTAAAACCTCACAGCACTTATTTTAATAATGTAAATATATCTTATTTTCTTGTCAATCAAAGCACAGTGGGATTTTGGGTTAGAGCTTAAAGTAGGTTTATGACATGTTTCAGGTATGAAGAAATGTCAGTTCCCTTGAAAGAATTACTAGTGTGCTGTATCTTTGCGTGTTCTGGATATAAAGTCAAGTCCTGTGCGTATTTACAGAGATACTGAGACACATATTTGGGCAGCACAGCTACGTGTCAAGCTTTGTATTTTCTTTCCTATTACAAATGATCTTTGGGCAATTGGAAAAATGTAGTTTTCAGAATGTTCATGGATGTTTGCTATTTAGCAAGATGAATCAGCAGATGAGTATACTGAAATATAGTATGATAAGACAGGAATTCTTGCAGGTAATTCCAGATGATTTAAGGGATCTTAAGCAATAGCATTTTGTTGTATAAAGGTTTAAGCAGTATCTGGTTTAGGGGAATATAATGCTGCTGTAATATCTGTACCATCATGACTACTATACGGAGTACAAGAGAGTTTCAAATTTACATAGGAAACCTGGGAGTGAGTTGAGAGACAGAGGAAGCAGCTGACTGCTTTGGCATCAGCCCAGTAAATCAGTTTCTTGGTGCTGTGGACTAAATATTCATGCGTCAGTATAAATTTGTCAGTGCTGTCTTTTGCTTTTGCAAGGGTTAAATTGCACAGATTCTGCCTCTCCTTGTGACTGTCCGAAGTAGATAGCAGGCTTTCTGGAGCGTTCTTCAGTATTATGTGTCGTGTAATTGTGTAGCGTGTACACACCAAAACAGAGAAGACCAGCTTGGTATTTCAGATAAAATTGCTGCTGTAAAGAGGACATTATTTTTTCTCTGAATGGGAAGAGAGTGTGAAAACAATGGGTGCGATGGATACCTTCATTATGTTTTTGATTTGATAGAACGAATCTTTGATTATTTTAGTTAAGAACAATTAATATACCACAAGCTTCATGCAGTTTAGATACTTATTGACTGTGTAACAGTAAATTACTGAGCTGTTACCTCTTTAATTAAAAGTTTCTTGTGAGCTTTTCCGCATTTTTTCCCACATTCTTCCTGTTTTCCTCTGTGTGTGTGTTCCCACCTCAGGTTTGAATTCTGGTTTAAGCCAAAAGGTCAGAGGAGCTGCTTGAGTGCTACTCATTCCTCTCCAGGGTCTGTTCCTGCTCTTTTTCCTCATGGACTGTGTACTTTTAGGCTTTTCATTTTAAGAAGTTTTCATTTTAAGAAGTTTTACTCATACTTGACAGTATTTTGAAGAGTAGGGAAAATGCAGAATGAGAAAGCTTTTTTCAGTGAAGTGTCATGGAAAAGTGGCATGTTATTTAGTGTATCTGTTTCCTGTATGGATTTTCAGTATTATCTTCTGTCCTTGTGGGGATTTGAGCTTTCCTTTTCACAGAATCACAGAAAATGGATAAGGTTGGAAGGGATCACTGGAGGTCATAGAGTCCAGCTTGCATGCTGAAGCATGATTTCTCATATCTGTAGATCTAAACTGTTGTAAAACAATGACATGGAGCCTCTTCACTGGCTTGCTCCTCAAGAAAAGTGTGGCAGGTGCTGCTGGAGTGTCTTGAGCTAAATACCTGCCTGAGCAGAACACGCATGAAATAAGGGTTATAGGTGATGGTATCCAAGTTAAAGGCCTGTATTGGCTTTCACTTGCTAGACTGATTATGCAGGTATGAGAGATTGAAAACCCAAAGAAACAAAAACTTAAACACTTTTTCTTCTCAGCTTTAAAAGAAAAAAATTAAGAAATTTTCAGAAAATGCTTTGTTTCCTCAAAAATAGGCAGATTAATTTTGTTACCATGAAACATTTACAACACTTGAGCTCTGTAGCTGTTACTAAAAACATTGATGTATAGGATTATCAAAGAGCATGTATTAATTTAGAGATTGGTTTCTGTTGCAGTTCCCAGAGTGTGGTTTCTTTGGCATGTATGACAAAATTCTCCTGTTCCGTCATGACCTGAACTCAGATAACATTTTGCAACGAATTACATCAGCGGAAGAGATACATGAGGGAGATCTTGTTGAGGTTGTACTCTCTGGTAGGTATTACTGTAACAGTGAAACAACTCTTTATTCAGTAGATTAAAAGAAGATAGGACTTAATGGAGCATTATTTTCATGCCTGTTGAGATTTTTCACATAAGTCTCCTATACTTTGCGGTAAAGGTTTCCGAGGAAATCCCAAGTGTCACTGATGCTTCAGTACTCAGTTCTGTTATTTTTTCATTGTTCTGTTTTAATCTTCTTCAGGTTTAGTATTATAAATAAATCTGAATTATAAAAATGGGAATTTATAAATGTAATAATATCAGTTTTTATTTTTAAAATTGTTTAAGATGAAATGCAGGTAGGATTCAAAATTTGTTCTTCCAACTGTTGGGGGTTTTCTTTTGCTTGTATCTGTCTTTTTGTTCTGTAGCTTTTGCTATTGATGGCTTATGTTGTCATAAGACTTCATATAAATGTAGTTGCTGAATCATGCCTATAAAAACAGACTCTTAAGGGTTATTGTAGTTTTTAAAACAGTTTCTTTAGACATTATAGTCCTTAGAGTGGTGGTTATTAACTAATAACAAGGAAAAAATAACCCCAGCCTGATTGTCATTGTATGTGTTTAATCAATGTGTTGTTTAATTCAATCAAAAGCCAGCTGTAGTTAAACTACAAATAAAAGCTGGACTAGTATTGAGCAGTTTTTTTGAGTCTTTAAGGATAAAGTGACAAACTGAGGCTCCGTTTTAGGAAGAGAAACCTCTTGACTGTGAGGGACTTAGGTTTGTAAACTTGATCAATAAAATATGAATTTGATAGCTGTAAGGCTGAGTCCTTGGCTGCATTTCAGGGCATGTCTAGGATGTTCAGTAACTGATCAGCTTAGTTTGAGCTTTTCATTGCTTCTGGTGCATAACATATTTGGAAAATTTGTTGTGTGTCTCTTGGCAATCTCTGACAGTTTCCTTACAGACAGACAGACCGCCAGAAACTGAGGCATTTTGAAGACATGTAAATCTCTCTCAATAGGTTTTTAAAAATCAGAATCTGAATAGGAAGTGTTAGTACATATTTGATAAAAAAATAGTAGCCGTCAGGGCAAGGTAATGTTGATAAAAATACCTTTTTTTTTTCTCCCTCAAAGAGACAGGACGAAAATAATTTAAATATATCTGTGCTTGTTTAAGGAAAAGAATATTTCAGTCTTCTGTGGAAACTTTATCCACAGTTCTGCTTTGATACAGCAAGAGTTTAATCTAATAAACTTTTACTGCAGAAGTCCTTCAGAAGATAAAAATCTAACTTGTAGAGCTGTCTTTTTTTGAAAATTTTGTAGGTTTTACAAAACAGCTTGAAAATTAAGTTGCTCTTTCAAACCTTTATTGTTGCTTTTAGCAAGGCTTGTTGTATGTGCCTTCAGCTTAGTGAGGTTTTCAACAATGTGATTCATACTGTTAATTAGTTGTGGCCATTAGCCTACAGAGTCCAATGCATATTCTTCCTCAATAAAAATGTTTACTGAAAACTATGTAGTCTTCTAAATGAGTATTTAAATGGTATACAGTAAAATGCTGTTTTCTAAACTGCTTGTTAGCATTCTTTGAATTCACCATTTTTAAAACATGTTCTTTTCATAAATCCTTGTTGATCCTGTGGCAAGAACCATAACTTACTGCAATTTTTTAAAAGCTTTGGCTACAGTTGAAGATTTCCAGATTCGTCCTCATGCACTTTATGTGCATTCCTACAAGGCTCCTACTTTTTGTGACTACTGTGGAGAGATGCTTTGGGGTTTGGTACGACAAGGATTAAAATGTGAAGGTAAGTCTATGATATTTAGCATATCTGTGTGAGTGTATATCTATATAAGATGACGAAGAAGAAATTGTGTTGTGTTTGGTATGTTAGCAAGTGATAAATGTAGTATTTAATAGTTAGAAGGATTTGTGCTTTCAAAAACCCGTGTTCTGGTCGTGGCATTAATGCAAACTGTGTGTGACCTTGGGCTAATGACTTAAGAAGTGTTGTTGTTTCCCACTTTGAAAAAAATAGCTAGCTTACAATCTTGTGTTCTTTGCACAAGGAAGACATAGTTTGGAGAGACTCCCAAAGGGGAATCCCTTTCCTTATGGCTTTCATCCAGCTGGCTGTGGAGCACTCTGCAGCCTGCTGTCAGGTACTGACGCTGCCTTCTCACTGAATTCTTCTTGGTTCTTGTGCTCCAAAGTGAGGGAGTGATGAAAGCCTCCTGGTGGTGGGAGATCAGCTGCTTCCAAGTCTTAGACCTTGTTACTAGAACTGGGCTTACTGGAGAAAAAGCTGTTTCTGTGAATCGCATCAAGAACACTAAAATAAGAGAATTTGACACAACAGTCTATTTCTGCCTTTACCATTTTCCTAGATCATCTTTTTAAAACTGCTTTATCAAAATATTAGTACTGCTTTTGTTACTTTGAATGTTGGGAGGTTTTTTGAATAAACAAACTACTCTTCCAGGCTGTGGGTTAAACTACCATAAGCGATGTGCCTTCAAGATTCCAAATAACTGCAGTGGAGTGAGAAAGAGGCGCCTGTCTAACGTGTCTTTACCGGGAGCAGGGCTTTCAGTTCCAAGACCAGCACAAGCTGAACACACATCCTCTGCCTCTGAAGAAGTATGTAATGTGAAAGGAGAAACAATTTCTGTTTTTAAATTCTTTAACCTCTGGGGAACTATATAGTGTTTTAAGTGGCTCATGATGAGTATGTGGGAGTCGAGCTTAACCATTATGATTGGTTTTAGTGAATTTTAAAATCTGGTGATTCTTGGACTGTGACACTTACTGCTTATTATTACTGTAAGAGATGAAACAGGAAATAAATTATAAGTTTTATATATAATTTAGTTATTAGCCTTTGACTCATAGTTATATGAACTCCTGAGAACTTTGGCTTCAGAATGATAAAACATCTTGCCTTCTTAGAACTACAGATTCATTCTGTAATTATTGTATTAGTATGGAATAGTTACTTGGCCAAAGCAGTACAAAGCTTACAAATGTAAGCTTTTATGCTGGAGAAGAGTGTTCCTGATCTGTTGTTAAGCTTTTTACAGAGTTAATCCAAAAAAACCCAAACCCTATCAAGGAGGGTGTAGGAGATGAAAGGCTTACAGTAAAAACAGACATCCATAGTAGTTCCTTGTTATGATGATTGCTGAGAGGTTATCAGTTATATAACAAATATCAATTATCAAGTATATCCCAAGTATATTGGGATCATACAACAGGACAGGCAGTGATTAGATCCATTTGTTTGTGCCTTAGTCTTTTCTAATTATCTGTTACTTTACACTATAATTACCACTGTTTAAAATACAAATCAAATAGTCTAGTTCAAGAAAGTAATTTTTTTAGCTAGAAGCTATAAAAGCCTAGTCTTGAGTCATGAAAAATATGTATTTTGATGTTTATGACTACTGGTAAGATTTATTCAGTGAACATAGAATTGTAAGCATTTATCACAGGATTTAACTTTATGATTTCTATGTGCATGTTTAGTACCTTTTTGATACCTCTTCGTTTTACTCAATGCCTTTTCTGTTTTAATTGCTAAAGTTTTTCTTTTAACTTCATTTCAAAGAATTTTTTGAGGGGGGTTAATTTTCAAAATAATTTTTTAATTTTCTAAATATTTTTGTCTAATTTAGTAAGCTATCCAGGCATGCCATACCTCGCTTTTAGAAACTGATAATTTGAGGTAGTGATTGGAGTTTGGTTTGCCTACCTCCAATGTTTTCCATTTTACCCTCTATATGGAGATCTGAATGTGCTGTCTGAACCTTGTCAGGTTACTTAAAAAATAAATGTCATGAGTGAATTTTTAGCACTTTATCTTCTGTGGAAATAAAGGTTCATACATAACTTCAGCTCTCTGGAAGGCTTTTCCATCTGGTGTTTTCATGGTTTTGGTTTACTATACCAGAATGTCTTCTTAAAGCTTCTTGGCCAGGTTGCTTTCTTGTCTGGTCAACAGCTGAGCCAACAGCTGCCTTACAGCCCCACTGACTTTTTTTTCAACCACCAGGACCCCCAGGTCCTTCCCAGCAGGGCTGATCTTCATCCCCAGCCTGTGTCGATACCGAGGGGTGCCCCAACCCAGGTGCAGCACCAGCACTTGGCCTTGTTGAACCGCATAAGTTTTGCATGGACCCACTTCTCAAGCTTATCCAGGTCCCTCTGGATGGCATCGTGTCCCTCCAGTGTGTCAGCTGCACTACTCGGCTGGGTGACATCCACAAACTTGCTGAGGGTGCCCTTGCTCCCACTGTCATTGGTGAAGACGTTTGATAGTTCCAGTCCAAATACCAGTCCTGAGGGACACCACTTGTCGCTGATGTCTATCAGGACACTGAACCATTGACCACTACCCTCTGGATGTGACCATCCAACCAATTCTTATCCTGCTAAAAGTCTACCCACTGAATCCATCTCTCCACTTTAGAGTGAAGGATGTTATGAGGATGTTAAGCCATGTCAAAAGCTTTACAGAATTCCAGATAAATAACATCTGTAGCCCTTTTCTTGTCCACTGATGGAGTCACTCCATCATAGAAGGCCAATGGCTGTCCTGAATCACCTCCCTGTCCTTCATGTGCTTTAGCGCAGCTTCTAGTAGGATCTCTGTGATCTTCCCAGGCACGGAGGGGAGGCTGACAGGTCAGTAGTTCCCAGGGTTGTCCATTCTATCCTTTTTAAAAATGGTGCAGTGTTTGCTTTGAAAAGTCACAGCAGTCAGGTGAAATCCCAGGTGACTGGAAAAAGGCAGTCACGGCAGTAGAACTGTTCTGGTGCAAATTGTGTATTCCTTCTTTATTCCAGCGTTGCTGCCCAGAACCTAGTAAGAGGATTCCGTCTTGGAGTGGCCGCCCCATCTGGATGGATAAGATGGTGCTTTGCAGGGTGAAGGTCCCACACACCTTTGCTGTTCACTCTTACACTCGTCCCACCATCTGCCAATATTGCAAACGGCTGCTTAAGGGCCTTTTTCGCCAAGGAATGCAGTGTAAAGGTAAACATTTAATTTTCTGTTGTAGCAGTAAATTTCAGTAAAAGTCTTGTATTTAAAACTGATTGCAACTTAGGTGGCTGTGTACTGCAGAATAGGGCAGTGTACAGGGCAATTTTGAAAAACTGCATAATTTTCAGAAGATCACAGCAGCCCTCATTTTCATTATAGTAGGCTGTGCATGGTACATTTTTCTGAAAAATAAGATTTAAGCGTGTAGATTGAGGACACTGTAATTCTAGAAGGATAATTATGAATTCATAAAAATGGGAAATGCTTCCTTTTGTTCAATATCTTGTGTTCTAGACTGACCACTAAAGAATCTGTGAGTTTTCGTTGTATTATTCTAGTACAAGATATTGGTTATTACCTTTTGGAGATATTTTATACAGCTGTGTGCCTGTGCTGAACTTGCATGGTTTTTCTGTAGCATATGTTAACATGCATGGCTTCAGTTCTCAGATTCTTCCGTGTGGTTCCTAGGGCATAATGATTGGGATCTCCTTCTGGCTTTTTATTGCTGGTTAGTGCAGATCTGTCAGCTTTATTGCAGGAAACAAAAGCCTAGTGATGAACCATGAACATTAATATGGAAAGGAGCTTCTATTTCTCTCATGTGAGTTTGTCAAATGGGAGTATCAAAGGTCAGCTTTTTGAGAGAAGTCGCTTAATACATTTTCAATTTGCTTTATTAGAGGAGAGAAAAAATTGCAAGCTTACAGCTGTGTTAATTTTTTTTTGACTAGTAATACTGTTGTGTCATGTAAGTAATGAAATAATTTTATCTTTAATTTCTGTTGTTATTTTCAGTCTTTGTAGTCTGTTTGAAGTCTGCATCCTGAACTGGTTTTTAATATTTTTTCCAGTCAGTGTGTCTCTTGGATACACATGATACAAAAATAATGAAGCCTGAGAAAGATGCCTTGCAGTTTTAACATAGAGATGCTGCTGGCCATATACAATTGCTATGACGATATCCAGCTGAACAAATGGGTCTGCCACATCAGTTCCAGGGAATTGAATGACACTGGATAAAAATATTATTGTATGCATATTGTAAGCAGTTATGTATGGGAAACAAGCCTAGAGAAATTCTATGTATATGTGCAGGACAGAAATAAGTGTCTTAATAGGCGTCCATTTATGAAGTATGATCCTATACTTACTTTTAATATATCAGGAATTTATATCAAGCAGTTAAAATATTTTCAAACTGCCTTCTACAGATTATTAAAGTTTTCCCCCGAGTTTCTGATGCACATTCCCAAAGCTTGGGGTCTTTTAGTAGTTTTATGTTTCTGAGTACCCGTAAGAGCCCTGGATTTCCTGATTTAATTCAGGTTGCTATTTGGGCTCTGAGGATGCATCTCTTTGAGATGCTAAGGCTATATTTGTGGTGATAAATTAGATGTGCCCAGAAACATTCCTGGACACTGAGGTCAGCTGGGACAGAATGACCTGTGTTCATGAACAAGTTTTCTTAGCATCCCAGCCTGGGTAGCTCTGTGCAGACTGCCTGTTTGGAGCAATTTCATAGGACACTCTGGTTTATGAGCTAGAGCTTGGAACTGTTCGGGATTGTGCTAATGCTGTGGGCCAAAAGCATGTATGCCAATAGCATGTTTGTAGCTATTTACTAGACTAGAGAATTGCATTGCAGTATCCAAGAATGTTTCTGGATGTAGTTTAATTTATTAGGATATATTCAATCTTCTAGTTTCCTGACAGGATTTGAAATGTGTCTGTTTCTTCCAGCCTCCTTTAAAGTAGTGAAGTAATTGTATTCCATAATACAAGCCATGGTTGTAAAAAGAGCAATTTGTGGGTCTCCTAGGATGCATCCTTTTAGGCTCTTAGAAGCTGAGCAGTATTGTATTCTGCTCCAGAATTTGGCTCCTCTGATACTAAAAATGGAGAGATAATGATTTTTCTCTTGTCTGGGCTTAAAAGGAAAACACATGGAGCTTGCTTTGGATGGCAAAAAGAGGCTAAATTATCAATATGAAAACAGTTGTGGGGGCAGTAGGGAGTTTTGAAATTCATGATGTTGATAGAGTTGAAAATCACAGGGATGCTACTAATAAAAGAAATCCCTGTTAATACCAGTAATGTTGTATGCTGGACTTTGCTCAGTAGGCTGCATCTGATACTTGGGGTGTAGAAATGGCACGCATCCAGGTGAGATTCCATCCCACGTCAGCCCAAATCTGGACATAACGTTATTCTGTCTGCCCTGTGTCAGCAAGAAATGGAGCTTGAGTAGTCAGCCAAATCTGTAACCTGAATGAGAGGGGAACTGGACTTTGGGATTTACTGCAGAAAATATTTGCTCTGATGTAGTTGTGTGATCGTAGAGGCTTCTGATGTCTGCGAGTCTTAGCTGGCAGATGGGGAAAAATGTTAGAGATGAGACCTTTAAATCATATAGCAATGGAAAAAAGGATGTGGAACAAATGAAAGAATGGGAAAAATTACATCATGATGGAAAAAATAGCTACAGAAAAAGCTAGAGAAGTAGCAAACCATTTTGTACTGGAAGGGGAAGTACTGACATAATAAACAGTGGTCGGACAAATCAACATGTGACATCAGGACAAGATTGTTAATTTCCTCCTGGAGGTGACCTCATTGGTGATGTCTTCAGTTACATGCAACTGTATAAATCTGAACTGAGATTTGTGTTGGAAGTAGTGAATGATAAATGTTAGTGTCTGGGTGGGAGTGAGGTTCTGGTATCATGGGCTTATTTATCTGCTATTTTAGATTGCAGATTCAACTGTCACAAACGCTGTGCACCTAAAGTACCTCGAGACTGTCTTGGAGAGGTGATTTTCAATGGAGGTAAGATGAGAAACATGCTTTCAAATACTGAGAGATCTTTTGAGGCTGAACAAGATGCATTAGTATTTAGTTCCCTCATCTTTGAATATTTGACATCTTTTTATTTATCTTGCCAGTTTTTTCACTGAGGTTAGTGAGAATAGATTCACTGTAAAACTTACGCTCTGGTGACTTAAATTTTACTTAATCAGTCTTGACACATTCACTGTGCTTTCCTTGGGGTTGCTCAGTGGAAATGAAACATCAAGAAGCCACCCCAATGTACAAAATTTGAAGATCTGTTGTGATCAGTCTGCTAATTGTTCACCATGAAATACATACTTTAAAACATTAATATCTGAAGACACATACCATTTCTTATGACTTTCTCATATCCATGATTTTTACTGGCCAGAGTTAGCCCAGATGTTTGAGATAGAAGAGAAAGGAGAAAAACCCCAAGCCAAACCAAAAGAAAACACCATTCTAATTTCTGGAAACTTCAATGAAGTTGGACTGCTTTCTGAATAGACCTTACAGAATTGAAAGAGGAGGGTGCAGAACACTTTTATAAAAATACTCTAAACATTCTTCTGCAGTTTTAGACCAGTGTTAAGATGATGAAATATGGGATAGATGAGCAGATAGGGATTAAAATCTTATTGAATGGGTGGGCCTAGAGAGTGGTTATCAATGGCAAATAACTTGTGATGTACCCCAGGGGCCAACAAAGGGTCCAGTTCTGTTCAACATCTTCATTAATGATCTTGATGGGGCAGAGTGTACCCTCAACAGGTTTGCAGACGACTGGGAGGACTGGCTGATACAACACAGGGCTTGTGCTGCTATCCAGAGGGAGTTCAGCAGGCTGGAGAAATGAACTCAGGGGGTTGTTGGACCAGGTGACCTTCAAAAATCTCCTCCAACTTCACCTGTTCTGTGATTGTGTTGCCTTGGTCCTTTTCACACATTGTTTAGTGAAACAAAATTGGTGACATGCAGCAGATCACATTAAACTGTACAACTTGATTCAGAGGCTTGGGCAACAGCTGTGTTAGCCAGTGGGTCTGTTGCCATTGCACAATGTATCCCATCCATTCATGCCTGCCTTCTCCAGCTCCCAGGCTCTGTCCTGGATCTCAGTGTTGGTGGCTGTGAACAGCAGTGTGCAACATGATGTTGCTGCAGCCTGGTTTTACCGCCCTCGTGATGTTAAGGTGCTAAAGGCCACATGGTTTGGGAACTATGGTTTCGTATAATTCTTCTGAGGACATAAGGAACAATTTATTTTTTGTTCTTTCTCCCACTCTTAATTGAGCTCACCCCAGGTGAAAACAAGTACACAAACAACCCCTACAAACCAACAAACAAACAAAAAACAACCATAAAAAGCTACAGATGAAGGTATTTTTATGTATAATTTTTGGTTTTCCACAGTGCCAGTTGTACAGCTTTTGAAAACACTAAACTTCTGCCTGCAGAAAATCAGATATGAATAAGATCTGCTCTGCTTTTCTCTTTTCCTGCAATTCCACAGCCCGCCTTTTCTTTCTTACTTTTCTTATTATGGACTACAAGAGCAGCGAGAGAAGAGTTGGGTTTCTGTTAATGGAGAACTTCATTTGCACAGGAATAATTCTCTGGGTCATCTCTAGCCATCGAAAGGTTACTTTGTCCTGATTACTTGTATAACAGAATTACTTCATGAGATTTAGGTTTAGACTTTAAGCTTTTCACTCTGTTTCTTTCAGTATGGTTTGTGTTTTAGTTGGGTCTCTCTTGCCTTGGCATTTAGCAAAACAAAATGGATAATGTTCATTAGCATACTCTGCATCTTATAGAAAAAATGTGAAGATTTTGTATATTGTGATTGTACTTTTATGGTTACTTCCATAAATGTGAACTGAAAAAAATTGAAGGTTTGGGGGGATTTTTTTTTTTTTTTTTAAAGTTGTGTGTTTGAAATAATGTCTGACTTGTGTTGTTTCCAGAACCTGCTAGCCCAGGCCAGGACTTGGATATGCCAATGGAAGTTGATAGCAGTGAAATGAACAGTGATGGTAGTCGAGTTCTGGACGATGCTGAAGAGCCCTCTCCTCCAGAGGACAAAATCTTTTTTTTGGATCCATCTGACCTTGACGCAGACAAAGATGAGGAAGCTGTCAAAACAATCAGGTAAATTATAAGGTGGATTTCTTTGCTCAGGGTGTACTTTGCTCAAAATTGTGAGCAAAACGTTTCCAATTAGCCCAGTTTTATTGCTGAAAGTGTGTTTTCTCTTTGTGTGGGGTTTCTTTTTTTGTAGCTTGAAAATACTTTGTAAAGTTCTCCTGCCTCAAGAAAATCTGAAACATAGATAGATTAAAGGAATATAGTCTCTTCTAGTTGGAAAAAGTGTTATGCTATGACTTTTATTGAAGAAATACAACTAGATTGTCAAAGCAGGATAAAACTTGTGGCTTAACAAGGCTAATGCATGGTTAAGGTCTCTGTGACTTGAGCCTAATTTAGTTACTGTTATATATGTGTGGATTTAAAAGGCATTAGTTGAGATATTTTAATATTGGCATCATAGTCTACATGCATGTTAGGCAATAGTTTGCTTTATTTATCTTGAAAGTGATTTTTCTGAAGTCTTTGATAACTGTTAACATAGTTCATTAAATAAAATTTGATCTTTTTATTTTCTCTATCATTCTGACTAGTGTCATCCTTATTTTCTTAGTCATTCTTAGTAAGATAAGCGCAGTTGTGTTCAGTCAAGCTAAACGTCACTGTACCTCAGGGCTTAAGAGCA
Source organism: Rhagologus leucostigma (assembly GCA_013397725.1). Classification (NCBI taxonomy): domain Eukaryota; kingdom Metazoa; phylum Chordata; class Aves; order Passeriformes; genus Rhagologus; species Rhagologus leucostigma. Next base: position 4,041,807 of record VZTD01001040.1, on the reverse strand, counting down.
AATTTGTGAGGGAGAGCATATAATGATACCTCCCAACTATCAGTGATTTATAGCTCAAGGATCTCCTGAGAGGGAAGTAACATCTACCTCTAAGTAGGATTTTTCCATTTATTTCTGATCGGATTTGAAGCAATTCAGGTTTTTGGCATGACAGCATCCTGTAGCCAATTCTATAGTGTAACTGCATGCCATGTTAAAGCATCCTTACATTTTTTGTTTTGAAACTGCCTCATGATGTTGTGTGTTTACAAATGTGTCTGTTAGTGCCACATGTAGAGCTCTGGTGTTAGGCAAGCACCTCGGTGGTTGGCTTCATCTTCAGTGCTATTAAAACCTGTTACATTTAATTAATGGCTCTCTCAGAATATTAGAGATTATCAAACCCTTGTCTGCAGGACAGTTAACATACCTGAGCATTGATAGAATTTTCTAGTGCAGTTGTGATTTGAATTAACATACCCCTGTTCATATTTTCATAAGTTGAAAGTTTGCTTTGATAGGGACCTTCACTAACGACAATATTAAGAAGCAGTATAATCAACTTACAAGAAGAAATTATAGTTATGCTGATGTTAATTATATTTCTGTGGTGTCAAATGGCATAAAAGACCAGCAGTCTCCGCAAATTGTTTTGAGAGAGGATGATTTCTGTAAGTGTCCTCACTCCAGTGTGTTTCTTCTCTGTTCCTTAGAGTAATTTAAATACTACAGTACTTGCCCTAGAAGAGCTAGTAGGAGCTCAGATGCCTTATCAATTTCATCCATCAACTAAATCTGTATGGGAAGAAAAGGTGTCTGTTCCTGAAAATTATGGAGTAAATGTGTAAAATGAGTATAATTGCACTACTGTTGGATTTTAACTTATTACATATTAAACTGTTGTATCTTCTTTTTAGTCCTTCAACAAGCAATAATATTCCTCTCATGAGAGTTGTACAGTCAATCAAACACACAAAGAGGAAGAGCAGTACCATGGTGAAAGAAGGATGGATGGTCCACTATACTAGTAGAGACAACCTGGTCAGTTACTTTAGTTTCTTCCTAAATTAGTTATTTCTCTAAACTAGTGTATTTTATTTCTGATTTACAGTATCATTTGAAAGAACTTAGCTGTGATGTTCATTATAAAGAAATCTGGTTCAAGGGAGAAACTATAATTTATTCAAAATTATTCATGTGATGATTGAACAGTACTTGTCCTTCTCCCCTTTAAGAAGGAAAAGCATCTCTACATTGTCTCAAGTGAATTGCATGTGTAGTATTTCAGCTTTCCTGAGAAGGTAACTTGGAATAATTTGCTTGTGTCTTTTTTCTCTTTAGTAGTTGAACTAAGTGTTTGTGTCTCTTTTTCTATTCTACTACATGAAAAGGTGGATATCATAAAATTATGAGTACTGAAATGATTGATGTTTGATGACTGTATTATTCTAATGATCTGGATGTTTGTAAATATTCTGTGTAGATATGGGAGCCCTTAATTGCTCTAGTAATTCACTCTAAGAGTTGTGGCTTGACTGTTTGTCCTTGGGTATGCAAGCATCCTCCAAAAAGACTGTTTTGTTTGTTGCCAGTGCTACCAATAATGAGCTCTTGAGTAGGCAAGATACTTGATTTTGTGTATTGGGGAGGAAGACAAGGGAAAATAACAGGGTTCACTAGTATTGTGTGATGGGAGGAAGTGAATCCTCTTGTTTTTCGGTAGATGAATGAAAAGAATGAAGTTAAGAAGTTCCCAGATCTCATGGAGAACATGATGGCACATTGAGACTGTCCATGAAAGGCAGCAGGAATACTTTCGCATTCTTTATCTCTGTGGCATCTGATTGAAGAAGACTTAGAAAATTTAGAGAAGCAAAGTTATTTAAGTTCTGCTGAAATCAAGTTGAAGGTTGATAATAGTCAGCTCAGGTTACCGTAATATTTCACTTTCTGTGATTGTCAGCTAAATGGATTGCTGTAAATGGTCTTTCCAAAACTATCTTAAAAACCATTTCTTTAAGGTACAGTTTTCTAATACCTAGATGTATTTATCACAATCCAAAATAAGTATCCAGCATATTTTAGATGTGGTTGCAGCCAAGACTACATAAAAGTCACAATTATCATCAGCTGGCTCTGGAAAAACTAAGGCCAGGTAGCAGACAAATGTGAATAGTTCTAGCAGAACTGTTCAGGGCAGACCTGGTATTCAGCTCTGATTTAAACTTTCAGTACAACCAGTATGTTTTTCCATGGACTTTTTTTTTGAACCTCTCCATAGAACAGTGATCTGATGAAACACCTTAGCTTAGTTGGATTTTCTTCATGTCAGTCTGGCTGCTACATCGATGACATCAACTGAAAAAGGCCAGTCAAATGGAGTATTCCGACCCAAAGCAAGGTACCTCCAGCCAAACAAGATCTCACAGAGCTTCCTAATGGGAGGAGACTTCCGTATTGGGCATTACAACATCGGCTATTTCCCTTGACCGTTCTGTTCTCAGCAATGTCAGACTGTTTCCTATTCCTGAAACAACTGGGCTTCCTATCAGTTCCAGACAGGTTCATTTTAACAGCAGGATCTGTATGCTTCTTGTGCTCCCTGAATAACAAGATATTTCACCCTTTATAATGAGAAGTTTCTATGTCATCATCTCTACTCTTTTTCTGACCATGGTCCCATCCTTTCTCAGAGTGGGGTATGGGGCAGGTTTTGAATCCGTGAGTAAGTTACCAGCCTGTTCCTTAATTCCTCTCCTCCAAAGTCTTGATTCATGATTTAGTAAAGAGCATATATGTCCAAAGGATGGGTTTACCCTTTTGGTTTCACCCATTGTCCCACTACTGTCTGGTAATTCTTTTTAGTTAAATCCATTCATGATCCAGCTTTCTTTGTCTAACTCCCACAGGTAGTCTTAGCTTCCCCCTGACTAAACTGATTTAAGCTCTGCCTAAATATGGAAAAAAAAACCAACTTTGCTTTTAATATGACAAAGTTTATAAAATATAAATATAATAGAATATTATTTCAAACTTTTCATCCTAACTTAGAGTTAAGGGTCTTGGATTTTTGTCCCAGAAGAATGGAAGTGGTTTTCTAACTATATGAGCATGGTTCAAGCAAAGAATCTTAGATTCATAGAGCCATATTAGCTTTCTAAAAGCTCTTTGTTTTGAGGAATATTCTTCTGCTTAAATTACAAGACAGTTGTATGCAACAGTTAATCCATATTACTTTTTGGTGGGGAAGATGTCTTGTTGGTGGATACTTCCATAAAATGGCTATTTAGTCTGTCTTGGTTTTTTTTTTCCCCACGAGGTATTTTTTTCATGTGAATCTCATAATGTGTCTGTTTTGCCACTGTGTGCTTTTAACCACCTAGATTCTGTATTGACAAAAGAATTAAAGACTTGTTAGGCTTGCTCAGTGCTTGAACCCTGGCAATGTTGGTATGAGGGCACAGAGGGAGAAAGCATGACTCTCACAGTTGTTCCTAAATTTAAATAATTCAGATTTTATGAGAATATGCACCTGCAGTAAAACCTGGCTAGTAACTGTTTTTTCCTGTATGAGGTAACTCCTGTTGTCACTGCTTTTACTGCAAGGTAAGTGATATTTTTGCTAGTTTGTGGAAATAATTTTTGAGCTTCTTCTTCAATTAAAAGAAAGTCTTTATTCCTAAAGTTTTTTTTTCATTTCTGTAGTCTAAGGTTCAACTGTAGATAAATGTTGAATGATTATCATAGTAATTTAAAGCATTTCTTATTTAAATAATGAGATCGCAGAAGCCATATGAGAGGTTTATTCCTTATGTAATTGTGCTGTGCATTTTGTAGAGAAAAAGACATTACTGGAGACTGGACAGCAAATGCCTCACACTATTTCAAAATGAATCTGGAACAAAATATTACAAGGTAATTAATGATGAGTAATAATTATATTGATTTATTCAGTGCTTTATAGATATGAAATCTACTTGTGAGCCGTTTATGTATTACCTCCATTTTTCCATCTCTTTTTGAATCAAAACTGTGACCAGGTTAATTGTTGCCCAAAGTCTGTAAGTGAAAAGGACCAAGACTAACTCTGAGAAGTTGCTTGCAGCTCCTGCTCTAATTCCCTTGAGTATGTCTCTCCTTACATTTTGCATGTACTCTTTCTCCGGAATTACTTGGCATATTAAGCTTTCCTCAAAATTACCAGAGAATTTCTTTGGCCACCAGTCGATTGAAGGCTTGGATTTTTGTGTTCTCTGAGTAGTGACTGAAAGTTTGCATGCTTATGTGTTTTATTTCAAGGTTCCTCAAATTACATTACTCCCTACTGTGCAACTGAAAGTTTCAAGCAAGATTTACAGGAAAACTTACTATGTAGCCCGATGTTTATATAAACGAAGCTTAGTGTATTGTTAATGTAGTATTGTGTTCAGTGGTGGAAAATTCAGAAAATGCATTTGAATTTGTAAACAGGACTTTTCCCTTTCTTGTCTTATACCTTTAGGTGGGGGTCCAAATCTTGCAGCTTCTTCCTTTGTAACATCTCTAAGATCAAGCCTTTTCTCTGTACACCCAGCTAAACTTGCCCAGATCCTTTTCATCCCTATCTTGACCAGTGCAGTCTCTTCTCAGACCTCTCTGATACTTGTATTGCCCTGTGCATTCAAAACACAGCTGGTAAAATATGTTCCTTGCTTGTTGCTCCGTTATGTCAGTGCCTTTAGTCCTTTGACTTGCCCCTTTGCATCTCTTGTTTAACTGCTTAGATCTGGTTGTTTGTCTTTGCTGTTAGAGTAATTCACAGTTTTGCCTTTACATTTATTTGCTCTTCGTCTCAATCAGCTGCTGTCTCTTATCCCTCTAATGCCAGCCTGGTGTTCGCCTGCTTGTTCACTACTCTTGCAAGTGACATGCACCTGCACACCTTCCCATGGATGTGAAATGTCCTCCTCCAGCTAGTGTGAACTTGAAACCATTTCTTCCTTCTGATCTGTTATGTAATACTCTTGTACCATGGTCTTAAACTGACCAGGTGGAGGATAATATCTGTATGCAGATAATATCTGCTAATATCTGTATGAAAGAGAAACTTTACCCAAAACAATTCCGATGCACAAAGCAGTGCTTATTGACTAGCTTGTATAATTGCATCCTCTCCTTAATGTTACTGTTTCACTTTTCCCCCCTCATGCTCTTCTCTGCCTAAGCTGTATAAACTGCAAGGGGAAAATGGCCATTCTCTAGTTGTGCATCATTTACACATGCAGTGGGGGTGTGTCTCATGATGAATATAAATGTAGTTTGAGTAGAAAATGGTATTTGTATAGAGAGAGCTGTGGTGGGCCTGAAAGTCTGTCTAGGCTTGTATATAGGAATTCAGAAAACTGGGTGGACAATGGTCATGCGCAGTTTGAATTTATTTATGTAGCTTGGTGTTTTGGTTTTGTTTTTTTGATATATTTGGTTTGGTTTCTTTGCAACGCTTGAAGTTATGAGTGTTAGTTTATTAAAATATTATGTGCATTTTCATTTTTTAATCTTTAATATCTTTCTTCAGGAGATTCCACTTTCAGAAATTCTCCAGGTGACTCAGCCTCGAGATTTTTCAAACGTGGTGCAGGGCAGCAACCCCTACTGTTTTGAGATCATCACTGACACGATGGTGTACTTTGTTGGCGAGAACAATGGCAGCATTCATCACAGTCCAGTTCTTGCTGCCTCCGGAGTTGGACTTGACGTAGCTCAGGGCTGGGAGAAAGCCATTCGCCAGGCCTTGATGCCAGTCACTCCTCAAGCTAGCGTTTGCACTGCTGCAGGACAAGGAAAAGATCACAGTAAGCAGGCAGACAAGGCGCTGTTCATATGCTGAAGCTGCTGATGGTAGTGATTCCTTTTGGAAAAGTGCTTATTTAGAGTGAAGTATTGTCTGTTGATTATCTGCTGAATTGGGTCCATAATTTTCCATGAGTTTCTAAAAAGTGACCCTCAGGTTTGTGGCGGGTGGGCAAATCCTTTAATTTGTTGTAGCAGAAAGTAGTAAAGAATCAGATTTACAATATGAATGCAGAGTTTTATTGTAGGAGCACGAAGAACACATACATGAATGTAAAAAGGGAGCATAGATTAGATATTTCTAATATACATAACTAAATAAATATATTCAGATTATATACATACACTTTGAAGGAACTAAATTTGGATGCTTTTTGATGTTAGCACCTATATATATATGTATGTTGTAAAAATTCTGTGACATGTCAGTGGCTAAGGAGAAGAAAAGGAGTTAGTATTTCAATGTAAATACCATCAGTGATGGAAGAAACTTTTTCTAAGCTGTGCATAGTTATAAAAAGTACCCTATTCTTCTTTTTGTGCACCTGCCCTCACTTTTTTCCTCTGGCATAGGATCATAATCATTATCAAGGCTCCACTAAACTTACATATTGTGTTCCTTCTTTTCAGACATCTCTTTGTTCCTTGCAACTACATTCATTCTCATTCTGTACTGAGATTTATGCTTTCACTCTTTAGTTTCCTTTTGAATTCTGGCTACTCTTTAATCTCCTTGTAGTAAAATATTCTTTTGCAGGAGATTCTTAGATCTGTCTCTGTCTCTGATATCTGACTACTCTGCATCCGCGATAGTTAAGAACATGTAAATGCTAGTCTGAGGTAAAGGCACTTTCTGAAAATGCAGCAATGGTCTAAAATAGTAAACTATGAAATGGCAGTACTGGTATTGGTATTTAATTACAGTGAAGAAACATACCTCTAAGATGGTACCTCATACCTGGCTTTATACATACATAAAATGCCACTTTTGAGATGGAATTTTTAGTTTCATATATATATATATATAAATATACACACACCCCAAAACTCTCTTCATTTCCTGGCTCCTAAGGCTTACTGTTGCTGACAGACTTGCAAAGACAGTTGATTTTTCCAAAACAAATATTTTTTCAAATAAAAATAATAACATTTCATTGACATTGGTAGGGAATAGAACTACAGCGGTAAATGCTGAGAGGAAGTATTTTAGTTTGTTTAGGATTGTAGGAGTATAAGAAACTACTGTGAGTCGGGGAGTGGCATTTACATATTTTTAGACAACTCAGGTTGGTTTTTAAACTCTCAGAAGGCCAAAAAACGTCTGTTCATCCCTCTTCTTCCTACGCTTTGTGAATCATGAAATGTATCTCAAGAACCTCTAAGATAATTGGATTTTAATTTAAAAAAAAGTCCCCAAAGTCTCAAGTACATGCTTTTAAATGAAAAGACCAAAAGGAGGAGGTAGACTTTGCTAGTGCTTGAAATACTTGAAGCAGCAGGGAATTTGTAGTGTCAAAGTGTCCACAAGACACTATCTAATTATTTTATTCCACATTCTGCCGAAGAATGTGGTTATAAAACTAGTTCCAAGCTAGTTAGAAATGAGAATGTTCTTCCAGTCTGATCCACGGCAAAGAATCCTTTGTAACCATGTACCTGGTGTTTGGGGTGGGGTGTTTCTGAGCTAAGATGAGAGAGAAAGTAAGCTGTTTACCTGGTGTAGATTATGTATTGAATTGTGGCATTACTAATTTCTTTAGAAGTGACTACTTCTCAGCCCTTTCTCTTGTGCATTTCAGACACTAGAAAAATGGATTTATTTGGAAGGAGTAACTCACTCTTTAGCTCTGAGTTATTTCTTATTCTGTAGCCATCTGTGGATAAGGGTTCAGTGTGTTCTGTTAAACACTTTCAAAAACTGTATCTTCATTTTCTAGTTAGCTTGCTGCAGTTTTGTTGACCTTAGGGATTTTTTGTCTGACTTCTTTATTGTTTTCCCTTGTTTTTCCTATGGTTACTTCATTGTTTTCCCTTGTTTTTCCTATGGTTACTTCAGTACAGACCTGGCTATAGTCAGTAATCAGTATTCATATACAAGTTCATATTTCAGATGCAGAATTCAGAGTGTCTTTGAGAATTAGCATTTGTTCCTATCTTGTCTCTGTAAATTCCTTCTTTGAGATAAAGCACAGGTGGCAAAAATGAAATACAGACATCTATTTTCTCTAAAATTGTGTTTTTAAAGTGCAAGGCCCTTTTTAGGATGATAAAGGCTCTTTCCAAAGTGCTAGTAAATCTATAGTGTGTTTTATATCTACCTTATAGAGAAATTCGTTCTTTTTTTCTTTCTTTGAGTTAAAATAATACCACAGAATTGTTAGGGTTGGAGGTTGGAAGGGACCTCTGGAGATCATCCAGTCCAACCGCACTGACAAGTCAGAGTCACACAGAGCACGTGACACAGGAACATGTCCAGGTGGGCCTAGAATGTCTCCAGAGAGAAAGACTCCAACATCAAGTTATAGATGTCTGTTAGTCTAAGATGCTTTACTTTGGTCTTGGAAGTCAAAGGAGAAGGGTGTTTTCTACCTTCCTTGGTATATCTTTTCTTGCCTATGCTTCAGTGTTTTCCTGTAATGAAAAATTCATGTCAATGTCTGCTGCAGACTGATGAATTCTAATTCTTTATCTGATACTTTTACTTGGAAATTACACTTCCTGAATGTGCCCTTATATTCCAAGGATTGAGATACTTCTGTAATTTATCCATGAAACAAAGATTTTTTAAATATTATGGACTTTATTGCTTTTTTAATCATCAGTTTTTCTGTTACTTGCTTTCTTTGATTTGTTTCCTTTTCTTATGCATTCTGTGTATCTTTGATGCCATGGAATGTAAGAAGCCACATTCATTTGACTATGAGGGATGTACCTGCTCCTCTTGCCTGTATTTTTCTTTATTGCTACCAGAAATCATTATTCATTTAATGAACTATGATACAATTGCTCTTGCTTTTGGTTCTCCAGCTGTCTATTGTGTACACTATTGTTCTACTATTTTTGTAATCAGGGATAGGAGAAAAAAAGACAAGCAATCCCAGCAAAACTCCCAGGGTTATTTTTGTAATCAATCTGTGAAATGAGTTCCAGGTTATGAAGTTTCTGCAGAACAACAGTAAAAATGATTTCACCAATACTGGGTTCGAAGTCAGTAGAGAGTTTTTGTTGATTTTCATTTTTTCTCATCTTTTTACTAGAAAAAGTCTGCCCTTTTTATTTACTTACTTGGCTTTATCTTCTTTATTGCAGAAGAGTTGTCTCTAAGCATCTCTGTTTCAAATTGCCAGGTCCAGGAGAATGTGGTGAGTCATGTGCATTGTATTATAGTGATATTTATTTATCTGAGTATTACAAAGTAGTTGGTAGTAGCAGTGTCTGGATGAGAAAGCAACACCAGAGCACTGTAGGTAAAGAAGTCCACGTTGTATGCCAGAAGTAACCTACTTACCTACCATGGCTGTTAGTTTTTATGAATGTATGTCCCTGCTTATGGTGCAACTCAGTGGATCCTCTTCAGGAAAAGCTTGTTGTATTTCCCCATTCCATTCAGTGTAATGATAGTACCTTTTACAGAGTTCGATTAATGTATAATATATAATTAATTACGTGTATATATATATATGTATGTATATATATATGTATAATATAAAATATAATTACAGCCTAGCCAGTAATAACTAATTCAGTCCTGAACATTTTAATGACTCCTGATATTTGTGATTTCTTTTTTTCATGCATTAGGATATCAGCTCTGTGTACCAAATATTTGCCGATGAAGTGCTGGGTTCTGGTCAGTTTGGTATTGTATATGGAGGTAAATTGCGTTATGTTCCATTATGCATTTATTAAGGTAGAATGTCTGCTTGATAAAATTACCCTTTTTATGTTTACTTAGCTGTATCTAGAATGTCTAGGTGAAGTTTATCTTGTTAAAAGTTTTATTTGGATTACTTTGCTGTGTGTCTGTGCAGTTTTATGTACAGTATTTTTTACAATTCTTGCATGTAAAGTTTTGCATTGGCATCATGATCGGTTTAGAATATGCATTGCATTTTGACCACTGTTAAATACAAAGCAATCCAATTTGGCCATGTTTAATGATTTTTTTTTTAAATTGCAAATTCTAACACTGTTGTTTGTGTTATACAGTATCAGAAGTCATATATTTACTGTCAGTTATACCTGTTTTGAATGACACCTGAGAGATGTGGCCAAAAGCAATTAGAAAAACATATCGTTTATGGTTTGACAGTATGGATGCAAACATATTATTGACATATTTTATGCAAACAAATTTCTGTCAGCAGGGTAAAGTAGAAAGAGGTATTCTTTGTCAAGAGTCTTAGTCCTAGGTTTCAAGTCTAGTATTTTAAAACCTTCTGTTGCAGCATATAACTTGTTTTTAGTATGTAATCACAAAAAAAGAGGAAATACTAGAAATGCATATGAACTCTGTTTCTATCTCTCTCTCTTTTTTTTTTTAATCTCGTGTTATGTCTAAGTGTTGAGAAAACCACAGACCATAAATCTGGAAAGAAAGAAAAAGTCATAAGTAATGATTTACAAGTGGTAATCTTCTCCTTCTGTCATGTTTTCTTTCTAATCAGGAAGTATTGTGGCTATGATTTTTCTGTGTGCCAATTGTGTAGTTAGATACTTTATTACTTCTAAACTGCTTGGTGGAAATACAGTTTGGTCTGGTTTTACATCACTCTTTCAAGAGGTCAGGTTTTTTGCTCCCTCAGTATAAAGCATAGTGTGAATCAAAATGTGCTCCCTCTCTTATGAGTAGAAATGAACAAATACAGGCACTTATTTTAAGGGTTGGATTTTATTTTTCCTAAATTCCCTTGTAAATAAATCTCAGCTTGGTATTTTGCATGATTCAATGCTTACAAGTGCTTGTAAGCATAATAAATAATTATAAAAAGCTTTCCTTATAATATTTTTTTTACTGAATGAGGGCTTAAAATTTATAGGATGTGTGTACTTGTTAAGATAAAATCACAAGCTGAAAGAGTATGAAAAGACAATATAAAGGACTATGGTTTTGCTGGCTCTACACACTGCTTAATTTTTGCTGGTATTTGGGGAGGTTAGGTCTGGTAACTTCTGATATTGGCTTATCCCCACCTGTGTAGTCTTACTGAAATAATGGTAACAATTAATGGTAGAATTAAGTTGCTTTTATTGTTGTGGGGTTTGGATTAGGTTTTTCTTTTTTGTTGTATTTTTTATGTCCCCTATTCTTGAGAAACATTTCCAAATTGCACATCAAAAGTTACAGGATTTAGCTATCCAACTCTTGCATCAGTGAAAACAGTTTCCCTCTGCTTTTCCTGTTTTGATTAGTTTGAAAGACCTGAAAAAGGGGGACAGAAAAAGGTATTCTTGACATTTTCTTACTGATGTAAAACTTGCACTAAAAACTGGCTGGTTGTGTTTTGTTTAACAAAAGGAATTTTCAAGCTGCTTTTCTGTTACTCTTCATGGACAATTTTTAGCTGTAGTCTAGCTTCTGTAGTTAGGTGTTTTGTTAGATGGATTGGTTTGCTTATCATTCTTTAGCAATCTAGCATTTGCACAGTGTTTTGTATCTAGTTTGTAATTAATTGTATTTCTGCTACATTTCAATATAATTTCCTTCATCTGGTGGAGATAAGCCCTTTATTCATGATGGTGTTAAAGGCAGGTGCAGTAGCTGCTTAGCAGAGCAGCCTGTGGAGCAGTTCCTGTGCCCTGCCTAAGCCCTGGCCACCAGTGCTGACCACAGAGCAGCAGGGGAGGCTGGCTGGTGGCTACTGAGGTGTACCTGGGCTCCGCACAGCAGTGCTGTGGTAGAACCTTCTGTGCCACTTGCACTGTAGCTGTGTGTGTCATCCCTTTTCCTCAAATGGCATCCAAACCCTTCACTGAGAGGATAATGACCAATTTTCTTTGGTGCAGACTTACTGTTCTGTGGTACTTTAGTATTAAATGTTGTAGATTTCCAAGGTCTTGCAGGGTGTGATCCCATTAACCTCTCTGATGTGACTGAAAGAGATCAGTTCAGCAGCTGTGAAGAAGCTGGGGAAGCATCAACAGCTCCTCACCTAGCCCTGGACACAGCCTCTCTGCATATTGCCGAATGCTTCTCATGTAGCTGATGCAGGTTGCAGCAAGGACTAGTATGTGGTGCTGTCAGCATGGTGTTTTTCTAACCACCGCCTTTTAGAGCTTTTTGATCACAGCAGTTAAATGTGTTGCTGTTCTTTAGGGCACCTAATTACTCTCATGTTCCCATAGAGTATTAGGTGTGTAGTTTCCTGTGCATGTGGAGCCCATGAAACCACTGGAGTAGGTTTTTAGATCTGTCTTCACTTTGGCCTTGAATTGTTGTTTTTACAGGAGAGGCAATATGCTGTGGAGTAGTTATTACTTGCTCATGTGCAAGTCCCTTGCATGAGCAAAAACTTCACCCAATACATCCAATGTCAGTGTGTGTACCTGACAGCAGAGTGGTAACTGGTTTAAGTTTAAACTACAGAATTCCTGTAGAGGCTGAGCACTTCTTTTACTCATATACCATTTGCAATTCTAAATATAAATATGGTAATATTGTACCCTTGACAGAATATACTTGTTTCCCCAGAACGGAATTTCTGCTGTAATGTTTTATAGCTTATGAATTGCTTCTACCTCTTGATGGCTGACACTGACTTTCTGCTTAGGAAAACATAGGAAGACTGGAAGAGATGTGGCTATCAAAGTCATTGACAAGATGAGGTTTCCGACTAAACAGGAAAGTCAGCTTCGTAATGAAGTAGCCATTCTCCAGGTATAAAAGTGTTTTTGGATCACTTGGATGTTCTGGAGTTTTGTCTTAAATAAACCATTAATGAGATTTTGTATTGTGTGTAAGTGCTCTGAATTGATTTTTAAATTTACATCTGTGATTTCTGAGTACTTTCATAAGAGAGAATCTTAAAAGAGCAGGAGTTCCTGAGTACTTGGTAGAGTTGATAACTTGGGGGTGATATCTACGCCCCTGCAGGGGATCCACCAAACATAGGTACTTTGGCTCCATGTTGTCTCCCTCAGTATTATTTTCTGCTGGTTTCCACTACTGGCTCCTCAGTCTTTGAATATTATTCTTATACTTGGTAGCTTGAGTACAGAACATCCATCAACTGTAAAATTAATCATTACAGCTAATTTGTATTAAACCAGTTATTCTTAGTAGTTGGCATATTTCATGGATTGATATTTGTTTCAAGCTAGTTTCTTTCCACAGATATATTTTTTTTTCACCTCTAACTCTCCACCTAACTGTTTTTTGATTTGTGGGCAACATTTCTGTGAAATTCAGGATGTACCTATGCTACATATTTGAAATTGTGAAATTCAGGATGTACCTGTGAAATTCAGGATGTACCTATGCTATTCTTTATTTTAGAATTTGCACCATCCTGGGATTGTGAACCTGGAATGTATGTTTGAAACCCCAGAACGGGTCTTTGTTGTGATGGAAAAGCTGCATGGAGATATGCTAGAGATGATTCTTTCCAGTGAGAAAAGTCGACTTCCGGAACGAATAACTAAGTTCATGGTCACTCAGGTGGGCATTCAGTTCCTCTGCTTTTAGAGGAAAGGCTAGATTTGGGTTTTGTCATTAGGAGAATTTGGAGAAGGGGTTTTCTATATTGTTATTTAAAAGAGACAGCATAGAGAGCTGCACATCTAATGAAAGTTGAATAAACAAGAAAAGAACTTTGAATGTTAATTACGTTAATTTTTTTGGCCTTTCTTTCCCAAGACATAACACTATGGACATCTAAAGATGAATGTCAAAACAGTAAGCATTCAAAAAGACAGAGCAGGAGGGAGGGAAAGAAAGGGTGGGGAAAATAAACCCCATTGTTTTCAAGTCTTGGTAGGCTGGAAAAAATAGTGCTTGCACAATATATATGGGTTAGTTTCTTGAGGACTGTGTTGATAAAAATTGCTGTACTGGTTAGTGTGTGTGTCTTTTGACACTTCTGATCTGCTTGAATATGTTCTGAAAATGTTATTTCGTTTTGTAGATACTTGTTGCTTTGAGGAATTTACACTTCAAGAATATTGTGCACTGTGATTTAAAACCAGAAAATGTACTACTAGCATCAGCAGAACCATTCCCTCAAGTGAGTGAGGATTAAACAATACTTTTCATTACTATTCATTGATTTTTTTTTAAAGCTATATTGACATTGCTGCTTAAAAAGTGACCTCTTGTGGGATTTTTAGCTGACTTACTGTAGAATTACTTGAACTGCATGTATTGTAGTTGTCTCTTTTTTTTCCCTTCTCCCATTAAGTCCCTTTGGTGCATTGCTCTTTCTTCTTATACCCTGAGGAGGGCTTATTGACTTGGGGTTACATGTTGGCCTTGATCCGGATCCTTTATCTCCGCATGTGCCTGCTGTGTTCAAGCTAAGGAACTGTTGCAGAACCATGAAGATTTGAGCATTGGTGCATGTGCCAGCTGTTAATGCTTTTGACTGGGATGTTCTGTCAAGAGCTGGCTGGGTCTGAGTTCATGCTAAAACTCAGTGTTTGATCTCTGTGTAGCCGAAGCCTCCAGCTTCTGGAATATGATTAAGAGGGATGTGATTTGGCTGGGATTCATGTGCGTTTTTAACTTTGGTTCTGTGCTTTGTGAGAGCGAGGATTCACCTCTGAAAACGAGCTGGGTTTGGAATCAAGATCTTCTGTCCTTATTTGCACACTTGTGGCCATGTAATACACAAACTGCTGCAGACCCAAGTCTGTGCAAGGCCAGTTCAGGTCTTGATCTGAAGCATGGCTGATCTGCATGTTGCAAACCCAGCAACCTAAAACCTTAACTGACTGCTTTACATGGGGTTTTGTGTCTGTGTGCATACATAACGATGTTTAGATGATGGCAGAAAGGGTGTGAAGTCAAGCAGAGATTTCTCAGTTTAAAAATGTGCTGCTTTTGCAGGTAAAGCTGTGTGATTTTGGCTTTGCACGCATCATTGGTGAGAAGTCTTTCCGGCGCTCGGTGGTGGGGACTCCTGCGTACCTTGCCCCTGAAGTGCTCAGGAGTAAAGGCTACAACCGCTCCCTAGACATGTGGTCAGTAGGCGTTATTGTCTATGTGAGCCTCAGTGGTACATTCCCATTTAATGAAGATGAGGATATCAATGATCAGATTCAAAATGCAGCATTTATGTACCCACCAAATCCTTGGAAGGAAATTTCTAGTGAAGGTAAAGAAATTAATTTTCTCTATTAGAATGTTTGTGTATGTAGGTAACACATTCAAATGCTTAGACCTCAAGGTTCATTTAGGAAGGAGTATGAAAATTATTTACAGTTTGAGTTTAGTAGACCATGCCAAAGTGAATAAATATGAGCTAAATGTATTTGTGAAAATTGTGAAATATAATGCTTTAGATCATTTTCAGGGCAGGGAGGTCAGGAGATTTAGCAAGAAAAATGAGTTTCATGCATCAAGAGTGGGATGAGTAATCTGACGACACTTCCCAGAAGTCCCAAAGGAAAGTTAATTCATGTGTGGGTATTTTCTGAATGCTGGCATATTTTATCCAAACTATAATCACAGAAACAGTTCAAAGTTAATTCTGAAATTTTAGTTTGTACATTAGGAAGTATGGATTTAAATGTCAGGTCTGAACAACCTAGGAGTTTACAAGGCTGGTCTCTAGAGCTCTCCAGTGCCAGCTTTGGTTATATGTTGCTACCATGTTTGGTTAATACATGATTAACACACGGGTAGATGTGGAAGGACGTATACAAAAGTATACAATAGTGGAAGTCCCCATATCATTGTGGAACACAGGATAATGCTCAAGCTTTTTAGGCATGTCTGAAAATCACTAAAATCAGTAGGGAAAAAGATCAACGAATAACGCAGTAAAGCTTTTAGTGTTTCCATCAAAAGTAAGGGAAACTTAACCCCATACCTATTTGGTAGCCTCATTTAACATAAGCAAAGCTAAATATAAAATTCAAGAGCTTGGTTAAATTTAAAGTTCAGTGTAGGATACACTCTCACATAAAAAATTAATTTCTACTGCAGCATGTGAATGATAGAGGTGATTAGTATTTAAACAACATAATTTTTGTTCTTCTTTCTTAGCCATTGATTTAATAAACAATTTGCTTCAAGTGAAGATGAGAAAAAGATTCAGTGTTGACAAATCCCTTAGTCACCCATGGTTACAGGTAAACCCATCTGCCTTTTTCACTATGTTTATTAAGGGTGAGTAATTTTTTTGGCTGAAATCCTTCAGAGGCTTATGAAAACTGCAACTATCACATTCTGTTAACAAGCATTCATGAAGGCTTGAGTATTTCTGGTTATAGCTTTACATTTGATGTGCTCCAGGATTCTCCCCATCTGTTAATGGCTGTTTTCCTTAGGGAAAAGAGGGAAATTTGTCTTACTGTCTTTCTCACCTTTTCCTTTCTGTCTGACAGCAACACGGGTTTGCTGTTCTGGTTTCCCCCTTGACTGTGGGCAGTGATGAGTGCATGGAGTCCTGTGAAATCAGCACAGAGACAAACATTGTTTGTTCAGTGCTGGAGTAGACACACAGCCTGCTGTGTGCTGTAACTTGTTGTCGGTTTAGAACAGGTTTGTTTGGAATGGAGTTTATATGCTGCTTTGACAACCTTAGATACTAGCCTATTTAATTTTGAACTATTCTTTGTGGACAGTGTTGGGGCAGTTTGTGGGAGGGTGTTTGTGTTTGGTTTTCTTTTTTTTTTCTTTTTTTTTTTTTTAACAGATCTTGGTTATATCTTGTGGCTGTTTACACTAAAAATGGAGACGAACTGCAGAAATTATCTGTGGGAATGTAGTGCTGCTGTTTCTTAAAACTGCTTCCTTAAATCTCTTTTACTTCTTAGGATTATCAGACTTGGCTTGACCTCAGAGAATTTGAAACACGCATTGGAGAGCGTTACATTACCCACGAGAGCGACGATGCACGCTGGAAAGAACACGCTTACGAACACAACCTTGAGTACCCCCAGCACTTCATTATGGCTCCTAATCCAGATGACATGGAAGAAGACCCTTGATTCATTCATTATGCTAAATTGCAGCAAAGGAGGATACTCCAGGCAGAAACTGAAGATAAGTTTTGGAGCAGCTGTTGCTCTTTCCAAATGCTGTACACATAGTTTAGTGTGTAGAGCCCCAGAGTATCCTGACTGCCATGGGAATAGACTGTCGTCTGACAAGCTTTTCTCCATCCCTGACTTTAACTATGAGTAGTTACTGGACAGCGGGATAAGGCCTGTTGGGTAACATTTCACCGAGCTGGGTGGCTACAAAGCCATTACCGAGGTGTCGTGTGTACACATTGAATGGTTTGTGTTTTCCAAGGGTTTTTGTTTTTTCATAGCCTACGCAGTAAGAATTTTGTAGTAGTTTTCTAATCCCTATTTACTAGGCCACAGAGGA
The DNA here is from genome assembly GCA_013397725.1 of Rhagologus leucostigma. NCBI lineage: Eukaryota > Metazoa > Chordata > Aves > Passeriformes > Rhagologus > Rhagologus leucostigma. Next base: position 4,024,463 of record VZTD01001040.1, on the reverse strand, counting down.
CTGTTTTCTGTTACTTAGATACATCTCCCGTTTCTTAAACTGTGGACGGTGAAGAGACTCTATAGAGAAATCAGTACAGAATACCTTGGCTAAAGCAAAACAGGGTGGTTTAGTTGAATACAGCTTCACAGATGAAGGAATAATTTGCTGCTGTTAAGACAGTTAAATATGTGCGTCTTGGCCCTAATTGAACTTTTTCCAGATACCAACAAAAAAAGAAAAAGAAAACCCCATAACTTCTTACATTCCTCTTGAAATGCTGGCTGACAATCTAAGGAGATGACAATCAAAGCTGTGCTAGGCCTTTATTTTGTCTGTTAAAAAAAGCAATAAGCCACAACAGTGCGCTGCTGTGCAAGGCTGGCATGTCATTGATACACACCAAAGGCATTTTGCCTTAAAACTACACAAGTAATGCACAGAGAGCACACAAGACTTGATGTAGCATATCCTTTCACTCTGGAAGACCAGCTTCTAGCAGAAGGATGTGGAAAAATAGGGAAAAATACATGCAGCTTTCTTCTGTCGTTTTGAGTAATAAGATTTTAAAATTTTTAGTATTTTTCTAATTTTTTTAAGGTTCCCTGGACTTACATGAGGAGTAGTTTGTAGCCTGCTAGCTTGTATGTTAACACTGCTCAAAACCTAGAAGTAACAGTGGATATACCGCATCACCTGTTGCTTCTGCCAGGGGAGCTGGATTGTAGGAGAAAGGACTTCGCCTCCTCACCTTAACCTGCAGCCCCTCCCATCCTCTTTACTGTGCTCAGAACTGTTTGATCTGAATGAAGAGTCCAAAACCAACTCCTAACTTAGTTTTTTCTGTGCCTCAGTTGAAGGATTCCCAACCACTAATTGGACTTGTGGCACAATAGAGGGGAATCAGCAGTGTTCTTTGGAAAGAATTCCCTTGGACAGTTCAAGTTCATGGTATTTCAAAGAAGTTTGAGGCCATGAAATCTAAATGCAAATGGAAGAGTGTGTTTTAGTCCTATTTTAAAAAACGAAAAGGGTGAAATCCTTTTTTTGTGGGATAACAGTGTTGTGCTGCTGGAGGGTGCTGGATGGCTGTATGCATCCCGATGTGCCAAGTTGCTTAACTGGAGCTTAGTTGGAAATATTTCTAAAATACTGATAGAGGCTTGAACTGCAAAGGCAGTGAGAGGCTTTGGGATATCTCCTCTCTCCTACAAAGATTTTCTTTTTTGTTTGTATGTAGATTAAGTATCTTTTTCTACTGTTATCCAGGTAAGGAAACAGGTGAGCAGATTTTAAGTTGTTAGATATACGTAAAATGTTAACAGGGTTAGTTCAGGGCTGGCAGCTGCTTGCAGTAGCAGTGACCTGGCAGTGGTCAGTGGCAGTTGCAGAAGGATGTGCCCACAGGTAGGTTTGGGTCTTTAACCCACGCTTTCTTTTCCCATTGCCCTTTATCTATCTGCCACTGCATTTTGTAGGTGTCCGTGTTGGCAAAGGCTGAGCTCTGGCTTCTTAACCCTGTTAAGGGTGGGTTTCAGGACTGATTCTTCAGAGAGGCACTGCTTTTCATCTCTGGAACTACAGCGATCACCTCTGATATTGGTAGTTTGGTATTTGCCCACTCTTGGCAAGGGAAGTAGTGCTGTGTTTCAACTTCCACTGCTCAAGTGACCAAATTTCAGTAAAGCCATGGCTATATTCCATCCTAACTGTAATAATGTAGATAGTTTAGTTTTAAACTTCAGATTTTATACTTGATCTGTCACTTCAGGTTTACCTGTGGGTGTGTTGTTTGTGTTGTTTTAAAGGAGGAAATAAAGCAGCTCAGTCACTTGAAAAAGCACAACAGGAAGAGAGGAGGAAGGGGGCAATAATGAAGTAGAAGGCCTGGCTTTTGTCTCTCCCCATGAAGTCTGTTCTGCTTCAAAATATTATGTGAGCTATTTATTCTTCAAGCTGTATTAAAATAAAAATATGCTGTTGGCCTTTGGAGGAGATTGCCTGGTGATATATGCAGACTTTTGGGGCCAGACAATAGAAGCCAAAAGCAGCTAGTAGTCAAGAAACCAAAAAAATCAGACTTACATTATGAGTAAACTTTCTAGAGTAGTAAAAATAGCTGAGTTTTTTATTCCCTTTTTTCCTACCTTTACTGCAGACTTTGACAGCAGTAGGTTACAGTGTTTAATACCCTTACCTAGATGAATTAAGTTGCGTTCATTCAAGCAATAGTGCTATGGTGATGCTAGAAAAAAGCTCATGTAAAATTTATAGCCTCAGAATGACACTGTCAAGTACTTTTATATTTTTATACATCCCATTGTTTGTAAATATCCTCTGATAAGCTTGAAAATAAAATTTATTTCCCTATCAGACGTGTTCTTTTTATTTACATGAATTATCTCTCTTATCAAATGATGTTAGGAGTAAATGGTTCTATACTTTCTTGTTTGTGGATTTGTCATTAGATGTCTCCTGCTGTGGAAATTCTGCTGGCAGGAACTCCTTTTACATGCATCCTGTCACTATTCTCTTTATAAAAATATCTTCAAAGATGTCAAGGCATCTTGATTTTATTCAAGTACCAAAGCTTGAATACATTTCAAGACTCCTTAGTGCATCTGTTTGTTACTGACAAGTTTTGATTCCAATAGTAAATATTTCACTCAGTTCTACTGAAAGACCCCCAAACTATTGTTCATTCTCTGCTCTGTGTGTGCTGGTTTCTGTATGTGCAGTGTTTTATTCCAACTCAAACTGCTTTGAGTAGGTCAGTCAAGAGGTTTAGTGTGCGGCCCCAGACTTACTCTGAAACAGCCATCACATATTTTGCAACAGTATTTGAAATTACTTTAGTAACAGTTCATTAAATCCAGCAACAGGTGCTAGGGGAGACTTTGATTCTGGCTTATCTTTCTTGTCAGGATGTACAAGTCTGTGGTGAGGCAGCAGGGCAAAAAAATTAAAACAGTCCCCCATCTTCTCGGGATTCATCAGCATATCATAGCTGTGAAGTAACTGCTCACGAGTTGCTGTGTCACCCGAATTCTGCAAGAGCACCTGGGAAGAAAAAGAATGCAGGTTATAGTCCTTCCTGTATTCCTATAAATTGCTGCATACCTGCAATCCCTTCTTGCATCCTTTTCACTTAATCTGACAGTCCTGTGATGGTTGGTAGAACTGGTGAGATCACTGGTGGTGGTCCACAGCCCATACATTGATGCAAGTTTTGCATTAAATGCTCCTAAATATAATATGATCAGTTTATATGATAAGTTTACTTACTTACATCTAGCAGAAGCCACTTTCTGATCTCACACCTACATGTTATTTTGAACAACTTCATTTTAAAACCAAAGATTTTTACAAAAGCTCTCGTGCTGCTTAAGAGTATTGTCTGTGGACTGGAAGATTTCCTGTGCCTGTGAACACTCGTACCTGCAGTCGGAGGTCAATGCCCATGTTCTTTAAAAACTCCCGCTGTTTGATGGGGCCTAGCGTAGCTGTTCTTCCCTGTACCATCTTTCGAAGATAGCTGAAATCAACATCTGCTGTCAGGTCTGCTGTGCCTGGAGCACTCAGCACATCGTGAAGTTTGTGATTCCGGAAACCCTGAAAATGAGATTGGAAGATTACACTCAACTGTAGTCCAGCCATCACAGCTGGGGCCAGCAAAACCTAAGCTGTGTGTTTGAGGGGTGAGAATAGCAAATTACACATGGAAAATTTGAGATAAATGTAGCAAAAGCTCAGATTACCCTTTCCATCTGACAGAAACCCTTCTGAGTACTGATTAAATAGGAATTACTCAGTTTTATGTGGTTTTTGCTATTATGTCCCCCTATGAACTTTGTCTTACAAGAACCTAATGATCAAAGATAACAGAGTCTTTTGGCTTATTGCTACAGAGTAAATGCCTTACCCGGAAAGTGTCAGTTTTGGTTCCATCGTGGCCATAATCTGCAACCAGAGCAGCCCCACCATCCTTCTCTATCCGAGAGGCAAGCCTCTGAACGATGACACCAGCCTCAGGACACACTTCCACGTGGTCTCTTGTTTCTTCTGGCTAGTGCAGAGTTCAAAGACCAGAACACCTGTATTAGCAGACAAGCACAGGGCACGTATCCCTCACACTTGATGTCTTGGGGCTGTTGCTTTGCTGGGACATGCAGGTACAGGAGGTGCATTCTAGGCTACCTATACTAGGTTTTGCTGTCACTCATTCTCAGTTAGGATTTCCTGAGTGCTGGATTTCAGTCATCTCTTCAGTAACCTGTAGTCAAATGAAAATTCTTCTACCAAGAGAATCTGTATCAGGTGAAACTTCTTACTGTGGTACTGGAAGAACAAGAATAGTGCTTCAGCTGTGCACAACCTTCAGAGAGGCCTTCCTGAGTGAGACTTTGTAGCTGGGTATTATCTCCAGTGCGTAATTTTGAGTATCCAGTGAACTTCAGGAAGAAACCAATCACAGCCATGTCCCATTAAAGGTCAGCCTGGCACAGAAGCAGGCAGCTGCCCTGAGTACCCTGCAGCAGGCTGAGAGCCTGGCTGGGGCAGGGCCACTCTCAAGATGGTGATGCCACACACACAGTGCAGAACTCTGCCTGTCACTTGCTGCCTCAGTTTGCTCTCTGAGACATTTTGTGTGTTCAAGCTCCTATTTTGCAAAGTTTGATATACGTGGTAATTTCCGTGCTGTAGTTTCACAGCATATAAAGTTAAATGCTTGTGGAAGTTTTAAGCTCTATTCATTTATAGACTGAGAGCCCTCCTCTTGCTGTCAGAGTAACTGAGAAGCACTAAATCTACTTGAAACAGTCAGTAAAGGTGTAAGGACAAGCTCTGGTAGGCATAACCTCACCTGAATAAAGTTTTGTGTCGCAGGGGTCCTGGATGGTGACAGGACAAACCGCAGCTGGTCAGGAACTTCTGGATCAATATCGACCAACACCTCACGCCAGCCTTTCTCTGTTCGCTGTTTAACGAGCCCAAAGTACTCATTTTACACTCCAGCAGGTACCACAGTATTGTTATTTGATGGAACTAATATGTCAAGCCTTTTCACAAATGTTTTAGGAACACAATATATTATTAACAACTCTTACTCATTCCTATTTAATTCCAGTAACTGCCTTAGAAAAAGCTTGTGGTGAAGTCTCATCTGCAGACCCAACAAATATAGGTTTAATTATACTTAAAAGGAATGAATGATGCTCTGAAGAAAAATGCTGCCTCTTCTATTGACAGTGCAACATTTAACTTATCAAAATAATAGATTTCATTCTACTGGTGATTTTCATAAACTAATTAGCTTCTTCTGAATCATAGCTAGCCTCTATTTTGTCACTCTCATTAGTATTCAAATGAAAACCCTTCAGTCTTTTGTTAGTAGTGTTACAGAAAATCATGTGGGAATTAAATGCTGCATTAATGTAGCATAAGAAATAAAAAAAACCCAAAACCTTGAGAGTTCTCTCAGCAGAAAGAAATCCTTAGCTTTCTTCAAGTTTTTCCATTCAAGAACAATTGCTAATTTTACAGTTATCAGCTGAATTAAGCCTTATTTGTCCAAATTCAGTTAGAATTACTTCATCAACAGAGACAGGGCATGTGTCTAGTCTGGCACCTTAATTCTGTTCTTCTCAAAGAGAAAAGGTGTTTAAGCAGATGGTCACAATTATAATAATAATCTTGCTATACCTGAAACTTATGTATTGGCAGGGCATCAAAGAATTCATGTGCTAGGTAAAAGCTGTAACCTGTGGGAAGGTAAAAAAAGAATGCATTAAATTATTAACGCTTCCAGAGCAACTTCCAGTTTAAAATACTGTTATGACTTTTAATGAATTAAGCTGGTTAATATGGTTGTGAAAAAATTATAATTACTTCCAGCTTGGATACATCAAAGACAGACAGCATTTCTACAGCTAGCTCTAGCTTCCAGTCCATGAATTTTAGATCACTATCTCATGAAAGGGGATTCAGGCAAAGCCAGTGAAGGTTTTTTTTTTTTTTTCCCATGAAAAGAAAAAGTCAGAATACAGGAAATTGGGTAGCTATCCCCACAGGAAGGTAGGCAGTGATGAAAATGAACCAAGATCCTGCCTCATACTCATACAGGTAAGAACAAATATGTATATAACTACTTTTCTGTCCAGTGTGAAGGCTAGAAAAGATGCCCTCTGGTATAAAAAGCTGTCAGTGAAGGAAGGGCACAATCCCTTCAACGAGGCATCCCTTCAAGCTTCTTACCTGGTGGCACATCTTGAATGTCTCTGTACCAAAAAATGGGAATTCCAGTCTTGCTAATGCCTTTCATGTAAGCAGACTTGTCCTCAGGGTTTGGCTGCACCTTCCCTCCTGTCAGCATCACTGCTTGGATCTCGCTGAGTTTGGGGCTCACTTCTACCAGATGAACAGAGACATCACATTTACTAAGAACAGAGGCGAGCTGCTTGAAGACCTATAAAGGCAGATAAATTCTATTAGGCACAGTCTTATGCTGTGTACATTAAAGGTTTAAGTATTAACCTCTCTTCTCTCTATTTTCAGTCAAGATAAAAGGTTTAGTTGGCTTTAATAACAAAACAATCTCAGTGAGAGAGATTGCATTTTGCTCCTTTGGTAGGAAGTGGGATTTTCTTCGTAAATCTTAATAAAAACTGCTATGTTTCTAGTGAAGTTGCAAAACCCAGCATACATTTCACAGCTCTAAGGGCAACAATATGACATGCTAATTTGGAATAGTACTAGCAGCTCCTCTAAGACCTGCAGAAGGTCTAGCATTGGGAGAGAAATGGTTCAGTTTTCCCTGACACCTTAAACAAGTGTTCGATATCCCACATTTAACTTTTTTGATTAACATATGTAAATAGAATAAAAGTTCTTATGTGGTGCTAAATCCCATTAGCAATCTGTTTATGAATCAGCAGCATTTTAATTAAGACAGCCATGCAAGCATGACTAAACACAAAGGGTTAACTCAAAAGAAATAAGCCCCTGAAATCCCCAAAGGCATTAACACAATTTCATTCCTGTGTTATTGTTCTCCCCCCTTCTGTTCCTTGCACTAAGGTCTCCATCCCAGTTACACATAGCAACACCTTCCTAGATGATTTTCAGTTTGGATAACATTTTCCTACACAGAAATAATTTATAATGGAATATTCCTGCCCTCCCCTTCTGTCCAGTGGTGTTTGGAAGGTCACAGGTGTGTCTGCAGAGTGTGCACATGCTGGCCCCTGTTCTGCTTCCACCTGAGAGCCCTGGTCCCAGAAACTCCTCTATTCTGATTAGAGTCTGAGCTGCCAACCTGACTGAAGTGAGCTGGTTACTAGGGAAAGGTAAACCCTGACAGCAAAACAGCATCCCTTCAGATTTCACTGCAGCTATGGAATAAAGCCAGAAACAACGACTATGAATAGTTTTCACCTACCCGCAATATATCGTCGGTAAGGGTGCCCCTCCCTGGGCCCAGCTCCACCAGCTGGAAGGTGTTTGGTTTGCCCACAGCCATCCATTCACTAATGCACCATATTCCTATTAACTGCCAATGAGAAATAACACGCAGGCTTACAGCAATAACTTCAGCACTTGTGGAAAATCATACCAGCCTTCTGTCTGATAATAACTAAGATAACATGGCAACATTCTGTCTCCATATTTTAAAGTTAAGAAGAATTATGATACATAACTTCACATTCTTAAGTATTAAAACTGGCGACTGATTGCTGTCAGCCCAGCAGAAGCAACTCTCCATCAGTAAATGTGGGGACTTTGTTCTGGCTGGAGCAAGAACTTTTACTGAAGGCTCAAACACAGATGACTGCTGAGGTGCCTCTGGACAACTATTCTTCCTGACAATGCATTTACCAAAGTGTCATCAACAACAGGATTTAGCCACTCTTCACTACTGGAAATGATACAGAAACCAGAATGAGCCAGACCAAACTCTGGAGACTTTTTTTGAGAGGAGATTCCACACTGGAAAACCACCATAACTCTTTTTATTTATAAACAAGTTCTGTATGAAATTGTTACTAAGCACAGATGGTGTTTCAGACTATACACATGAAAGGGCTGTCAGAAACACCCCTTCCTCCCTCAAAATCAATTTTTCTCTTGGGAAATAACTTGAATCTTATCATTGCTACTCAAGTATTTTGACATTGGTAAGGTATCTGAACACTGGCGTGGAAATCACAGAATCCTAGAATGGATAATGTTGGGAGGGACCACACGGGGCCATCTGGACCAACCTCCCTGCTCAAGCAGAGTCATCCCAGAGCACATGGCATGGGATTGTGTTCAAATGATTCTTTAATGTCTGTGCTGAGGGAGACTCCACAACCTCTCTGGGCAGTCTGTCCCAGTGCTTGGTCACCTGCCCAATAAAGAAGCTCTTCCTCAAGTTCAGGTGGAACTTCCTGTGCATCAGTTTCTGCCCATTGCCTCCTGTCCTATTGCTCGGCACCACCGAGCACAGCCTGGCTCCATCCTCTTGGCACCTCCCCTCAGGTACTCACAGACATTGATGAGGTCCCCTCTCAGTGCCTCTTCTTGAGGCTGAACAGGCCCAGCTCCCTCAGCCTTTCCTCGTAAGAGAGATGCTCCAGTGCCTCAGTCATCTTTGTTACCCTCCACTGGAGCTGTTCCAGGAGCTCCATGTCTTCTTGTCCTGAGGAGCCCAGAAGTGGACACAGCACTCCAGATGTGCCCCACCAGGGCTGAGTCGAGGGGCAGGATCACCTCCCTTGACCTGCTGGCAATGTTCTTCCTAATGCATCCCAGGATACCACTGGCCTTCTTGGCCACTAGGGCTCACTGCTGGCTCATGTATGACTTGTTGTCTACCAGGATCCCCGCCAGCCCCCCGCGTGGTTAAAGTAAAAAAAAAATTACTTAAGACGCAAGGAACTGCATTACCTCTCCGAACACCTGACTTATTTCAGGCGAGGTGATGAAGTCCCCGCTCTCGCCGACGCCGCCGCGGCGCGTGTAGTAACCCTGCGAGGGGGAAGCGGGCACAGGGGCCGGGAGCGCGGTGAGCGGCGCGACCAAGGCACGGCTCCCCCGTCCCGGCCCGGCCCCGGCGCACCTGGCCGGGGTTGGTGAGCGCCTCCCGCATGTACTCGGCCACCGTGACGGGCCCGCTGGCCCGCAGCTTGCGCGCCAGGTGCCGCAGCATCGCCCCTTCCCCGTCGGCCGCCTCCGCCTCGCCCCTCGTGCCCGAGCAGAGCCGCGCAGCCGCCGCCGGAGCTGTGGGGAGAGGAGGGGAGAGAGGGGCTCAGCGGGGCGGCCTCGCGAGGAGCGGGAGGGAAAGGGGGCAGAGGCGGCGGTCACCGTGGGGAGCGGCGGCGGGACGGGGGAGCCGCCGGCGGCCCGCCAGGAGCGCGCGGCGCGCGAGCAGCAGCACCATGGCAGCGGCTCCCGCTCCGGCTCCCGCTTCTCCCGCTCCTCCTCCTCGGTCTTCGTCTTCCTCCTTCTACTCCTCCTCCTCCTCCTCCTCTCCGCCCGGTCCCGGCCGCCTGCGTGAGGCCGGGGCACGGGCCGGACGCGCGTCAAGCGTGTGCGCGGGAGCCCTTCCGGCGGGCGGCGATGGCGGCGCTCTGGGACTTCGGCGTGAGGGACCGGAGGAAGGCGGGCGGCGACAGCGGCGAGGAGGAGGGCGACGACGACGGTGGTGAAGAAGGAGAAGGCGGAGATGCGGGAGGGTTCACGCTGGACGAGGTGCTGCGCCTCGGCGGCACCAAGGTAAGGGAGTGGGCGGGAGGGAGCGGCAGCACGTGGCGGCCGGGACCCCCCATCCCGGGACGGGTCCTTGCGGGGCGCGAGGTGTGCGGGGTCCCACGCAGGTGTTGAGAACAAGTCCTTTGCTTAGGGGGTGGTGAGGCTCTGGGACAGTTTGCCCAGGGAAGTTATGAATGCTCCGTCCCTGGAGGTGTCCAAGGCCAGGCTGCATGGGACTCTGAGCAACCTGGTATAGGAGAAGCTGTCCCTACCCATGGCAGGGGGGTTGGAACTAGATGGTCTTTAAGGTCCCTCCCACTCCAAACCATTGTGGGATTCTGTGGGGAACCCTTGGGAGTCTTGGCAGATCTTGCACCAGATATGCCCGTGACAGCTGTGCCCTGCCTCCGCAGCAAGATTACCTCATGCTGTGTGCCGTGGACGAGGAGGGTGAGCTGGTGGACGGCGGCAAGAAGGACACGATCGATGACCTGAAGGAAGGGGAGCTGGAGGCGTTTGTCAGCTCCCTGGGGCTCAACAAGTATGCAAAGAATTGCCTGGTGGTGGAGGGGGATGAGGACGATGGTAGCAGCAAGGAGAAAGAGAAGCCTCCAAAGAAAGAGAAAAACAAAAAGGAAACTAATCCTCCTTCACTAGAGGGAAAAAAAGAAAAAAAAGGAAAGGAAAAGGTGAGCGGTGTGAAAGACAGCAAAAAGAAGCAGGCTGGTGGTGATCAGGGCCAACAGCCTTCAGCAAAGAAAGAAAGGCTGGAAGAAGATTTTGAATTTCATGCTAGGCAAGCAATACTGATCAAACCAGGGGGCAAGTGGTATGATCTAGAATACACCAATGAATTCTCTCCAGAGCCACAGAATCAGATACTTTTGTCTAAGTATAAGGCCCTGGCCCAAAAGCTGTATGAACATGAGACACACCTGTTTAAGAATAAGACAGACTATCAGAAGGGGGCCTCTTCAGCATGGATTAAAACTGTTGTGTCCTCGGGTACCTTGGCTGACAGGATGGCAGCGATGACCCTTCTCATCCAGGACAGTGCTGTCCACAGTCTCCAATTTGTTGAGAACTTGATAAACCTCATAAAGAAAAAGGGCAGCAGGCAGCAGAGCCTTATGGCTTTAGATACTTTCAAGGAGCTTCTCATTACAGATATCTTACCAGACAATCGAAAATTGTGGTCTTTCTCGCAGCGACCGCTTAACAACATCGTACAGATGTCGAGTGGCAACAAGGATTCAAGAGACAGGCGGTTGATACTTTGGTACTTTGAGCATCACCTGAAGCTGCAGATAGCAGAGTTTGTGCAGGCATTGGAAATGCTGAGCCATGATTGTCTGACAGCCACGAAATCCCGAGCGCTGGCAGTTTCCCACGAGCTTCTCTGTAACAAGCCCGAGCAGGAGAAAGCTCTGCTGGTTCTGCTGGTGAATAAACTGGGTGACCCTCAGAACAAGATCGCCACCAAAGCCTCATATCTTTTAGAGACGTTACTTCACAAGCATCCAAATATGAAGGGAGTAGTGTGCAGTGAGGTGGAGAGGCTTCTGTACCGCTCAAACATCAATGTCAAAACTCAGTATTATGCCATCTGCTTCCTAAATCAGATAGTCCTCAGTCATGAAGAAAGTGCATTGGCTAACAAGCTGATAACTTTGTACTTCTGCTTTTTCCGGAACTGTATTAAGAAAAAAGATGTTGAATCCAAAATGCTCAGTGCTCTTCTTTGCGGGGTAAATAGAGCTTACCCTTATGCTGAGACTGGTGATGAGAAAGTGAAAGAGCAAATGAACACCTTGTTCAAAGTTCTGCATCTTGTGAACTTCAGTACCAGTGTCCAGGCCCTGATGTTGCTGTTTCAAGTGATGGACTCTCAGCAGACTGTATCGGATAGGTACTATGCAGCGCTGTACAAGTAAGTGGCAGGTTTGCATTTTTATGTAAATTTCATTCTAAGAGGTAGTCACCATTAATTTAATGTCGTAGAAACACTTATTTTGCTTTTAAGATCTGGCTAATTTTGTGTCTCATTGGCTAAAATTTCTGATGTTTTGTATGAGCTGGAAGAAAATGCACGTGATTTCTTTGATCTAACATGAGGATAAAATAAAAGATAGTGATAGGTTCTGAGAATACAGCATGCATTTTGCCTCTTTTCTGGTGGCTTGCTTTAATTCCAGATGTTATTTGAAACTAATTGATAACTATTTCTTCTGAAATCACTTTTACAGGTACTAGCCTGTAATTACGTCTGTAAATTAGGCCTGTAAATAGCCTAAAATCTTGTTTCCTTTTTTTTCTTATTTTGAGGAGGAGGAATATTGTGGTAACAAATTCTTTAGATGATTCAATTTGTGTAGCTGGAAAGCCCCATGTTATAAAAATACTGCTTTTTTTTTTTGTCCCCAGCTGATTGTTTAGACTCTTTATAAGATCCTTACAGGCTTCTGTTTAGTTGAACAAGGGGAAGTTACTGATTTTTTAAAAAGGGAATTCAGGTTCCCTGAGAATGTGCAATGTATTTAAGGGCCTTACCATGCCTGGCAGCCTGGAAAAAATTGGAGTAGAAAATGAACTTGCCAGTACAAATGTCTGATCTGATTGTGAAGTGTGCTGATTTCTAACCATTTTCTTTCTATTTTTTTAAACATGTGAAAAATCAGATTAGTTTCTCAACATTGAACATCTCGAATTTTGAAACGGTTTTCAGTTTCTTTATATTTTCTTACAATATTTTGTTTACTGAGGCAGCTTTTTTTTTTTTTTAATCTTCAGTGCCTCATATATTCCAGAAATATTACACAGCTCTTGACAGTTCAGGATTGATCTTAATGGTTTTGAGTACTGGGAAGCAAACTGTCTCTAGTCTTCTAGATGGCAATCTGAAAAATGTAGATAATGGTTGTTAATAGCAGTTGTTCCTCCTGTGTGCATTATGACAATCAGCAATATTTTCTCCTGTGTGTCCTACAGGAAGCTTCTAGATCCTGCTTTAGCAACCTGCTCAAAGCCATCCATGTTTCTAAATCTTGTCTATAAGTCTCTGAAGGCAGATGTAGTGTTACGGCGTGTGAAGGCCTTTGTGAAGAGGCTACTTCAAGTCACCTGTGGACAAATGCCACCCTTCATTTGTGGAACCCTGTACCTTCTGTCTGAGCTTCTGAAAGTAAAACCAGAGTTAAGGGTCCAGTTACAGGATCACGTGGTATAAGATGATTTCTTTATCTCATTGCTTTTTCAATAAGAGCTGTTTTCATAAGCACCTTTCCCTAACTTGTTTATTAGTAGCCATTTGCTAAGATGTTTCTTGAGGTGGGGAGGGACCATTACATTTGTGTGCTCTAAGCAGTAAAGTTCAATTTTAAGTGCCGTATCAAGGACAAAAATCTGTATTTCTTAAACATGGACCATCATTTGTTTAGATTTTTATAAGTAGCTCAAGAACTTTATGTGCATTTTTCTAAAAATTCATAGTAAATCTGGAAAGTAAAAGCTGTTTGCTAATGTTTTTTGTTTTTTAGGAGTCAGATGATGAAGAGTGCTTTAAGGATCAAGAAGAGGCTGAAGAGGATGAGGAAAAATTTGTGGATGCAGACAAAGAAGTAGAAGATGAAAAGAGAAGTATGATGGAAAGTTCTGCTAAAACAAACAATTCAAATTCAACAGCCTCGTGGGTGCATCATCTGAATATGGGAGGTAAATGAGCAAGAAAATATATATTTAACATCTGAGAGTCCATAACAGTGACATGTTGATCAAGAGTTTTGTAAGATTAAGTGATTAAAACATTATTTCAGTTTTTAAACTGAAGTTTGGTGGAAAGCAACCAGTCAGCTCAATTTATCTGTTACCTCAGCAGTGATGAAAAGACTCTATGACTAGTGTGTTGCACTTCATGCAGTTTGTAATAAACACATTATTTGTGCCTTAGTGGTTAACAGGCTTGGAATTCTTTGCTTCCATGTTCAAACACCTTCCAAGCAGTGTAGCCGAGGTTAGGATGTGTAGCTGCTCTCTCGCTTGTGAAGCCTGCTAGAACAGTTTGTCCAGCTTTGAACTCGTGCCCAGTTTCACTCCTCCCTGAAGGCCTTCTGGAACAGGCCAGGGGTTTCCAGGGCCTTCCTTGGAAGCAGGTAGGAACTCAGCCTGTGCACCTGATCATACACTGTGAAGGGCAGCTGAAAGCAGCCTTTTCCTGCTGCCAGATGAACCCCTGGCTTGTCCAGCTGGGCGTGATGGGCAGCATTACTGTCATGGGGAAATAAGAATAATACTCTTGTAAAGTTGCCTGAGAAAATTTAAGTGGTTTTGCTCCCTTCCACCCCTCAGGCAGGAAGAGTGGAACTTCCTATGATCCTATGCACCGAAGTCCTTTATACTGTGGTGCTGAAAGTACAAGCCTTTGGGAACTGAAGAAGGTAGGACATTCTTGCATTGCTGTTGCTGTGTTTATTAGTGTGGCCCTTGTATGAAGAGAGGAAAAAGAACTTGGTTATTCTTGAAGTAGCTACTTGAGTAACAACAGAAAGGTTGAAGCTGACACGTTCAGCTTTAAGCTTGTATGTGTTTATCCATACAGTACTGAATTTCTTGAGTAGGGAATAGGAATTTTTTAAGTGACGATTTGAACAATAATAATATTTTTTATCTATTGGACCTTAGCTTTGATCACTAAAGCTTTTTAGTGTTGACTTAAAATTGTAAGTGAAAATGTGTTTAATGCAAACAAAAGATTAGAACTTGAAGTTCTTCAGTTGTTAAAGTGCAGAGCACATCAGCCTTGCACTACTATGTGTATGCCTGTTATTTGGTGAGTCATGGAGTTGTCTTAAAACATACTTTTTAATTAGAAATAAACTACTCATATTTTTCAGCTTTCTGAACATTTTCATCCATCTGTGGCCCTGTTTGCAAAAACAATACTAGAAGTAAGTGCTTTTGCTAGTTTGTTGCTTTGAAGTTTGATATTTTGTGTTAGGTGTCTTTTGCCATTTGAAAAAATACATTATAAAGTCTCCTTGCACTTTGTAGGTGCAGCTAGCAGAACTTCCTAGCAGCTCTGCAGAACTCTATCATACACTCAATTGCCAAGCTTTTCATGGAATTGCAGTGTTATATGTAAAGGAGACTGCTCTCAAAAATTTTAACTTTGCAGAAATGTAGGGATTGTGTGATTCTTAAAGCTTTTTTAAGAGTTTTCTTGTATCTTTTTAGTTAATTATTTTTTTAAAATATGGAGAACCCTACTACAGGAAACAAATTCTTTTTAAAATACTGTTGTAGTACCATGCCAAAACTGCTCAAACCTATACAAATATGTATTTAAAATACCTATTTTTCTTTTGAATACATGGTATTGAAATGATGCTGAGTATTAACTGCTGTTAGCACAGTATGTTGCAAGGCAGTTTAACACTGAAACAAAGTGGAGGAGGTGTGTCTTAGTGAAGAAAATACTGAAATTGCAAAAAGAACCTGGTCAGGTGTGGGGTGGTAGTACATCACTATGTGGTGTAGAATCCCGAAGTCTTTATCATTTTAAAGTATGTTTTAATGTTGTTCTTGAACTGATTGAGTCCTCTGTGTTTAGATGGTATCCTTCTAAAATGAAGACCTTAATGGTTTTTGGCTTTTTCCTTCTTTCAGGGGAATCACATTCAGTACTCTGGTGACCCTTTGCAGGATTTCACGTTAATGAGATTCCTGGATCGCTTTGTGTACAGAAATCCCAAACTCAGTAAAGGCAAAGGTAGGCACTTCCCTGTACCATGCTGTCTTGGTTATAGGTGCTGTCCGAATTCTCATTCTCTCAGATTGGCCTTGTCAAGTATTTGGGGTGCATGTGGTGGAACAGAGGAGTGGGATCAGTCTTCAGGACTGCAAGAGAGATGTCTGCAACCCGGAACCAGCCGACAGTCACATCCCCTCACACCCGCAGTGCAGAACTGCTGGCTTTGCAGGGATAAGCAAGGGATAGAAAGATGGAAAGATAACAGAATGATTGAGGCTGGAAGAGACCTCTGAAGTCATGGGCTCAAGCAGAGACACCTAGAGCAGACTGTCCAGATGACTTTGGAATGTCTCCAAGAGTGGAGACTCTGTTGCCTCTCTGTGCAGCACACAGTTGGCCTCACAGTGAAAATGTGTTTCCTGATGTTGAGATGGAGTCTGCTTCATCACCTTAGTGACCCATCACTTGATTCTCTCCAGTATGCACGTCTGACTGGGAAGCCCAGACCTGGGCACAGGGCTCCAACTGTGGTCGAACAAGTGCCAGGAATTCCATCAGCTTTCTTTGCTGCAGGGGCACAGTGCTGGCTCACGGCCAACTGGGTGTCCACCAGGACTACCAGGGTGTTTTTAGCCAAGCTGCTTTCCAGCTAGGCAGCCCCCAGTGTATACTGGTACCTGGGGTTGTTCCTCCTTCAGTGTAGGACTTTGTACTTCCCCTTGTTAAACTGCAGGAGGTTTCTGTCAGCCCTTTTCTCCAGCCCCTTGAGGTCATTATGGATGCCAGCACAACCCACTGGTCTATCGGCCTCTCCTAACAGTTCTGTATCAATAGTCATAACATAAAAATTCCTCTCTGATTTTTTTTCTCTGATACAGAAAACACCAGCAGTGTGGTAATGCAGCCGAAGAAGAAGCAGTTTATGAAGGATATGCAGAATCTTGCAGGTAAGTCAGCCCCTTAAGTCAGTTAAGATTATGATGACTAAAAATCCTTGGTTGATTGATGTAGATGTGTCATCTGCACTGTCTGTGCTGTTTGTCTTAGCGACAAAAGAAAGTGCCATCCATCAGGAGTGCAGTGGTGGTGCCTGATATTCAGGATCAGACCTCATCTTCTTGTAAGGATGTATGGAATCTCCACAGATGGACCTTTGGATCCATTGAATCATTTTTAGAAAAAGTGACACAGAGAAAGTCAGTTATTCTATAGCCATTTTTATTCTGTTTATTATTATTGAAAAATGGCTTAAAATACCAGAAAAATGGATCTTTATAATTATTTAAATCACATTAAGCTCTTTCATTAAATGATATGGATTACTCCATACAATGTCACAGCTGCAGCTGTTGTTAGGAAGAGTGTAAGGTATCTTTGGCACTGTTACTTTGCTAAGAGTCTTCCTGCCTCCAGGAGTGAGCTGCCTTTTGTCCGGTCCCACTGTTTTCCAACAGTCAAGAGCAGGGTTTGGTGTAAGAACCAGCAGTTAAAAAACCAGGGCAAACTATCAGTAAAACATGCTGCTTGAGGACAGAAGAGGTACCATCTTCTGTAGTAGAGTCTCTGTAGCATTCCCAGGGATGTGCTTTTCCGCCAGCTTTGGGTCTGTTGTGTTGCAAAGAGGTTTTAGTTATGCAGATTAATAAGTGGTTTTATGGCTGGTAAAGCTTAAAATAGGAATTTTAGCCTATACAGTTTGTCACATCCTTGAGTTTATTCTGAGTTGAAGGAGCGGATTGAGGATTTAGGACAGAATTTGGGGAATTTAACTGTTTTACAAATGAAACATGATATAAAAATATGGATATATTAATATGGCTACAAAAGTCTGCAGTTGTTGCATGTAGCTCATCTCTGCTGAGGCGTAGGGAGCTGAGATTGCAAATCCTCTGGTGCCTTCTACTAGTCATTTGAAGAGCCCTTCTGTTGGTATGCTGATCTGGTTTCAGAAACTTGGACCCATTGTCACTTAGAAATTATTATAATCTGTGCCCATTGAGATAATCTGTAGCCTTTCTTCTTTTGATTTACTTCTGAGGAGGAGGGAAGGGGAATGTGAGAGGTAAAAAGCTCCTCCACAGGGAACCTGGTCATTACCCTAGTTGATATACTGTTGCAGTGTCATATTTTGCCTCAGTTCCTCAGAAAGTGAGGCAGGTTGAGGCTTTATCTCTTCCTCAATGTGCTCAGCTGGCACATGGTCCTGCTCTGCAGCTCCTGACAAGCATTTCTACTGCCTGGGAATGCTGGGTGGAAGTGATTACAGTGTTTTAGTGCATGACAGCAAGTTCATCTTATTCCCTACTTTTTTTCCCGTTACCGTTTTAAATGTATTCCTGCTGTAGGTAATTGCAACCCCATTCCTGCTGTAGGTAATTGCCACCCCCTGCCTTGCTGATCCATAACTGAGAACCTGGTTAGGGCTGTGCCACTTGAGTGTTTCCACAGGGTCTTTTCCATACTTCACACTGGAGTACAGTATGTACACTGTGATAGTTTGAAGAGGTTTTCACATAAGCTCCCCATTACTGAATGGATGACACCCCGTGTCTGCTTCTGTCTGTGTGTGCTGCTTAACCTCTGAAAAGAATAACCATCATTTCAACTTGAGGTAAAATAAGTTCTTTTTTTGTTTTTGCAGTCAACAGTAAGGAATTCCGGGCCAAAGATGAAAGCAAAATCCCAGTGGATGAAGTGTTCTTTCACAGGTAATGGAATACTTGTGAACGTTCATTTTAGGTGTTGGTTTTTTAGTGCAATGCCATTAATGCATTTAATGGAATGCCAGACTACTGCATTTTGTAAGTATTCTCTGGTATCTCAAGTATTTGCAAATTTTGATTAATTTGAGTGACTTAAGATGATAGTGCTTTTCTTGGACATAATTGTAACATTTGTCAAAAGCACTTAGGAAAGAATCTCACCTATGAATAAAGGCAATCAGGGCTTGTAGTCCAAAATTAAGTAAGTTGACATTGTAATAAAGAAGCCTCAAGTAATAGGTAATGGTGAATATCTTGTGGGTTGTAATTCTTATGCATTAGAGGTATATATAATGAAAGCTGGAATATAGCTGGTGTATGTTATTAGCATCAAAGCTTATTAGAATGGAACAACACAAAAAAATGTCAGAGGAGCTATTTTTCAGTTTTTAGTTTTTTATTATTCGTAGTTCTTTCTGTTTCTTTGAATTTCCTTTCAGATTATGATATAAAAATGCAGTTGTAATACTAAAATTGAAGTGATATGCATTTGGCAAAGATTTGTTTTTATTAGCTCAAAATACTGGTTACCTGTGTCTCCTTAGGAAATTAGTATTTGAATTAATATCATTTATTTTAAATTAATTGATACTATAATATTGAGGAATATAATACTAATAAATAAATAAAATAGTGGTGTTAGTTTTGAGATTAAAGAAAAGCATCTTAAAAACATGCTCCTGTCTGAAAAGTTAACAGTATTCTTACATAGAAGATGGCTCAAACTGAGATTACACATTTAAAGTCTTCTATACAAAGTACTCTTTTGTATATGGTCAAAATTGCCTTCTGTGTTTGGTGGTTCTTTAACATGAAGTGAAGGTGAAAATGGCTGACAGAAGATAAAACTAAGGCCCAGAAGAAGAGGGCTATGGGAGAAAATTTAATAAAACTTGATGGGTGAATATCTTTTATTTTTTTTTCCCAGTTATATTCAAGTTGAACTTGGTCCTTTCTTCCTTCTCAGTCTAAGGCAGATTTTTACATCTTGTGCCCTTTTATAAATTCATTATGTTAAAAATAACTTCTGGCACCTTTGGCCAGTGAAATGTTATTGTTTTAAATATTACAGTTTTAAATATTACAGTTGTCATAAAGATCATCACCTATAATTTTGTCTCTGAGAGCAATATATTATTTCAGATTTTATTCAAAGTTCGATAAGAAGAGAGAGAAACAAAAGCGTCTGGATGATGAAGAAAGTGTGGAAGACGTGGATGATGATGAATTTGAAAGAGCACTGGGTAAGGCTGTGTCCTTCCTTGCAGTAACTATCCCAGTATTCCCTGCTTTTTCAAATTATTAATTCATCCTTTTTATAGTTCATATTGTGTAAAAGAACCAGATGGAGGAATCTGGGAGTGGGAGAAAACTGGCTTTCCAGTTGCCCTTTATGCTCCTGCAGGCAGCAGTTCCTGCTATCCACCGTGTGAGCCAGCTGGGTGGCCATTTGTCAGAGAGGTCTTGCTCCCGCCACTGCAGCAGTCAGCTTGTTTGAGTGGCTGGAAGTTGTCTGATTTTGAACTTACACCCATGAATGGCAGTTCATGCCCTTTTGTGCTTTTCCTAATGTGGTCTGAGTAACCTTTTCTAACAGCATGTAACATTTGCCTCTGTTTTTTCTTTACTGCTTGGCCTTTTTCAATCTTACAATTTCTCTCATCATTTCTAACATCTTTCATGAGGTTATGAGTTCAGTAAGGTTGTTGGCAAACCTCTGCAGTAGTCTTAGCTCTTCTATAGCGTGTACTTTGCTTTGGAATTAGTGTATGATTTGTTCCAGAATTTAAATTTGTTAGTGTACCAGAAAATGTCTATTATTTTATTATTTCAAATTTTACTTATATGTATTTTTAAAAACACCCAGTTAGCTCTCTATAACTATTTTCTACAGTATTTTGAGGTAATTCTGAACTCTTGTATCAGGATTCTTACTTAGTGACTCAATTAGTCTTAGTTATGACAAGAATCTCTAACTAATTGCGTTTGTCTTTTATTGTTAGTATCTCTAATGAGAATTTGCTTCATAAATTCAGAAGCTTAAAATAATGACCCTATATCTAAAAATTAGATATTTTGCAATGCTAGAATCAGAATGGCTTGGGTTAGAAGGGACCGTAAAGAACATCTTGTTCCATCCCCCCTGCATGGGCAGGGACACTTTCCACTAGACCAGGTTGCTCAATGAAGCCCCATCCAGCCTGGCACTGAACACTTCCAGGGTCGGGTCATCCACAGCTTTTCTGGGCAACCTGTTCCTTATTTTTCTGGGCAACCTGTTGCCTTACTACCCTCACAGTAAAGAATTTTTCCTAATACCTATTGTAAACTCTCTTTAAGTTTGAAGCCATTTCCCCTTGTCCTCTCAGTCCATGCCCTTGGCAGAAGTCCCTCTCAGCTCTCTTGTAGCATCCTGCAGGTACTGGAAGGCTGCAATAAGGTCACCCTAAAGTCTTCTCCTCTCCAGGCTGAACAACTTCAGTGCTAGGAGAGGTGCTCCAGCTCTCTGGTCATCTTTGTGGCCTTCTTCCGGACTTGCTCCAACAGGTCCATGTACTTACTGGATACAATGACTTCATATGTCTTTGCTTGTTTTGTAGTAATAACATTTGTCTTTCTCCCTAGATACATTTGAAGCTGCTGATAATGCCATTGTTGGCCAGGATGACCTTGATTTTGCTGGGTAAGACTTCACATTGGTTCTTACTCCTCTTGTCTTAATATCTTCGAAGAGTTTTACTCTGTGAAACTAGATAGACCTTTTTCAGAAAGGCTCAGAATATCACCTTGCAAAAAAGGCACTATCAGTTTTACACTGAGTAATGCTGGTTTTCTGCATGTCCCATAATGGATCATGATAACCTTGGGATGCTTTTAGTCCTTACATGAGACCTGTAGTGACCCAGTAAGCAGTGTAAAATCTTGTTTTTCACTGTCTCAGGTTTCTATTCGAGAATTACCAAGTACAAAAGGAAGCAGAATGAGGCATAATGGCACTGCTGCCATAAGGGCTGGTTGTAACTCGACCTAACACAGTTAATAAGCTTTGTGAGATCCAGAGTCAGAGAGCTCAGTTCTCCTGAAGTCAGCAATTTCATTAATCATAGAATAATTTATGGGATGGGAAAGGACCTTTAAGATCATCAAGTCCAATTGTAAATAATTAAGTAGCCTCTATTTTACTCAAAGTATCTGTAATGCAGCGTTTGAATTTGCACAGAGACTTTTTCCCTTGAGGCGACAGGAGAATTAAAGTCTAAACTCCTAGTGAAACCTGAAACATTTTTGTGATCTTGACTGGTGTTTAACAGAGCAGTTTATGTGTTTTACAGAAAAGACTTTCTGAAAAGGAGCAAAGACAGAGGAGATAGAATACTGAAGCTGACACTTCTGCTAATTTCAGAATAGGATTCTGTCCAGAACTTCTTAAAATGGTTGACTTTTATACTACAACTCCCTATACTAATGTTGAAAACATACCTCAGTGTATAATACGTGTATTTTAGGTTGCAGCCTACATTTGCAGTTGTTTGCAATGATGTTGAACTTCCCTAACATAGTGTTTGCCAGTAGATAGATGTCATCTAGATGCAAACAGTATTTTTCCAGATGAAATGCTGATCTTGTTACATCTTCTTTTAGTAATATACAAAAAAATCCCAAAGGTGGCAAGAAAGGCCAACGTGGTGAGGGATCTGGTGCTGACTGGGAGGATTCTGATGATGAAGATAACTTCAGCGATCTGGATGATGAGGAGGTCTCCTTAGGAAGCATGGAGGATGACTTTGAAGAGGATATGGATGAAGAGGGAGGTGTATTTATGGATGTGTCTGAAGATGATAACGACCTAGGTAAAGTGCCATTTATTACCGGAAAACAAGAAGAAAAAGCTTTTAAAAATAGATCATCTAATATGTAACTACATATGCAAATTCCAATTTAGTTATCTAGGTGGGAAGCTTGGCTTTTAAGCAAAGAAATGACAAGTCCTTCTCTGTACAATGAAGTCTTAAGCATTTCCTGGCATAGTCTCCTAGGCGAGAGTGGGAATTAGGCATCTGGGTATAAGAACTTCCAAATGAGACATGTTTCTTTCATTCTGAAAACATTGGCATAACGAAAGTAGCTTTATACACAAATAACTGGATGCAGTAGGTAGAAATACTAAAAGAGCTCAAAGAGAAAAATAAAAAAACCCCTGGTAATTGGTAATTTTTGTGTTTCTTTAATGTTGATTTCTTTTAGATGAAGTACCTTTTACTTAAATTGCTGTCTCACAAGTAACAGCTTACTCTTACAATACAGCTGTGCACTCAAGTTTTTATTACCGCTGTAGTAGTAACTGATTCTTGCACCTGCATGGTCTTACTTGTTCAACTGAAAAGCACAGTTTACACAGAATACACTGCATGTGGCTGGAAAAGCAGGTATCTCTTTCATGAGATTATTATTTCACCAACCTCACCACGCAGACACTCAAGGTTTACCTAACGCCTGCTTTTAGCTTTTGTGTTTTATGTGTTTTAGTATCATTCCCTTCTGGTGCTGTGGAAAAAAGCTTAAAGAACAGCACACCACAGACCAATTTTTCATTGTCTAGCTTGAAGAAATACTAGATTTGCTTGTGTGCACTGCCTTTTAAAGAGCTGGACCAATATGACAAATATGCCTGAAAAGGAATTTTAGTCTCTGCTGCACTTTAAATACATGTACACGATGTGAGAATTGGAGACTGATGTATTTGGTTTTTTTTTTCTATCAGACCCAAACAATGACAAGCAACTGAAATCTGTTGGTAAAAAGGGCAAGAAAAAGAAAGATACGAATTTTGCAGGATCACTGGAAGGTAAGAAAACACTGACATGAAAGCTGAATACAAATAAGAGTCCAAAAAACTTTGGAAACAGAGGGATTTACTACAGCAGATTATCACATTTTGGATCTAGGTTCAGATTTGAATAAACCATAAATTAAAAGGAGGTTGTCCCCCAACCATAATTCAGAGTAACAATCTGCTGTTGAAGAGCTGAGAGTTGAAGGAGGAAATTTTGAAGAAGGATGGAGTTGTAGTGGTGGTTTGTGCATCTGTTACTCACATCTGATACACAGATTTGTGCTATTTAATTTGGGGTTGGAAACTTTTCCTTTTCTTTTAGGGGAGGTGGGGAACAAAGATTTCCAACATAGCTAACTCAGATGATCTCATTAAGAAAAGTTTTAAAAATTTAAAACATGGTAAAACTTTGTTTTAGTGTCTTTGGGAACCTGAAGTTCTGTCTCATAAGAATAATAATCTTTGTTTGAAGGATCCAGCCGAGGAAAGAAGAGGAAACTCCAAGATGCTGGTATACTGGCATCTGCAGAAGAGGTGAGTTTGATCAGTGCTTAACAAAAAGTGATCAAGCATTTTACCTGTTGCTTAGTAACAGAATACTAAAATTTCTGTCTTTGAAGTTTGGCTATCTGCTGGATGAAAATGCTGGGTCTAAGTTTGACAATATCGGAATGAACGCCATGGCCAACAGAGACAACGCGAGTAAGTACATGCTGCAGGTAGCAGGCAGTTGCAATGCTCTCCTTTACTTCTTTCCCTTCAGGTTCTGTACCTGAAAAGATGAACCACCTTAAACTGGAATACAGGGTCAGAAACCACACAGCAGGGACAGCCGCTCAACATCAGTTAGATGTGACTGTTTTCTCCAGTGATGAGAGATGCCCAGTGCTAAATATTAACCGGGAATAGTGGAGTGAGTAAGGTTTCAGAAAAGAGGAAGAGGCTGTCGTTGGCCCTTTCACAGTATAAACAGGGACAGGCAGGATGCTGTTTGTCAAGCATTCATGTGAATTCTGCTCCAGTAAAGTGTCCTTGATTCCTTGGGAAGGGAAGGCATTAGGTATGGCTGTCTTTCCCTACCTATTGGACTGTCTCCTTGCAGTATCAGTGAAGTAGAAAGTAGTTTCCCCAAAATAATTTGTGTATATGCCGGTTGAATAAAGCTTTGTAAAGCTTTTACAAGTCTTGCTGGTGTCACTTGAAAAATGTTAGGAGCACTCAAATACTGCTTTTAACACAAGCGTTGTCTAGCATTAGTAAAATACAAAACAATGTCTAGAACTCTGAGATGGTAGGGTTTGTTTTGTGAAATGAAAAAACCCACAGCTTTCTCAAAAAAAAAGGCAGTTTGCACTTTATTAACTTTTATAAATACAGTAGTCAACTTTTAACTTTTACATGATTCATCTGTATGCCACATCATGGTCAGAGGTATCCTTCGGCTCCTTATTTCTCACCTTTCCTCCTACAGATGTCAAACAGATCCAGTGGGAAATAGAGCGTGACAAGTGGCTTCACAACAGGGATGTGAAAAGCATCATCAAAAAGAAGAAACAGTTCAGGCACAGAGGGCTGAAAAACAAGTACAAAGGCAAGAAATCAAGAAGATGAACTGGACATTTTGATGTGGACATTTTAAAAATAATTATTCTTAAATAGTTTTTTATTTAATCACACATCTTTCTTACTTCAGTTCTTGCTGCTTAACCATGTCATTTGGTCATTCTCCCTTATGCCATGAATTCCAGACCACTCATTGGATTTGTAATAAACTGAAAAATAGGAAAATCCATGTCATCTCTAAGTTAGACATATCTAAAGAGCAGCCACTTTGTGGCTAGTCTTATGCAATGTATGGCCCTCTAGTTCTGAGGTCTCTATCCAATAGTCTGACACTCCATCCATGCCTTAACAATAAAAACTTCTGCAGTGTCTCCTGGGAAAAAGTTTTAAGCAATAATAAGATCAGTTTTATACATTAAGATGCAACAGAAGCTTCAGCCATCCTTCTGAAGCCAATGACTACAAACCCACCTTCCAGAATTGATGGAAACCTCTTCTGCATTGTGTACCTGAAATCTGACAAGAAAGATAAATCACAGTTACTTTCCCAGCATATATTAAGATGAATAATTAAATGCACTATTTTTCTAACTAGATTTGTTTTATCTAAATTTGTTTGAGCTCTTCAGTTACAGCCACCATTAAATAATGTGAGAGGAATTTTTTTAAAAATAATTTCAGAGACTATTCAGGTTAGTCATACATGCAGCCCCATCATGACAGTGTTTTCTGAGCTTCCTCACAATTGTGATAACCAGGTCCAAGCTACAGATTCATAGGAAGCTGCATGTCTCTCACAGACTGACATGCAAATAAAACCAGGGAAAACTGCTTTGTTTCCTTGTGCAGCTGTAGATGTTCACTGGATCGTTACGTGGGCCACTTTGACAACCCAGTAGAAAATCACAGCAGGTTTATGCTATTTTAATTATTTACAGCAGCCCATAAAAGGATGTTACCCTTTCTAGCACTAGCACAAAGAAAGCAGTAGAAGCCTCACTCTGAGTTCACTGAGCTGTTAGATTAGCTCACTGCACCTTACAGAACTGCAACTGAAGAAGATACGCAAATGTATATAAGAACTAGGACCGAGAACTGAAAAAGAGGAGGAAAAAACCCAAAGATGAACACCTAGCACCAAGTGAAAACAATAGGCTGAAAACATATGTTCTCCATGTTTTTGTTATATATTTTTTCTAATAAAAATGCAAAGACAGCTGAAATTTAACAGCCTGACATCATGTGGACCTTGGAAAACAAATGCAAACTGATGTAGTGTAGGTGAAGTTCAGCTTGAACTTGGCATGAAGACCACACCACTGCTCAAATGGGTGGACTCTTGCCTTCTTAGCCAAAGCAGCAGCTGCCTTTTGGCTCACCCTGACCCTGCAGTTAGGAGGACAGGCTCCTGTCCTGCAGGAACACAGATGTGCCGAATCAGTGCTGCACCCTGCAGAGCCCCGCACGCGTAGTAAGACCGCTGCTCTGCAGAGCAAACCTCCTCGTAGGAACCAAACCGGTGCTTTGCTTATTATTTTTGTGTTACCTGGGCACCGAGTTGTAAGTCTAAGAGCCTGAGGGACTGAAGCTAAATAATCCGGAAGACGACACTGGCAGCCTCCTGCCAGCGGGTCTGTCCTCAGCCTGGGAAATGTCAAATCACAGAGGCTGCGAGACCCAGACACAGCCGGGGCATCCCTTCGAGGGCTCAACACCAGATGCCTAAAACAGGACTGAGCAATTCCTGCCTCATTTGCGGACAGCCTCTCTCCCTTTTAAATCCTTATCTGGCCCGCTGCTGTTACTATAAAAACGCGCAGATTCCTCTTTGTTCCTGGTGTGGTCGCGTGCTGCCTCCGGAAGGATTGCTCGCGGGCTTGGGTTTGTAAAACTGCAACAGCAGCTTGTTCTTCAGAGGTCTATCCTCGGCGGTCCGCCCAACAAGCCACCCCTGTGTACCTGAACTCACCCAAGCCGAATTCCTGACCCCAACACGGCAAGATTTCCTTACAAAACCCGGGCGGNTGGCCGCCGCGGCACGGCTCCGCGGCTGAGGCGGCCCGGCGACAGGTCTTGCAAAATACGGATTGTGTGAGAATGTTCTCAAGAAAGGATAGGCTTTGATCTTTGCAGACTTTCCGGCCTAATCAACGAGAAAATAAATTAATCCGTGAGGCAGATAGCGGCTAACAAGCGAGCGCTACGTGATGTCCAGGTGTTAGAAATACAAATCACTTGTCGGTAGGACTGCCTTGTTAAGGTCTTGGGCCCGATATGCTTCAGTAATCTCAGACCTAGGGAGAGGTTAATAATGCCAGGCGAGAAGGATGTGCTACTGATAGTGGACACAAAGAATGCAGCATCTATGGGCCACAAAGACATCCAGAAGAAATCCCAAGATAAGGAAGAAACTGATAAAGCCAACTCAGCTCTGACTGGCTAAAAGGTAATTTATGGCAAAGGTAGATTGTGACCACCCACTCACGGCCATGGAGCCAAGAAAACCACCGACCCAAAAGAAGGACTGAGCA
The DNA here is from genome assembly GCA_013397725.1 of Rhagologus leucostigma. NCBI lineage: Eukaryota > Metazoa > Chordata > Aves > Passeriformes > Rhagologus > Rhagologus leucostigma. Next base: position 3,997,316 of record VZTD01001040.1, on the reverse strand, counting down.
TGTGGACTGGTTAGCATGAGAAGCGAGAGAATCATTAACCAGCGGAAGATAGAAGACTAATTAATGAGGGAATTATGTCACTTGCAGCTAGAGAACACTAACTCCTTTGTTTGCTAAATTGTATAAATAGTAAAACCTTTTGATAATTGGTGTGCTTGATTTGTGGAATACCTCGGAGCACCCAGGCTTGTGCAACTCAAGCCTCATCTCTGACAGTATCACTGTGCATGACTAATTCTGGGGCCATATCCTTTTCTTGCACCCAAGCAGGTGGCACTGAGGGAAAACAACCTGGAGACAGCGGGAGTCTCATGATGCTTGGGCTCTCTTAGCACCCCCTACAATTTACAGTATCTTCAGGGGTTTGGGAGTTGACATAAGCAGGGACCTATGTAGAGCTGTTGCAGTGCTGGAGTGTCACGATTTCCTTTTTTATGCAACTCTTTTCTGTGCACAGCCATGATGGGAATGAATGTGGCAGCAGTGTCTCTGGGACACTGGCTGTCTCCTTGCAAAGAGTCATAGGATTAAAACTTCACTGTTTCTGGTACTTGGTCACTGGACAGTGGCAGATACTTTGGACTTCCAAGATGTACCACAGATAAAATGAATAATTGGTTAAGGGATAGAGATTTTTTCCACATATTATTATTATTTTTTCCTACATGAGGCAGGAAAAAATAAAATGTATCTGGCAAAAATATTTAATGTGTATAATGTGTTTTCAGAAGTGTTTATGCTTCTCTGAGGATTATGGTCTCTTAAGGATTTCAAGAAAATTATTGCCATACTTTGAAAAATGGGAGATGATTGTAACAGCTGTGGTTTTCTAAAGGAGCTTTTCCTGGCAGGAGGTTGGCAAATGGTTCCTTATTATTTTCCCAGGTCCTAGGTAGTTATGGGATAGTGTTCAATGACTGTTTTGCAGTCTTTCCAGTTACTTCTTTCTACAATTGCTTCCTGACATAAAAAAACCTTAGAAGTGGTGATAAGGTCCTTATTATGATCATGTTGTAATCTTGTTCTGCATGTCTTTATCAATAAAATATTTTATAGCTCCCAGTGTGTTTTTGGTTGCAGAATGTTTGGTTATATTCTCACTTTGGTTTCCAGGGTAGATGAGTGATCTAAAATTGTTGATCTCCTTCTCCCACTCCAGATTAGTAGTGTTGTTTCAAAACCCTAAAGATACAGCTGTTTCATTTTTCCATTTCCATAACAATGTGCCAAGCATCCCCAGTTACAGCTCCAGGGGTTAGTTCTTCTCAGGATTCATGACAGATCTGTATTGTTACAGATACTGATTGTAGCTGAAAAAGCAACAGAAAAAAGTATTTTAAAAACAACTGAATGGGGCCATAGGGAAAACAGCTGTGCCATAATTAATTTCCTGATGGCCATACATCACGATAAAGGAGGTAGCTGAATGCCAGAAGGGGAGAATGTCCAAAAGATGCTTTGCTTCTGGGTATTTTGCTGTTCCAGTAAAGGGTGAAGGAACTGCATGGCAGCTGGACAATGGGATTGGGTCAACATTCTGCCACTTAGTGTTGCAGGAAATGCTGGAGGTTCGAAGTGTTAATGAAATGGCAGTTTGTTCCTTTCCCGTTTCTCCACATTAGGCCAAATACCTCATTAGCAACCCGTATTTTAGATTTAGGTGGATGTCAGGCTTTGTCTGTTAAGAGATGTTTACGTGACAGTATAGTCACAGAAGGGAAGCACATAGTGAGGTTCATGTTTATGTGTGGAAACCGTTTACCTAGAGAAGTTCAAAGGAAGCCTCTGTCGTTCTCTTGTACAGACAGTACCATGGAGGGGACAGGCTGTTCTTTTTGTTTGCATTGATGTAACCGACAGGCAACAGAAGGCAAATCTTCAGTTGTACAGGAAAAAAGTACCCAGTTAGAAAGAAAGGTCACACCAATGCTTTTTTTCTTTTCTTTACAGTTGGCTGGGGATCCTGTTTTGATCCTGCAGTCACCTGGAACTAACACACTGGGGATAAGAATACTATGGTCATACTATATGAGGACTTGAAAGGGGTAAAGCAGATGCTGTTTACTGACAGCCAAAACACATCTAAGCCCATTCCTTGAAATCTGCTGAAATTAAGAGGAAATGGCACGGGTTTCTGAAAGAGCAAAATCAAGTTGATTTTAGTGACAAGTTGAGTCTGGCTATACAAAAGCAGAGCTCCAGAAAACAGAAATGCAACACAGAAAACAGTGGATGAAATTAGTAGATGATGGCAATGCACATCCCAGGTGGGTAACTCCCTTTTTTAGAGGAAGCATATTGCATGTCTCACTGTACTGCTTTCAGAACCTGACTGCCAGTGTAAAGCAGGTAGCTGAATTCTTTGGATTCTCCCTAAAAGCTGAGCAGATCCAGGCCATTGCAGAAAGGGACACTTTCCAGCCAGTGAGTGTTAAAGCTCAGGAGACTCATGGTGCTGTCGGCTCGGTTCTTTTCCTTAAAGGTAAATTTGTTTGTGTTTTGCCAGAGTGGTGAATGGTAGCTCTTTGTCTTGGGTATACAGGAATTTGGATCAATAGATGATTAATATTTATGTATAATTTTCAGGGCTGGGTGTTGTTTAAGAAACACCGATTGTGCTTCATGAATCTGTGCATTAATTTTGCCCCAAGGGCCAGTTCCATTCAGTAAAGCCCTGTATATAATATGATTAGCAGAAGTGCCCTACAGCCCACCCTCTGTTGTGGTATGCACTAAGCACCAGTTAAAACAAAGAAGAGTTTTATTTTGGCTTCTGTGACTACTGGGGATTGCCTGTGGGCTGAGTGCCACAGATCTTTCTTCTTGGGTTTTCTAAATAACCCTTGTGATTGCCTATGGGCCACAGTCAACTCATGGAATCCAGATGCTCCACGGATTGATTTGTGTCTGTTAGCCATGGATCAGGCTACAACCTCAGACGACCTCCAACTGTGGGCTCTCCAAAATCTAGATTAAGGGTAGACTGCATCTTAGAGCAGTGTCTAGTTGCAGCACACAAAGCTCTTGCCGTTAAAAGCCACACTTTTGAGCTTTCTGGGTTGGTTTCACAGCTTCTGGTCACCTTTTCTAGTCTTCTGCAGCTGTACAAGGTAGATGCCAGAGCTGTGAAGGCAGACCAGTAAGTTCCTGTGGTTGCTTTATGTTCACATTCTATTGAAGACTCCAAACATAAGGCAGACGTAAGTGTGTATTCTTGGGTCAGATATATTTTCTTAAAGGAGAAGAAAAAAAAAGGAAAAAATTGATTATCCTGAAATAAAATGAGAGAAAAGTTAGTATTTTGTTTTAAATGATACTCCTTGGTCCTTAGAGTCAAGGGTAATAATTTCCTCTTCTTTATATTCAAGGTGTTTTTGGAGACTGGAAGAATGTGTTCGCTGAAGCTCAGAACCAGAAATTGGCTGCCAAATTCAAGGTGTGCTTAGAAGTAACTAACTGGGAGTGATGTTTAAATATAAGGTGTATTGCAAGGCCTGAACATCTTTTACAGAAAAAACCCATTAATGTTCAGGCTGTTTTTCATTCACTTCTATGAAATAAAACAGAAACCAGGACAACATGCAAATTAAAAAAAATTGAATATCTATGCAATTTGCAAACCTGTTTCTGCTAGCTTAACTTACACAAGCAATCCTTGCTTGTGCAGTTAGTATTACTGAGGCCACTGGGCTCTCTAAAACGACCTGTAGAGCTTTGGCCTCCCACGTTTTTAACACTGATATTTAGCTTTCATTTCTTGTTTCCTTGTAGAATCCTGTGTGGAATATATATGCAGTAATTAAACCTGCTGAAATAATAGGAAATATATTCAGTAGGTTGGAAATGATTTTCCAAGAGGTTTTTTATCGCAATCATGAAGTGTCATTTTGAGTCTTAATTTCTAAGTTCATGGGATTCATATATAATTTTAATTTCTAAATTCATAGTGTAAAATGAAGTTTCAAAAAATCTTGTAGGTTCATTTTGCTTATTTCTGTGTGCTGATCAAAGGAAGAAAAAAGTAAAGGAACTCAGTGGTGAAAATTTTCTCTCTGTTTCAGCAATATTGTTTTTCTTTCCTTTGATAGTGTGAGATCGCTGGAAATAGAGCCTTTGCCTGGTTTTATCTGGGTTTGCTTGGGTTACTTTATGCTTAAGAGTAGTGCATATGATCTCAGAGCCAGGATGTGGACTTTTCCTGGATGTCTCTCTGAGAGCTTTGAGATACTGCTGTCCAGAACAGAATGACTGTGCTTTGGTGGAGCCAGAAGACCAAAGTACACAAGGTGGTATAATATTGAATGGCCTCATAAAAGGGTGTCTTTTTAGGCTGCAATTTTCCCTTGAGAGGCTGGTTAAACACCAGTCTTTGGCAGCTGGTTGCCTTTCTCACCAGAGACATTTCTTTATCTCTGAAGAAAAGGAATCCAAGGGGAAAAATACTTGGAGAAAGAGTATGTGGATAATGGGCACACAGTTGCTAATTTAGCCAGTAGAGAAGGTTACAATCTTCTTTCTCATAGTTTGTCAGCTTCTGTCTGATAAATAATTGCTTCTGGTGGATGTGCCTTGGCCAGACTGAAAACTCAAGTGTTGGATACTTGAGGTGTTGACACAAATGGACTCTGTGAGAGCATCTGCTGCACACTTAGTTAGCTGATGGTAAACACAGCAAACTCCTAGCCATTCAATACTGACGAGAATCTCTTTCTAAAAGTCTGCCACTGACAGGGGGATGATTAAGACAGCTTAACTTCAGTGCGTAGTTAGGAACATCTTGTCATTTTTTATTCAGGTCTCCACAAAATCTTGTTTGTCTGTCTTTCCTAACATATTTCCCTTTACTTTTCTTCTCCTGTTCTAGCCGTGTGTATTGCACCAATGACACCTGTGTACAGCTCATTGATGGTGCAAAACCCTCCAGCTTTTGGTCCTTTAGGCTGACTAGCTAAGATCCCAGTCTCCTGAAGACTGACATTCACATGGTGGAATTCTTTCAAAATTAACAGCTGTAATAATGGCCATTTAAAATAAGTAAACCGAAAGTGAGGTACCGGTGAAGATGGAAGAGTAAATAAATAAATAAATAAATAAAATAAATAGAAATCACAAAATCGAGCCATATCAGAATGAAGTCAGTTAATACCAAACAAATGAAAGTTTCAGGTTTCTAAAGCTATCTTAAATAAATCTGAGGTTCCCTATAACTTTACGTAGGCACTGGGAAAAGTAGCAGCATTCCATGGCTCAGCTGTACCTGCTGCAGCAGTAGGTCAAGATCATTGCTAAGAAATTAGTAAAAGTAAATTCAGAAGGCTTTGGTCAAGGATGATGTTGAAGCAGGAGCACTATGTCCCATTAAAATAGGTTGTCTGAATTACTGGTAGATCAGTAATGGCTAGCCAGTGCGCTTAAAGTTCAAGATTACAGTGAAGTATTCCAAAATAGTTCAAGAGGAAATCCTGTCTCAAGATGGTAAATAGGCTGCTCTTAAACATACTCTTAAAAATAGACCTTTGGACCAGCAATGTTATTTAAAATGAGGCTGTTTAGCTATTTGAGGGAATATTTTATAGGTGACATTCTAAAATTCCTTCAGTCTGATCTGCACATTCTTCCCAGGGCATATTCACATACTCAGTAATTGCCAGATAATGGTGGGCATTAAAGAATGAATATAAGACTAGTGAGTGTGAGGGTCAACTGATTTTTTTTTTTGCAGCTTTCTGTGTGTTACAGGTTCTGTTCTGTTAAAAATGATGTGGTGGGCTGAGGGAAGAAAGCTAGACCTAATGTCTCTGGAGAAAGGGAGAATTTGTACCTTCCATAAGCACTTTAGCACATTCAGGATGAAAAAGAACTGTGAGGTGCTTTGAGATGGTGGCAGTGGGGGTCAAATCCAGTAGCCCACAAAGATTGCAGCTTTTGACAGCAGCTAAACCAAACAAACAGAAAAATTAAGTTCCTCATTGTGGAAAGTCACCATATATTCTTTCCATCATAAATATAGGAAGCAATTTTGTATATGTATTTTCTATTTCTATATGTTATACTCTCTATATATTTTAGCTTTTATGTTTTTTATTATGATACTCAGCAGTAAAACTTTGAATGGTATTTTTGACACACAGTATTTAAGGAATATGTTGGATCATTTAGCTCCTAAATAAGAGGGTGTTTTCCATTCTCTGACCACAGTTTTGATATCACCTTTTTTCTGTATTTGTAATCTGCTTCACATGTACCATTTTCCAGCAGTTTTAGGTATTTATGATGTCTACATTCATGGTAACTGGTAAATGCTGTTCTATTAGTACTACTGTCACCTCAGTTTTCCTTATGAGCTATTCAGTAACAATCATAAGGCAGGAAAGTATATCTAAATGGTATTGAAAAATAAATTGGAGGTCTTCTCTTGGAAAAGAAAAGAATAACCGTATCTTTTCTATGCAGGAGATAGCTCCCTTGTGTGTGTTCAGGGTGTCAATAACCCGACCAAGAAGGAAAAGAATTCTGGTACTGAATTATAATAAAAGTAAAATGGGATCAAAGCAGACAGAACTGAGCTCAGTTTTCTCATTTGCAAAATGTAAGCATTTTATATTGCAGCATTATGCAGTACATTAATTGGAAAGGTAATTAATGTTGAATTACAATAGAAGTGCTGTAATAGCACAGGGCACATATGACATCTACAGGAACATCAAACAATTTTTTCTGAGGGTAGGCTGGCTCTTACAAAGGATGCCAAATGGATTTATAATGGAAAGGGACATGAAATACAACAATCACAATCTTTTTATGACAACAGATGCCTGGACTTGTATTCTAATGTGGGATTTTTTTTTTTGTTAAAGTCCAAACATTGATCTGAATTTTGGCTGAAGGACATTTGGTGGGGATTAGCACCTTCTGTTTTACTTGTAACACACAGCAGAGCTTGGCAGTGTACACTGGAAGTGTCAAAATGAGAGTGGTCAGTGATTATTACAGATGTTAATGTTGTCAGGATTGATGTAGAGGAGAGAAACAAAGAACAGCAACATTCTGAACGAGAGCACACTGTATCAGTGCTGTGTCTGAGTGCATTGCTAGAGCACTCTGGTAAAATGTAATTTATGTTCAGGTGTTTATGGTCTTAGATACAATTGTCCTGTATTGCTATTGCACTTTGCAGTGCATGTCAATTGGATACTATGAAGTATTAGCCAATAAAATATTCAGTTTGCATCTGAACGAAATGTTTTTCATATGATTATTTGGCTTCTGCAAAAACTTTAGAGGCTTGAGGAAGACAGAAAATTAGTCTTTGACTTTGCTCAAAATGTGATGCAGTCAGGAGCACTCAGGAAATGAAAGGGGGATGGGAAGCTGGTATCTTGGGAGGCTTGTGTATTTGTGAATAATTTAGGTTTATTGACATATGCTTGTGGGGTCTCCAGTGAGTTCCCTGCTGTTTTATATTTTACAAGCCAGTGAAGCCATTTTCATTGCTAGAACACTCATTAGCATTGCCCCAGCAGGTAAATAATTCATAGTTGAATTATCGTGTACCTCTGATATATCCATAGGCAATTTATTTATATTCAGAGGAAAAACAGAAATACTAATCTTAGGCATTAGACATACATCCCAATAAATGTTTGGAAAAAAAACCCCAACAAACAACCAAAACCAGAACACTTAAAATCTTCTGTCTTTCTCATTTATTTCTCATAGAGAGCTATTGTAACAACTTCTGTAGATGTGGTGAGACCTCGTGGAGGCTGAGCTTCCGTGCACCTCCATCCCTCCAAAACCAGGTGGGTACGCCTGGCGGTGTCATGCCAGGTGTGAACCCATGGCCCTTGCCATGCTGAGAGGAGGCTGCGCTGGGAAACCCCCTCTCCCCTCACCTTGGGAGCAGTGGGAAAACTCCATGGCTGCCACAGCTCACTGCCGTGGGGCTCTCCTGCAGCAGGAGCTTTCTCTCTTGGCTTGTCCAGTGCTACGTGGCTGGCTTTTAAAGGTGAGAGGAGTTGTTCTCTCATGTCTTAAAAAACGTGGCTTAGCTCTTGGAGCTGGGGCAAACACAGCTGGGAGTCTGTTCCCCTCCTGGTGACTGAAGGTGCCAGCCTGCCTGGCTGGTTGCATGGTGGTGAAAAGCACAGTGGGTTCCCCATTCTGTCTGAATCCCAAACTCCTAAGGGTTTTTCTAGCAGTAAAGCAGGACTGTGTTCTTACCAGAGAGGGAAAAAACATGGCGTGGGGGCACGTGGGGGAACGGGACCACATAAAAACAAGAGGGTACAGAAGAGAGATCAGCTCTGAAGGCTATATGTGTTTGATGAGTGTGTTTTCCATACTGCTGGAGGTTATAATTTGGAGCAGAAAGCCTCAGGAAAGCCACCTGCACAATGGTGCCAGTGGGAAGTGTCTGTTCCCTGCGGAGTCTCAGCAGAGAAACAAATGTGTCACAGCGCTGGGGTTTGCTCAGGTCCTTGCTGTACACAAAGCACAGTATTCATGGTCAGGAGTAAACAGGGCTGTAAACAATCTTCTGTTCCTATCAAATCCAAATGTCTCTGTGGCACTTAATGGCTTTTGCAGGCTATTTTATGCCTCTCCAGCCCCTGTGCCCTGACTGTTGCCATTTTAACTCAGCAATCTGAAGCACAAGAGACAGACAGTGTATTTTATACATGGGTGGTTTCACAGTTTCTGGACAGTGGAGGACAGGCCCTCCAGGTCTGTCTTGTGTTGCATTTTTCACTGTCTATGTTTCGAATGGTTTACAATTTGAGGGCCATACAAGTGCTTTGTCCACAAAAGAATTGTTTGCTGGAAGCCCAAGGGCACCGAAAGAGAAGAAAATTGTGTGAATATAGAAAGATAACTACGTAATGAGTAGAATAAGTATCATTATTAACTGCTGTAAATATAAAGCTGTTTGCTGGCATGGCAGACCCTCCAGAATAACAATAACAGAAGTAGCCTGAGTTTGCTGCAGAAGGAAAACTGCTCGAAGTCCAGCATTAAATTAAAGTCATTGAGAATTGGAGGAAGAGATGACCCATAGCTCAGGTACAGCTGTGCTGCAGTCTTCCAGAAGATGTGGAGGCTTCCAGGACTGAACCCTGCTTGCTGCCTGTGTAACCCACCCGTGGCAGCATATCACTCCCTTGCTGGGTCCCACTGCACCCCGCAGCTGCTCTGCTGTGCCCTGAGGCAGCGGGAGGGATGGTGTCTCGGGCACAGGAGCTACTGAGGTGCTACAGCAGTTTTATGCTGAGCTTCAAGAGACAAAAGGAGCTTGAAAGGAAACACATTGAATGTTTGCTGGGTGGTTTGCACACAGCTAGCCAGGCAGGAGTCAGCTCCATTCTGAGAGCCATGATTACTGCAGTTCTGAGGACTCACATCAGCAAGGGCCAGCTCCTCTGAGCAACACTGGTGCTCAGCAGTGGGACCCAGAGGAAAGCAGAGTCCCACAACATGGATGCAATAGGTGTGAGTAATCCAATTTACCAACTGTAAGCCAATTTGTGAAAGGTCAATGTATCCTGAGGTGAACAGGGTGGGTAAATGCATGGCACCGTGCAGCTGCTCATGGGTGTACATGGGACAGTGGCTGCAATATCAGTGCACTGGAAGAGTGAAGCAGTTTGAGTTTGTTTGGGGATGGTATGGAAAATGGCGCTTGTTATTTGCACATTAAATATTGATACCTGCACTCACTAATCTTTTTAACAGCAAAACTGAGTGCAATTTGATAGTGTTCTGGGGTGATTATATATAAATCAGCTTCTTTTAGAAACGGTTTAGAATTAAACGCAGTGTTACATTGCTGGGGTTCACAGACTTTTGCTAACTTATATGAACACAGTAGTTAGTTGGCATTTAATTGTGTATAGCTAATCCAAAGCAATGCAACATTTTATAAGGATAATTGGTAAGTTGTCATGTAGGTGGTTTCTCTAAATGGGTTCATAGCATTTAGAAGGACAAAAGAAATTGCACATAAATAATAGGTTATTAGAAATAAATGGGTATGCAATTATTCATAGTATCAGAAGTGGACAATTCAGCTTACAATGGTTTTCTCAGAACACTACAGCTACAGTATTTTGCATAAAATAACCTCTGAAATTTGTAGTTGGCTTTGTTTCCCATTTAGAATGCCTTGTGTAATTATTATACTAGTTCCCTTTTGAAGAAATCCATTATAATGTTAATTATGTTAATTCTGATGCTGTGAGTAATTGGCCATATATTCAGTAACATTGACTTGTGTTTTTGGCCCCTTAAATATGAGTGAACCATCTTATGGGGATATGTGCTTGATGTCTTTGGGGCCATCTTTTTCTAATTTTTGCATAAGAGTGTCATACAATTAATGCTCTATTAAGGAGCTTGTTAGAAGCTGGGGAGGAAGTTTGGCCCTATATTTACCTTTGGAGAGCATAGCTGGATATTGGGGATTGTTACAATAAAAAAACCCCTTATTTTTTCTTTCTCTGGACCATAAATGTTACGTGAAATTAAATAAAAGAAAAGAGCAGTCCCACATTCTGTTCTTGAATGAATACTCCTTAGAATCAGCTGCTACTGTGGCACTGGCATCAGTCTACTGGGGATGAGTTTGACCTCTTAAGTGCTCTCCCGTGTATCCTGGAAAATGCTCCAAGTCTCTTTCTATTGAGGGGAACAGGAGGGAATTAACGCTGTGCTGGTTTTTTGTGCCATGCGAACACAGTTGGGTTGCTGAGGGGCCGGCACTGGTTTAGTCAGTAAGTACTCGTTTTGTTCCATCTGTTTGATTACCAGGTTCAGTCAAGAGTAGTATATGAAAAGACTTATCAAAATGCCCTTCAGCAAAACACGGCATGATCCTGCCCTGCAGATTTCAGATTATTATTTGTATTGTGACAACCCATTTCTCTGTGCAGATGAAAAAGCCCATTATATTTTTGCAGCATTACAGGAGAGAGATGTTGAATTATGGGGAAAATCCAGAGGGACAGTGAAGTCTCTCTAGTTGTATGTAATTTCATCACTTCTACTCTCAAGGCAATAGTCCTGAGAATGAAGCCATCAACATCTAGGTACTGCCAGTGGTTACAGGATATGAGGAAGATACTGGACTTTTCATTTTGTTCTTTACGCTGCTTTCCTTAAAATAAAATCTCAGGTTTCTTCAGGTAGATCCCCAGGGGATTTCAGTGTCTTAATACCCTGAGGTCAAACATTGATGCGTCCCCTTTTTTGCTCTTCCCCACCCCACAAAACAAAAAAGCAGCAGGGACCGGTCCTTTCTCTTTGTTTAACCAAACTGATGATGCCAGTGTCCCCTTCTTGTGCTTATGGAACGACCTTATAGTGAGATCTTACTCCTGACTTTAATTCCTTCTGCAGATGGAGTGATCAAACCTGTGTCTCCCAAGACAGAACAAAAGTGCCAAGTTGTGGACTCCTGTGATATAAAGAGGCTACTCTCCTGTTGAAACTATTGTACAATCAAAATTAATCAGGCAAGACAGAGAGACTGTGACTGACTGGGCCAACATACACGCTACTGAGAGATGGGAGCCGAGGGACTAAACTTGAGGAGGAGGGAAGGAAATTACTGGTCTCTTGCACTCTGCAGTAGTATATTCATTAATCACTGAACTCTGCATTGTGCTGTGTTTCTCGAGTGGAAATGGCTGCTGCTGCTGTGCCTGGTGTGGACAGCAATTCTATGGGTGCATGTCAGGCAGGCAGGTGAAGTCAGAGGTCCTCAGGGAGACTGGGAAATATCCATCTGCTGATTCTGGCATGGGATAATGAAAATACATGGACATATAGGCATGAAAACAATATGATTCTCAGGTCAAGTGGAAATTTCTGCTCTCAGAGTAACATTCATCTGGGCAGACTCTTTTGCCCATCTGTCTTATACTTTGCTGGATATGGGAGCAGTATCTTGTCTCCATCATTTCCATGTATCTCAGTACAAGGAACAGGACTGCTGGGAGATAAATGTAAAGAAAGGAGGCCGAAGGAATTTGAAAAAAAGCAATTTCTGACAGATGAATGATGGTAAAAGGTATCTGAGGATTGCTAAAAAATTCTGTACAACCTACAGTTCTGCTTGTACCCCATTGTCGAACTGTTCTGTAGCTTTTAGCTTCTGGTGTGGCTTGCCTATGTTGTATCCTAATCCTTGTCTGACGATATCCATTCTGGCATGTGCAAGAAAGCACAGCATAGCTTTTGTGACTGCCTTGTCCCACTCTGTGCCAGTGTGGACACACCTAAAGCAGTACAGAAAATACAGGAAAATTGTAGAACCGTAGAACCATGGAAGCATAGAATGGTTTGGGTTGGAACGGACCTTGAAGATCATCTAGTTCCGACCCTCCTGCCATGGGCAGGGGGCACTTTCAGCGAGACCAGGTTGCTCATAGTCCCATCCCACCTGGTCTTGAACACTGCCAGGGATGGTGCATCTACCACTTCCCTGGGCAACCTGTTCAGTGCCTCACCACCCTCACAGTAAAGAGGTTTTCCCCTAATATCTAATCTAAACCTACTCTCCTTCAGTTTGAACTCATTCCCCCTTGTCCTGTTAAGTCATGCTCTTGTAAATAGTCTTGCCCCATCTTTCCTGTAAGTTCCCTTCAGGGACCGGAAAGCTGCAATTAGGTTGCCCTGAAGCCTTCTCTGCTCCAGGCTGAACAATCCCAATTCTCTCAGCCTTCTCATAGGGAAAGTGCTCTGTCTTCTGATCAACTTGGTGGCTCTCCTCTGGACTCATCCAACAGGTCAATGTCCTTCCTGTGTTGTGGACAAGAAGTGGTTTGTTTGCTTTTGATGGCACTTTGCCGCTGGTGCCCAGATGGAGAATGGGTGGGTTAATCTCTAGTTTGCAGTGTCATTTCTAGCATGTGCTGTCTCTGCAACTCTTCTGGACAGAAGAGATAAAAGAACTCCAAGATTTGCCAGCATAACATGGAAATCTGGGAACATCAGTCATTTCTCAGCTTCTGAAGTGTCATTTTTTCCCCACTGTTTTTTTCCAGGGAATCTATTCAACAGCACAAACCCTGCTCACCTCTGATCCTCTAGGGAAGGCCTGCTGAAGAGGAGAACCCATTGCTGCAACCTGCAGGTGTTGAAGATTTGTTAATCACCTCAGGTCAGTTACTTCAGGAGGGATAACTGAAGGAATTAGCAAGATGGAGAAGAGGAAAAGGAGACAACGGGCAAGAGGAAAAAATGAGAGGTATCAGCAAGTTAAAAATTTGGAAAAAAAAGTCAAGGTTATCAGCATTTTTTCCCCAGTCTGTTCATGCTACAGAAGACTTCCTCTTACGGTAAGTTGCATGTTGTTCCAAGGCTGCATGTGCATTCAAGGCATGTGCATGTACTAATGTAGTTACTATTAGTTTTACACAAACGTATGTTAAAAAACAATTTTTGCAGTCTTGTAAACTTCTCATTATCCATTGTATTAATCCCCAAACAAAGCTGAAACTGCTGTAGTTGCTGTTTATTGACCAGCTGAATAACAGCTATCTCCAGCAAAGAGTTTACTGGGTTTTTTTTGTGTGTGTGTGTAACTGCTAATAAAATTTGATAACATTTTACTTGTAGGGAGATTTTCATTGATGTTGAAAGGCTGGTGCTAAGAATTAGCCAATTATATTACACAACTTTCCACTATAAATTCTAATTCTGCTTGAATAGAAGGATGCACTCTGAACCTAGTTTCCCCCATGGTATTCATTTTGAATCAAAAGTAACTGGTTTTTGCCTTTTCCTGATAAATGCTTCTATTGATTTTTCTACTGCTTAAGCTCCTGTTTTAAGGAAAACACTTGTTTAAATCAATCCCTATTCAGAAAAACATTTGAGAACAGGCTTAGTTGCAGGTCCTCCATAGGCCTGATGGGTGTTCTCCCTGCGCCATAAGAATGTTTCTATCATGAGGCTGTTTGGGTTAGGTCCATTAGTCATGGTCTCCCCCACCCTTCATCCACCAACCTCCTTGATCTCAAATGGTGATAAAATATTCCCTCCAGATAAATGACTGTTCTAAGGTGGGTGAGTCCTAAAGTCCTTTGGGAGATTGTTGCACAGACTGCTTCTTGAAAGCTTGAAACTGCTTTTTCTCCTTCTCACCTTTGCTCTAGGCTCCTTTGTCCTTGTGAGCTGCACTGTTCTGGCAGGTTCAGGATGGAAGTGGTCACTACATGTTACCTGAAATATAATCCCCCAGATCCATAGTTAGGAAAAGTCCAAATGCTCAGTGCCTTAAAACATGAGTATATACCCTTATATCTGGGATTGGTCTGTCCTGTTTTCAATAATGTGACCAGCTGAGAAATGCAGATGCAGAGTTTTAACTATGTTCACTTTAAGAAAGCGTGTTTGTAGTTAAGATACAGATTCAGGCACCAGTTGGTCGAGACCTGCTCCGCCAGTGCAGGGTATTGCTAGGCTGAGAACTTATCTTACCTGGTAAACACGGAGACATTTAGAAAAATAACACATATTTTAGTGCAAGCATTTTTCATATGGAGCATTGCAGAATGTTCATGAGGATGAATGGAGCGGAAAAGAACCCAGTTCCACAGGCCGAGCCACATCCACAATGGCAGAGTGCTTGGCACAGCAAGCTTCTTATCAGACCTTTAGGTGAAACTAAGGTGTAACTAAAAAGAAGAAAAGAGTTCATTCTCGCATCCTTCTTCAACTGGATTATTCTAAAACATTTTCCTCCAGTCTGCTGGACAAAATGCCTGACCTTCTGTGAGGTTTTTCATACTTACATGCATAACCACAGTTGAAAGCAAAAATGTATGCCCTACGTTCAGTCATGCCAGCATTAGCTACTCATCAAATAAATTTGACTTAAACTGATCTTTTTACTGAAGACCTTGCGTAGCTTTAAAAAGTACTTAATTTTTTTTTTCTGTGCCTTGTAATCTAGTACTGTATGAGACTTAATGTTTATGGTGACAGAAACTTCTATTTCTGTTGTTTATCTTCAGAAGATATTTTTTGCTGTCCTTCAGAAATACAGGAATTGCCCCTACATGGTTACACCTGGCATCAGGTTACTCTAGGTTCTGGGGAATTTACAAGACCCATGGGAGAGCTTTGTCCTGATAAAAGTTTCAGTCTTACCCCTAACAGTTTACTGAGCTAAAGATCAGGTGTATGGTACTGACAAAATTCTGATATAGTTATATTTCTTCCTGTAGTTGATATAATTCTAATTATTCTTCTTTGAGTCAAGTATGGGTGGTTCTTCCCTTCATATACTAATACAATTGCTTTGTAAGTTTGTAAAAGTATTTGCTGTTCCTGTGGCTTAAAGGGTCTGCTGTTTCTTGGGGTTGAAATGTAGTTTTGACGTAGCTTTCATGGGTACTGTCAAATGTCAAGGATCACTAAAAGTTTGTTTTATCACAGGCATGGAGTGAGGTACATTTTTTTGGAACAAGATAAAGATCCTAAGAACAGTTCATTTTCTGGAAAAATGTAAAAGGCTTGCTGACCTTTTGAAATTAAGTGTAACTGAACTCCAGTGTTTATTGATCTGCACAAAAAAGCCTCCCAAATACCACAAATTGTTTTGTGAAGTACTCCTGCCTTCTGTCATGGGGTGAAGTATTGAGCACTAGAAAGTATTTTGATTATGCATTTAAAAGTGGGAAATGTGTGAATATACATTGGTATGGATTCTGTGGGTTATGATGAACTCTCAGAGTGCTAATGCCAGGCTCTAAACTTCATTTTGATTGCAGGGTCAGCCCTTGCCTTCGTCCTCTCTGTTTATCTCCAGTGTGGACTGTAATTTCAAGACACTGAAGTGCTGCCAGTAGGAGGCTGTCAAATTCAGAGTTGTTTCCCTGTATGTACAATGCTGAGCAAGATGAAGTAGGTGGTGTATCTTCTACATCAGTGCATTACATGACTGAGCCCTCAGAGATATCTGACTCAAAGAAAATGAGTAACAGCTCTATTTATGGTACAGTGAAAAGGTATAGGAGGTTGAATTTGGACTATTTTTATTCTTAAATAATTTTCAAGGTTTAGGGATTCATATTAAAGTCCAATATTTCTAGGCAGTTCACAATGACCTATAAAAGGAGCTTCTTAGGTTTTTTTAAATGTACCCTGAGAGGAAGAGCCACAGACCCCACAGTGGGCCCTTGTAAAGTTGTTGGCCTCGTGACTTTGTTAAGCTGTGCTCCTGATCCAAGTAGTTGGCAGCACTTTTTCCTGTATGTTTTCTTGAACATATCTTGAGGACATGTTTACTTTCTGGTAGCCTTCTGTGGAAAAGCCACTTTATTGCATGCTGCCAGAGGTCTTAAAACAAGTGACTGCCCTTCTCAGTTGTGCTTACATCTGTGCCATGTAACTTCTCCAAACGAGAGTGGATCACGGCTTATGGGTCTACAGCAGAGGAGGTAGGCAGTGTGTGTCATACTAACACAAAATATTCTTGGGTAGCACTGAAGAGTTGCACACCCAGGCAGCCTCTGGGCATTTCTCTGTGTGGAGTCATTCCCTGCTGTGCTGTGTTTGCAGCACTCCTCAAAGGATTTGTGTGATATGCAAGAACAGGGCATGTACTGCATGAGCAGTTGTAACTTATGCCCAGTCAGTTCTTGAAGGAGTTTTCTTTGTGTCAGCACAATTTTCTTGTGACGTTGAAGTTGCCTGTTAGGGAATGGGATCGCTATCTTAAATGTTTATGGAAACCTTCAAATGGGTCTGAGCTTCAATAATAACATTGTAAGATGCCTTCAACAGAAAAAGCAGTACAGATCTTCTCTCCTTTTCCCTTATCAATTTTTTTTTTGTAGCTACATGATTTTATTTAGAAACCTTTAGTAACACTAGTATTGGAAACAGTTTCAGTTGAGATCACACCAGGTTTTTGGCAATGATTTCCAGCACTGGAACTTCAAAAGGCCACTGGGGTGCAGTTCAGCAGATAGAGGGCCAGTTCCATAGCCCTACAGCACATAACGTCAGACAACCTCAGGCTTGCATAGAGATCCTAATCAATATATTTTGTAAATAAAAATTATATACCTGTGTTGCAGCCATCTTAGAATAGACTATTTCAGCTGGAAGGTACCTACAGTGACCATCTAGTCCAACTGCCTGAGCAATGCAGGGCTGGCCAAGTTAAAGCATGTTATAAAGGGCATTGTCCAAATGATCTCTTAAATGCTGACAGGCTTGTGGGATCTACCACCTCTCTAGGAAGCCTGTTCCAGGGTTTGACCACCCTCTCAATAAAGAAATGCTTGCTAATGTCCAGTCTAAACTTCCCCTGGCACAGCTTTGAACCATTCCCACATTTCCTATCACTGGATACCAGGGAGAAGAGCTCAGCCCCTCCCTCTCCCCTTCCCCTCCTCAGGAAGCTGTGGAGAGCAGTGAGGTCACCCCTCAGACTCCTTTGCTCCAAACTAGACAAGCCCAAAGCCCTCAGCTGCTCCTCGTGGGACATTCCTTCTGGTCCTGTCACTGGCTTTGTTGCTGTCCTCTGGATGCATTCAGGGACCTTCACACCCTTCTTGAATTGTGGGGCCCAGAACTCAGGGTGAGGCTGCACCAACGCTGAGTTCAGTGGGACAATCACCTTTTTTGACCGGCTGATGATGCCCTTTCTGAGGCACCCCAGGATGCAGTTTGCTCTCCTGGCTGCCCGGGCACACCCTGCCGACTCCGACTGAGCTGCTGCCAACCAGCGGCCCCAGGTGACCAGCGGCCAGCCAGGTGTAGCCCCAATCAGTACAGCCCTCTGAGCTCTGCCCTTCAGCCAGTTCCTCACCCAGCGCACCCTGAACCCGCTCATCCCACAGCTGGACACCTTCTCCAGAAAGATGCTGTGAGGGGCAGTATCAAAAGCCTCCCCAGAATCCAGAAAAATTGCATCCACCATCTTCCCTTCATCCGCTGAGCAGGTGACCTTATCATGGAGGGTGTCAGATGAGTTAAACGAGACTTTCCTTTTGTGAACCCGTGTTAACTGTGCCTGATGATTCCATTATTCTTCAAATGCCTTTAACAGTACCCAGTATAATCTTCTCCATAGTGTTTCCAGGTACTGAGACAAACAGGTCTGTAGTTCCTTGGATCTTTCCTGACACCTTTTTTGTAGCCTGGGATAACATTGGCCAGCTTCAGTCAGCAGGGACCTCTCCAGACTCCCAAAACCTTTGGTACCTGATTGAGAGAGGTCCTGCCATAACTTAACTAGCTCCTCAGGTGCTCTGGGATTAATTCCATCAGGCCCCATGGACCTGACAACATTCAGCTGATACAGCTGGTCCCTTACAGTTTCAGCCTCCATAAATGGAAAGTCTCTATTCCCACACTCATGGTCCTCCTGCTCAGGGAGCCAGGCAGCCCAAGGCTTCTCAACTTTACAAATGTGTGTATCTGTAATTGCAGTGGAATATTCTAACCATGTTCTTGCTAAAAAGCAAAATCTTCATACATACATACATGTATCTTGAGAACCCCTCTGTGTGGAATCTTTTACACATGAAAATCAGGCTCATGCAAAGACTTGTGTGGTGTTATAGAACACTCCCTCACCATCTGCTTGATAGAATTGAATTACAGAATCTTATCTTGTAATTTGGAGAGTGAAAAATCGTTAGATACAACTAGACCAGTCTCCTACTCTTATCTTATGAAAAGTTTAAAAATTCATTATTTTCAGATAAGTAGGATCACTCCTGTGAGTAATAAGCTAGAAAGGTGGGCTAGAGGCTATATTTCATCCGCAGTAATCTCAGTGACTAATACAGAAAATGATGGATAGTAATGAAAATATCTGCTTTGAGTTGTTTTTAAAATTGAACCAGATAAACAACCTGCCATCAATTTCCAGTCATTACTCTTTTCTAAGAAAGAAATTTTAGAATTGTGTCATGGCTACAGCCTTGGACTCTGTGCTGAGCATCATTTAATGAAAACTAGGTAAATTGAGCAAAAGTGGTATCATTAGCTAAAGTTTCTGCAAGAAGAAGAGCTAAGGGCTACTGCAGACTTGAAGTGTGGAATCTATCTTCAATGACAGATTTGTTTTCCTGTTTGTTTGAATTAATAGTAAAATATGGAAGACTCTGCAAACTGTTTTTTAACAGTATTTCCTTTCTTGCATATGTCAGAATCTGTCCGAAATACTAGAATCCAAGTAACTGTATTTCCTTGATTGTTATAAGTCATACTTGTTTTGTCCTTAGCTGTCATGTGATTCTTGAAGTCACCTTTTTTTAGTAATTTTTTGCTTTGGTATTTTGCAGTGCCTGGCAGCTGTTATGCCTAATTTTCCACGGGGAAGATTTATGAGTAAGTTGAGGAGAGATTGGTTCTGAGCACATACTATTTTCCCTAGGACCTATGTTAGAAAAGTCCGTTTCCTTTTGGGAGTGGAATTTGGGTGGGTTATTTATTTATTTATTTATTTATTTAAAATTACTGGTGTGCCAGCACTTGTTCCATGATTGGTCAGTTAAGCATCCACTGATTTTCTCAATGTGAGCAGGTTTCATGCTTAAAGATTAGCATGGATGAACCATAAATACCATTTACTTGATTTTCACACGTGTTTTTTTCTTGGACAGTCAAGCAATCCAATGAATAGCAAAGAAATGTCCTTTGAGGTTTGAGCAGCCCTGCCCTTTGAGCACTTTTCGATGCACATGTGGGTAACCTTTCTCCACAGATCCATTTGCTCAGAAGAGCTATCAGGATAACCTTTTCTTCCACAGATCTGTCTGCTCAGGAGAACTATCAGCATAACCTTTTCTTCCTTGCAAAGAGTGAGTTTGATGTCTGTTTAACTCAGGAAGACCTGCTTTTCCCTGCACCAATACTGTTATCCAGGGAGGCTGGTTAAAGTGTTAAACCTTCCAGTGCAGCAGGCAGAGCTCAGAATGAGGGGATGAGCCACAAGAATGGGATTCAGATGACGTGTATGGTAATTCTGACTCTCCTATGTGACCTTAAGCAAATTGTTTCTTCTTTTGCACTTTAATTTTCTGTGTGCCGCAGGCAGATTGTTTCTTGTTCAGAGGCACTTAGCACCACAGGTCCAGCTTTATTCGTGCTTTCATCCTTTATGCAAAGCCTCTACATGGGCCTTGGGAAGCTCATATAACTCACTGGGTGAGCTAACCTGCAGCTCTTGAGCTGTTTCTGTCAAGCCAGGGCAGCTCTATCTGGTTAAACACTGCATGCCTGCAGGGTTTCAGGTTTGATCCAAACCCCTTTGGGTCTCTTTTCAGTCATTCCAGTGAGCTTTGGAGCAGGAATTTAATGCTTTGTGGGATGTTTGCAGCGTGGGAAGCACACACTCATTCCTGGTGTTTCAGTACAGTTTTAAGCTCCTGACTAATTCCTATTTACAGGTTTTGCATGCTAATGATTTATAAATTTGTAAAATGAAGGTAGAATTATTTAGGATTCCTGGGGAATGCAGTTCTAGGCACACCTGGTCTAATTAGAGGTTTAATTTCTCTCCTGAGTTAAAGTCTAAATCCTTTTAACTCTCCAGAGAGACAGAGAATAAAAATGGTTGTGAAGTATTGAGCAGAGCCAATTACAGAAAGAAAAGGGTATTGTTGTATGGCCATAAAACCTGCAAAGCACTGCAACAGATACAGAATAAGATGGCTCACAAGTTTTCTGTCAATCTGTCTCCACAGCAGGCTTGTTAGTGCAAGAGAAGCAATTTTGAGGCATGAATCTTTGCAGATGTGGCTGTAGATTAATACCTTTTGCATGTGAATGGTTTTCTTTTCCTTTTGCTGCGGGGTTGTCCCAGTTTCATCTCCCTCTGAGTGCTCCTACTGCAGCTTCTGATTGTGGTTACTGTGTTAGTGGTCCCACAGAGTTTAGGAACCTCCCTTGCAGCTCAAGGCTCATTGTATGGAAAGATGGTAGGAACAAGACCAAGCGCAAGTTGGAATTTATATGCTTGACATTTGATTTAGGGTAAATCCAGGTCCTTGAATCTTAAATTATGACCCAAAGAGCTTTGTTTAGATAGTGTTTAGACCCTAGAGGTTTCTAATTTACGCAGGGGCATCTTTGGTTGGCTGAAGTCCCCTGAGTGCCTTCACTCTGCACGTGTTAGGGATTATCGTTTTCTTGGCAAGTGAAGCACCTCAGGTATTAAATGATGTCTGAACTCTGCAGGCACAGGAATGAAAGTTCTCTTCTGCCTCTGGTTTGTGGGCTGCTTGATTCTGCAAATGCTCATGGAGTTGGTCTGTGGTAGGAGCTATCCTACAAAATACGGTTTTGTGTGACCGATTTCTTTTTAATTACACTTATAGAAGGGGTAATGTTGCTGCTTAACGTGGTGTGTAAGCTTTAAAGTTCTGTCTGGAACGTCTGTGTTTGTGGTTTAGTGGTTAAGGTACATAGCTGGGAGGAGGCAGATGTCAGTTCCAGCCTTTATTTTCTGGTTATGTTTTAGTAAGGGTTGAATCCAAAATATGGACTTGGTTTGTCTGAAGAATCAGCTTGAAAGAAAGAACCCACTCAGCTGTAAGAATAAAAAAAGGAGTAAATAATGATTAAAATGCAGTTGAAAAACAGTTCTACTAACTTCTGGGCTCAGGAACAGAAAGCTGTGAGAAACATTGTAGTCAATCTCTCTTGTATATTTGAATTAGGTCCTCAGCCAATAGCACTTACTAGTTTTCTGAGTCTTTCTCTTACAACATCAAGGTTGAACTAAAAATGCTATCAACAGAACAGTATTCAAACAGAGAAGCGTAAAACTGTGTGAAGGGAGCATAATTCATTAAGTCTGTTCTAAATAAACATCTTTCCCCATGTCAAGAAAGCAGACAATCATCAGCTCATGATCCATGTTTGGATAAAATTTTTCATGGCAAATATATACTTAAAATGGAGAGAGAAACACATAAACATCTGCAGCTGTTTTTGTGCTGTCTTCTTTAGAGTACGTGGTTTTTGTGGGCAGTGTGCATTTTCTCAGGTGATAATTACAGATCTCTTCAGTACATCTTTGTTAAAAACGCAGCTAGACGATGGTTTTTTTCCCACAGGTTATTTTGCTCTTGATTTGTATTGATTTATTTCTTAAGAATACTTGTGCTCTCACTGTAAGTGCTCAAATTATGAGAGGGGAGGATAGCAAACTAGGAGCCTCATAGAAGGACCTGTATGCACACACAACTGGCCCTATATATGGATTTTCTGCTGAGTGTTTACAAATAGCTCATTAGTTACTCATGACATTTTGGTGTGATGCTTCCTCAAAAGGATGAAAAATCAGACCTTGTCTCCTGAAATACATGGGAAAGTGCTAAATGTGACAGTAATTGTCTTGTCAAATAGTCGAGAAGAACGAGACATCAGGTGAACAGCTTTTCATTGTTTTATCTATATCATTGCTCTGTTGTGTATACTTAATGCCTTTCTGTCTTGAGTCATTTTATTTTGATGATTTGAACTTGCAACTCATTTGTTTCTTTTGAGAATTTGGCCTATCTAATTCTGACTCCTTCCAGCATATTTTGCACCATGTCTAAAGAACAATAGTAAAACCTTACTGCTTTATTTCACTTCAGTTTTTGAATTACTTTCATTATTTTTTTCTTCCTGATTTTTATTATTATTATTTTTATTGAAAGAAAGTGCAGTGGTGCCAGCAACCCAGGATTTGTCAGGGATCAGTGCCTGGGGGCAGTAAGTTGGTGATTGCTTTTGTTTTCTCCCTCTGAAATTATTTAGATTTGCTGTTTGCAGAGGCACAGCAGAGTTTTAGATTAACAGCAAATTTTTTGACTGGCCTGTCTTGAGTCTACAAAACTCCATCGATCTTTCCCATTGACCACCATCTGAGCCAGACATAGGAAGACCTGAGAGTAAAAATCATTGTGAGAATCTACCTTTTAAAATATCCTGTGATGCTGGTACACAGCCAGTACACACAAATATTACCTCTCAGACTGCCTGCTGCCGACACTGCCAGATATTTCAAAATTCTCCATGCTGAATGGATCTGGATGTGCTTTAATCCTTAAAGGTTTTTCTCTGGTTGTATTTCTTCACTTGGTGTTTGTTTTTATTGTTGCCCACTGCTCTCCCCTATCCCCCTTTTTAATGTCTCGGGTATCTGTATTATTCCTGTTGTGGGAAAACTGGCTGAGGTGATTATCTGCTAAGTTATCAAATCTGAATATGGAATAAGCATTGGTGCAAGTTTTCTCTTTTCCAGTAGTTATCCTCACTGTTGACCTCCAGGCAATTTCTTCTATTATCCCTCTCTTTATAGATCACCATTAACTTAGAGCCTTAAGTAGGGTAAACAAAATCTATTTTGGTCAATGGATTAGGAGCCAACATTTTGTTTGTATCTGTTTATCCTGAAAATATATATATATATATAAAATATATATACATATGTATGCAGTGTATATATAGGGACAAACTTTTTTTGGGGGGCAAAATTTTTGCGGGGCCTGTTGCAATAGGAGAAGGGGTAATGGTTTTAAACTAAAAGAGGGTTGATTAGGTTAGATATAAAGAAATTTTTTGTGATGAGTAGGGTGGTGAAACACTGGAACAGGTTGCCCAGAGAGGTGGTAGATGCCTCATCCATGCCTCGAAACATTCAAAGTCAAGTTACATGGGGTTCTGAGCAATCTGATCTAGTTGAAGATACTCTTGCTCACTGCAGGGGTGTTGGACTAAATGGCCCTTAATGGTCCTTCCAACCTAAACTATTCTATAATTTTATGATATCTATAGAAAAGATGTCTCTCGAACACTCTGTAACACTGGTTGCAAACCAGTTTGACTGACTTTTTCCGGCCAGGACGGAGTGTCTGCTGTGAGGTTCCCTGGTGATTCAGGGTAAGGCCGGATTTAAGCATAACGGGTGGGACCTCTCGTGTGCAACATCTGGAGATGATCACTAGATGGCAACGTTACACAGCCAAAAGGGCCGTCTCGTCTTCTTGTAGTAAGGTTTTTATTTATTTCTTATAATCAGTAGATGAAACGGTCTTTTTTTCTTCAGATTATATAGCCAGGGCAAGGAGTTTCATGAGCCTGTAGGATGAAGTAAGTTATCATTGCAGATTACACAGCCATCTCAGAAAATAAATAACTGTTTAGAGAGCTCTTGTTAATCATTCTCGGGTTGTCTAAGGACATATGCTGCTACACTTGCTGTTCCTTAGGGTAGTGGCTTGAATTTTGGATAAAGATCCTTAAAGCATGAAAACCGAAACTGAAGGATTGTTACTGCTTTGTTTCTTCATGAAAATATGCTTTTGAAGTTGTAATGATCTCTGACAGGCCTAAGCTTAGGCTGAGACATTGACCTTTTGCACGGCTGCAGTTTTGCCCATTCTGTGGTTGATGGATGATTTTTCACGTGACTGTTTTAGAGCCACGTGAAAGTGTGGTCTAGGTTCTGTGCAGGTAAACAAATAAAGCATGAGCAGCATGCACCTCAGGCTGATACTCAAACTCTGACCTGATAATGTGATACAATGCATGTGCCAGAATGAGTAGACATTGTCTTACAGCACGGGTCTTGTGCTGAGAGCAGGCAAAGCAAAGAGTTTCCTGAAAGTTGTGAGATGGGGAGGTGGGAGGCCAGGCATTCACTGACATCTCTTTGTTGTGAAGTTCTGGGTGCTTTTGGTCAGAGGTACTGGTGCACATCATAAGTTATACAAAAAGGCCAAAAGTCTGTCCCTAAAATTTCTTCAGCTCCTACCAAAGCAGTTTCCAGAGATGAGGATATGGAATATCTTTGGAGTGCATAGATAAACTGTTAGAGAGGTAGAGTTCAGAAATCACTAGTGAAGTCAGGAAATACTATTTCTTAATTAAAACAAATCAAAATTATATTCATCACTTGTGGGTTAAAGAAATATGTTCCTTTAAATACAGTATGAACATTGAAGGTTAACCAGAATAACAAACTGCACTTATGGCAGAAGAGAAACAATTTTCTGCTGATAGAGTAGCAGATGAACATCATAAAATGTAGCTTTCTTGAGGACAGAGACTCCAGATTCACCATTTCAGACAAGAATTTCTTTTGCATATTGGAGATTGCAGACTGGGGAAAGACTACATATATATATATATATCAGTGTGTATATAGCCATAACATCCTAGTAGCAAAAGTAAGCATAGGATGTTTCTGTTAAGCTATTCCCACTGAAGACAGGGAAGAGTTAATAAGAATTAATGCTCTGCAGAAGTTAATCTCTGATCCTGAGATATCTCTATTTCTTATCTCTCTCTCTCTCTCTCTAGATATAGATATATATATCATCTATATCTGATAGTTCTGGTCACACTGTGTTCAAGGAAAATAAAGTTGGAGTAGGACAGGTGTTAGCCCAGCCCCAGGTCTATTGAGCCATAATGTACAAGAAGAGACTTCAACTAATTTTCTTATTTGACTAGCAAAATGTAGGTTGAGAGGCTATTTAGGGGTGACAATGACAAGGGAAGAAGAGGAGGGAAAAGCTAAAGAATCATGGTAGCAAAAGAGCAAGTGGATGTACATTAGGTATCCATTCTAGATGGAAAATATGCCTTGCCATCAGAACAGAAATGTCTACGTGAATTTCTGAGAGACACAGTGTGGGCAAGATAAACCTAACTGATGCTTTACTTAAATGAATTATGTGGCCTGGTTGACTGTGGGAGGACTTATCTCCTTAGCTCTTTTCATTCCTTGAACACACATACAAGTAAAATATTTGATGGCCCTAGTGAATAATCATGCAACAGTGGACTCTAAGCCACCCGCCTTGGGAAAGGCTGTGTGCTGAATAGCTCAAGGATGTGCTTGAGGCACCCACTCTTTTCAGGGCTACTGTGGGAATATTTACTTGTAGCAGTAGTCTGAGTCTTGATGTGGGGATTTCAAAAGCTGAACTGCTCCTCTGCTGATATTGGAATGGACTTAATTTTTCCTCTTATCTCTGCCAAGCTGAAGATCTTTTGTCAGCAGTAGAAGCCTTCTTTTTTTTTTTTTTTTTNAAGCTGAAGCCTTTTTTTTTTTTTTTTTTTTTTGGCATTAAGATGAAAAGGGCAAGATTTTAAATCTCCATTCACTTTTGTTCTGTTTCCTTGCTGCTCCCATGGTCTGGGGGAGATAGAAACTGATCTGAAATGTATAGGAGGGAATGTGGAACACCAAGATGTTATGTCTCCCTCAGGTCTTCAGGTGTATGTTGCGGCGTGTTTTCTCACCTGTACAGCTGCAATGACAATATTTGGTCTTGTCCACTTCACAGTCTGTATAGCACAAGATGATAATCATAGAATCACAGAATCACAGAATTGGTAGGGTTGGAAGGAGTCTGTCAAATCCTGCTGTGGTGTTACCTTTCCAGTGCTCTGATCCTGAACACCACAGCAAGGAGAGATTCCAAGGAGATCAGCTAGCTGATCTGTCACTCCTTGTCCCATCAGGGTGAAGGGTGGAAGGAGAAGGGGACACATGTTAATATATTCACATATTTTTAATATAACTAACACAGGCACTGGAAATTCCAGGCATGTTGAAACATGTATTGAGCTTCTTCCTTCCTTTCACAGGAATATTTGCAAAGCACACAATTTTGCAAAGGCATCCACAAGGAGGAGCCCAGTGCTTGCCAAGGACGGATCTATCTCTGTCCCGTTTTTCGCTGCCGCATCCACTGAGGGTAGCCTTGTCTTGAAGCATAATTAGTTCTGAGGCAGAATTTTATCAGCATAGTCTTTGGGGAGTGGTAGCATGTAAACACTTATTAAAATGTTATTTTGGGGTCATAATTCTGTCATGAGCCAAACTTGACAGATGCAGATAGAAGAAGAGGTTATCTCTCCACAGGGACCATTTGTGTTTGCTTCTGATGATTTACATCAAATTGTGCATTTCCCTTCAGTCTGTGGGATCATACAAGGATAGAGAACATTTTCATATTTAGAGCAAGAAAGCACATAGCCTTTTACACTGGGAAGGATGTGGACAGTATTGATTTTTATAAATAAAATTTTCCTTCTGGTAGCTTCAGAAACAAGAGTAATGGGTGTTTATTGACAGGGACATCAGGTCTGGTTTATTTCTTTCTTATCCCTTCCTTCCTGGAAACTGCCACTCAGCTTCTTTTAAGTTAAGGTGTTAGGAGGGGCAAAAGAAATGTGTTTTCATCTCTGTGATCTTCCACAGGCTTGCTGTATGGATGGATTTGTTCATCTCTGTATCTGTGTTTTCTTTGGGGAGAATCATAGAATGGTTTGGGTTGGAAGGGACCTTAAAGATCATCTAGTTCCAACTCTCCTGCCATGGGCAGCAACACCTTCTGCTAAACCAGGCTGCTCAAAGCCTCGTCCAACCCGGCCATGAACACTTCCAGGGATGGGATGTCCAGTCCCCTAGGCAATCTGTTGCAGTGCCTCACCACCCTCACAGTAAAGAGTTTTTTCACCTCTTTCACTTTAAAGCCATTCCCCCGTGACCTATCACTACATGTCCTTTTAAAATGTCCATCACCAGTTTTCTTGTAGGGTCCTTTTAGAAACTGGAAGATGCTACAAGGTCTTCCCAGAGCCTTCTCTTCTCCAAAGTGAACAGCCTCAACTCTCTCAGCTTGTCTTCAGGAGTGGCATTCCAGCCCTCTGATCATCTTCATGGCCTTTGGACTCACTCCAGCAGGTCCAGTCCTTCTTATTTTGGGGGCCCCAGAACTGGATGCAGCTCTCCAGGTGGGGTGTCACCAGAGTGGAGTAGAAGTGCAGAATCACCCCCCTGGACCTGCTGTCCACACTGCTTTGGTTGCAGCCCAGGATTCCATTGGCTTTCTGGGCTGCAAGTGCACATTGCTGGCTCATGTCAAGCTTCTTGTCCAACAGCACCCCTGAGTCCTTCTCCTCAGAGCTGCACTCAGTCCATTCTCCACCCAGCCTGTATTTGTGCTTGGGATTGCCTTGACCCAGGGGCAGGACCTTGAACTTGCTCTTGTTGAAGTTCATGAAGTTTTCACAGGTCCACTTCTTAAGCCTTTCAAGGTCTGTCTGGAAGGAGCACAGTTCTCGTTGTTTTCTGTTGTGAAGATTACTCCTTTCTGCGATAAGGTCTCAGATACTGTCTCACATGAGAGGGTGTGGGTACATAGTGGCTGTCTAAGAGAATGTCCCAGGATGCCTTAACCTTGTTTCAATTGTCTAGTAGGGAGTGATTCCGCGTAGATTATAGCCACAAGCCTACTAAGTGAAGGCATATGGGGCTTTGGGGCTCTCTGCCACTGACTGATGGATGCAGCCACCTTCCTAGTGAGGGGAATATTGTGTCACACTGTCCTGTTGTCTTGTGCAGTGTGTGCTTCCTTGGGCAGTAATGCATGGGAGGGTGGCAGGATTACAGACATCTAACTTCGTGCCTTCTCCTTTACAGTTCATCTGTTCTTGTGACATGGTTGGGAAAATTTCCCCAGACTTCAACAGGACTAGGAACAGGCATTTAGACCATGTTAAAATGTTTTTTAAAAATTTTTTTCAAATGAATTACATTTGAAACGTGAGTAGGAATTTAAGTGCAACCTTCTAAAATCACCTACCATTACCTTTGCTAGCTGAATGCACAAATACACTTCAAATGCAGGATACCAACATGTTCTTAAATTCTTACTTTTATCTTGCTGTTGCACATTGCTGAATCAAATGCCCCAAGGTAGTTAACTTCACTTAGAAGCCTAATTCTCATCTCACCTCACAGAATTTTTATTCTGGGGCAGCCCCAGTACCCACATTTGGATCTTGTCTATGTAGTTTTTCCAGCAATGTGCCTGCCCTGCCAACAGTGATGCTTCTCCTAGTTTAGAGGGATGGCTGAACTAGCTTCAGGAAATCATAACATTCAGAGGACCTGCTGATAGCTGTTGTCATTTTTGGACACAGGTATCAGCCTCTGAGGGAAGGATATGCAACTGTTCTCTGTGAAGTGTGTGCAAACAGCACCTAACACTTTCATTTGTATTTACTTAAAGCTGTTATGTTCCTTGGTGCTCATTAGCAGTGAAATTGATAACATCATCTGACTGTCCCAGCATGATCTGGGGCTTCAGTGATTGATTAAATGCAGAGGCAAATTTGAGACATTAAATTAGTTGCAGAAGTAGTTTCTTGCAAGTGGACTGTGGAAAGTAGTACTGGCTGCTGTTGCACACTGAGCCACAGAGGTCTTTGTCCTTTACTTCTATGGAGGCTTAAATGTATTGTGACATTTTGTTTCCTCCATGCCTCTGTAGTGAAGAGGGATTAGGTTGTGGTCATGGAAAGGAGCAGCGTGAGGGTACGTGTCAAGAGATTTGTGTTGTGGCTTGGCTGTTTCAGTTGGACTCCCTGCTCATGTGGAGTTAAGCATCTTTGCCTCTGCTCTCCATCTACAGAATTAAGCTAATGTGACTCTGCAGCTGCCTGGGGACATCAAGAGGCTCGATGTTAGAAGCTGATAATGACCACCATCAAATGAGCCTCTGGAGGGGGATTATACTAAACAGATTTTTCAGCTTAGTAGAAAAAAACACAACCCTTTCTGTTCTTCAAGAGAGGTAGGACTTGGGAGCTGGTGGCTCAGGGTTATAGAGACTTTTGTATGTCTAAGAAATGCAGAGCTGGGTTGGAAGGCTCTCCACCTTTGCACACCCAGAAGTGAAGAGTGCTTGGAAGCCCAGGAATAGAGTGCAGGCACATCTGTAAGGCTTCGAGAGGAAGGAAGGTGACTGATTTTTGCATCAGAAATTTACAGAAATGGCTGGCCTGGGATTTCTCTGAGTGAGAGAGTAGCCTACTTTGTGTTACTTGAATTTAGGGAAAGGACATTCCTGTTTCCT
This sequence comes from Rhagologus leucostigma, assembly GCA_013397725.1. Classification (NCBI taxonomy): domain Eukaryota; kingdom Metazoa; phylum Chordata; class Aves; order Passeriformes; genus Rhagologus; species Rhagologus leucostigma. The sequence goes on along the minus strand of VZTD01001040.1, from coordinate 3,967,422 downwards.
CTTAGCATAACCTTGCTAAAGGTTACAAAACTTAATTCTCTCTCAGACTGATTAACCTGCTGAAACAGGTCTCCAAACCTCAACCACTTGCAGCCTTTCCTGTCACAAAAGCCGTGCTGGTATTTGTTAAGTGATCCTCATTCTGACAGTGCTGTATAAAACCAGAGACTGTTCCTGTGCAGAAGCTGAGGGAATGGTTGACATCAATAAGTGAAGCATTTAAAATTAACCACTAAGATTAAATGTTGTATTAGTGATTCAGAGATCCCTGTCTAGTAACTAAACGAAACAGAAAAGAAATTACCCAGAGACTACTCTAGCTCTTTTAAGGGTAAATAAAGGACTTGTGTTGTGGAGTTTTTCACTGGTGTCAGTTTTTGCTGGGGCACTATTACCTGGTGAGGGAAAGGGATCCCCCCATCCTCCTCTGTGGTGTGCAACCAGCTGAGCAGTGACGCTAAGCATAGCATTTGTGCCATGCTTTAATACCTGGAAGCCTATTGTGGCAATGAATTTAACTTCTCTCTTCACTGTCCCTTCCCCTGGTCTCTCACTTTCACCAGAGCTGGTATTACTTTCAAGGCTTGATTCTGCTTTGCTGTAGCATATGCAGCACCTGTCAGCCATGTGCAGAGAGTGCAGGGGACCGGCTCCTCCGGATCTGAGGCTTTTTGAGCAATATGAAGTGCTTGTGCTCCTTGCTAGTACAATTCACTTTGTTTCCCTCTGGAAAAACTCAACAGAGTAAGATAGCATCTTGTAGCATTCTTGTCATGTTTCCTTAGTGACGTCCCTGCCATCTTGTCCACATGAATAACAAAGCCAGATCTGCAGTTTTGTCTTGAGAGGTAATAAAAATGAACTCCAGCTGCCTTTGTTCTGGTGTATATAAATTGTTAGCCCTATCGTATGCTCCAAACTCAGAATTTGTTTTCTGTTTTCTGGCTATTGGTGGTGCTGATGTATGGGGGAAATGCTGTAGTCTGCATTTTGCAAGCAATGTTGACAGTGTGAAGCAGAAACTAATACAAATATGGCTATTAAAGTATATAATAAATTAGGCAATGCTGACATGGATGTGATAAGATACAAATAGGTAACATCGAGCTGTTGTGCTTACTAGGGCAGTTTCTCCAGAGGCATAATCAAGTAGTGATTCTTAAGTTTTTTTCACTTGTCTTCCCTCCCTCCTGCATTTTCTTCTGTCTTTTCTCCAACTTAATTTTTTTGCATGCATCTTCCTGACATGTCAGCCTTGAAGTCTAAAGACCAGCTTTTTGAGGGGGGATTATTTCCTTAGAGAGAAGGACTAACAGTAGAAATTGGACATAACTTACTGTTTTCTGAGGCAAATGGCACAGACCCAAAATAACCTTGCTGACTTACACATGCCAAGGACATACTGCTCAAAGTCCCATCTCCAGTTTTTGAGAGTAGAGGCTACTTCTGCAGACATTTCTCCCTTGGGGGGCATTTGACATGAAACATGTTAGTGGGATGTGAGATTTTGGCAACTGAAGTACACTTGGGAGCAGTTTGTTTGAAACCTCTGTGTTTATTTTGAAGGAGTTCTTGAAGATGTGCTTTTTTTCCATTTGTGAAGGGAGATGGGACAGACGGCTCAGGTCAGGCTGTCCTACGGCCAGCTCACCCCTGGCAACCTGCAGCAGCCGTGTGCTCGGAAGCAAGTGCTGTAACCCTTGGTGCTATGAGATAAAAGTGGTGTTGTACTTCAGTTTGATTACCCTTTCCTGAGATCATAAGGCTCCTATCATTTATTGCTTGGTGTGAATGTTAGGGTTTTAGTGTAGTGAAGGTCACTCATCTGTGACTTTGCCTTTGCTACCTAACTGTAAGTGACACCCCCTTTCCCCAGCTCGCTTTTAAATTAAAAAAGAAAGGTCACAATTTGGAGTCTGAGAATTTTTTTTAAATGAAGAGAAGTCATGTCTTTCCTCTAAGGAAACACCTGGAAAATTAACATTTTATGGTGTGCCAAATTAGTTCCTTTGAAACTGCAAGGTGAGAAAGGTTGTTAAGTCAGACACTCGCAGAGGATTTCTTCAGCTCAGTGAAATACCTGCATGGCCAGCAACAACCTATTCTCTCTACAAGTAGCTCTGAAGACAAGATCAACATTTTGCTTGTATTGATCACTGCTCCCCACTCACAAGACTTATTCAGGACTGATTTTAAAACCCTGAATACCAGCAGTAAAATAAAGCCTTGGAATGTTTGAATGAACTACTAGTGAAAGAAAGATTCAGCACTGCATGTGAAGGCTCGGAGGCCAAATTTAGCCTTGATGTTACTATTCCGGAATTTTGTTCCCAGTTAGGATGATCTGGTGTATGTCTGCAATATCTGTGTATGATTTTTTTGCATGTAGTCTTTTCTAAATTGGAGATACACATTCACTAAATGTGTACACGAGCTCAGCGGTAAGGAAGGTTTGGGACCTGAATCTTTCATGTTGATAAAATCCATGCAGGAGGTCAGTAGTTCTTAGTTTGTTATGCATGGCTCTTACCCAGGAACCACAAGCAGGAAATAATGAAAAAGAGGTAACTTTTTCAGTTGTGTCAAGCTCCGTGAACATCCTCCTGACTAATTACAGTTGGTATGTAAGAAAAACACAAGCTACTTTTAGGAGTTTTCGTATTCTAAGGAGGGAGATGGGAGAGAAGCTAGAGCAAGATGCCAAAACGTTTTCTACTGAGATACCATCACCTCGGTCACTCTTTGATTAATGATTTAAATATATAAAAAAAATAGAACATTCTTGACAAGAACTAAAGTTTGTATTAAACAGATCAGTAGGCAAGGCAGCTGCCTAGGACCAAAGTTCAATTAATGACTTTGTATGAGGATTTGCCACACTCTGGTCTTCAACTGCTGTTATAATTTCACATATTTTAGAAGACGAGATGCTGTGCTGATTAAGTTCGTTCTGCTTCATTTTTTTACCTGTTAAGAAAAACCTTTCATGCTGAGCAAAAAAATAGATTGTTCGATAACCATGCCATCTTTCAGTGCCCTTATACTTCAGCAAGGAATTGGAGCTACTAAATTCTTGGCAGTGATGGGGCCAGTCAGCTTCTATGTTTCCTGATTTAGGAGATTTATATTCAGTCATTTGAAGTCCCACAGTGATGAAACTTAATATCCAGGTTGTCAGGCTAAATGCATGACCTTTTTTAATATAAAATGTTTCCGATCTGTTAAGCTGGTTGTGGAGTTATAAAGTGACAGAGGACTGCTAATTTTTTTAAACCTTAATTTGTTTAAATGCTGAGCCTAAGCCTAGACTCAGCTTAATGCTTAAAGTTAACATGGTACAAATGGTTATTTTGGCTTCTGAAGGTACCATGCCAGATGGTTTGGCCAGGTAAAGCTGTTGAATGAAGTGACCTGGCTTTCCACATCTGTGGAGTATCACAGACTTGAGCAAGAGCTGGGTGGGTGTCTTGAGCAGCACAAGCCTGGTGTGGTGATGGGGGGCAAGGGTGGGGGGCACAGAGCTGTGGGATGGCTGCAAGCAGAGCCCAGGCCCTGCTTGGATACCTGGGGCTACCTCGCTGTGCAGCAGCAATTCCAACTTCACATTCCCATCTCTGGCAGTGGGCACTGCAAAGGAGAAAGCAGCCTCCCTGGGGAGATGTTTGAAAAGCTGTCTGGTTTAGATAGGAACTTAACCGGTGTATTCTAAATGTCAATTAAGGCATGTGATATAGTCTTGCTGGGGAAGGGTGCTTTTTAGGACCTCTCCCTCCAAATTCAGCCTGGTACTAATGAAACATTTGTATATGCTGTATACAAGTGTGGTGCTTGGATTTTGGAAGTGGTCCCGGCTCTCTCAGAAATGCTGGAGAAAGACCATGGGTTATGCCACTGTTTAGGGTAGTAACTGGGTTTTCTCACAGTCCTGGGGGTATGGTATCACTGTAACGAGGGATGTTTCTTAGACAGCAAACAGCACATAAATTCACAGGGACATCCCTGAATGACTTGTTGTCACTTTTGGTCCCAGACACTCAACAGGATTCTCAGCCCTGAATTTTGAACTGGACCTTCCCATGGTATACAGTGTGCCTGTAGGTGTTAAACTGCAGAGGATCATATGCATAAATAATTCCTTTTTTTCATTAAAGGCAATCTAGTAATCTAAAACTGCCATGGGGAGAAAAAGTTCTATAGTCATATTATACAATTTCAGAGGTTTCTTCTTGTTTTCATTGGAGGGGGAGGGGAAAGCCCTGTAACATTTGCAATGGGACATAGATGTCAGCTTTCCTCTACTGAAGAGTCCTGCAGGTTGATTGCTTTCCACTTTTGAAATCATGACAGAACTAAGCCCGAGGAAAAAGAATAGTGTGTTTTGTCCCTATCCTATACTGTCTCCGAGACACCCACAGAGAAATTGATAGAAAATATCTCTTGATCATGAAAGATGGATGGGCCCATGGCAAGAGCTTAGCTACCAGATTTCAAGTTTAGTATGAATTTTTGCCTCTGGGTTTGAGCTGTTTACAGCAGGTTTTAGCTTGAAGTGCAAAACTGTGGTTGTAGGGAAATATGGCATTTTTGCTCCTGAAAAGAAATGTATAAGGAGGTGTGTGAAATAGATGTACTTTTTTCATTGCCTAAGCAAGTCAATGGAAAAATCCAGTTCCTGGGTATCCAAACATCAGGACTTTTAGTACAGTCTGAATGCCAACAAGTTTTCAAGGGAAGCTGTGTTCTGTGGTGTTTTATCTTCAGCAGAAGATTAGAAGCAAGCTCCAAGCCTTGCTACCCTATGCTGTGTATTTTAGTGCAAACTGGAAAAGTTGATCTGTTTGAATCTCAATACCTCCCTCTCAGCTCTGCTAATTGAGTAGTTTCTATGCATCCTCTAAAGGTGAAAATATACACTTGGTGGAGGGAAAACTTTTTTGGTATTTCTAGGTATTTTCATTTTTTGACAATGTGCTTATCTTGCTTTATTGCCATAGAAAATACCTACAGCACCTGCAATCTGTGCAAAGTGCTTTACTATCTCACCAATAATCTGAACTCCAAATTGATGACTCCCTAGTGTTTGACAGCATTCTACCCTCTGGTTTCCGAATCTTATTTTAGAAATGTCAGAAATACGGTCAATGATCTTGCTAGTTTAAAGTAAAGTTGCATAAGAAAAAGTCACAACAGAAAGAAGTCTTCTCTGCAGTCTGCAAGGAGACTGGTACTCTGATCAGGCTGAAAATTGTATCAGATGTGGCCTTAGTACTTTCATGCTACATTAGTGTGAAATCTGGACTCTTGATTCCACTCTTGTGGTGCTTCAGCTCCATCTGTAAGGAGTAAAGGAGTCCTCCTCAAGATGAATCTAGTGATTCATCCCGTGAAATCCAGTTTCTGCTACCAATCAGTATTTTACAATCCAGAGAAAGTTTTGAGCTACTTTGAGTGATGACTGTTGTGATGGGGAGGACTGTAGTTTTCACTTCTCATGTGATTAGTGGTTAATTCATCCTCTGGGTTTTGACTGACTTCAGTAAGTAGGGATGTTGGGATTTCAAATCTTCCTATGAATAGGTGACGTTGTTAATGCAGTGTTTCTGGAAATTAATATTCTATTGGACATTACTAAACATAGTAAAGAGAGGACAGGAAAGTGACTGTCTCTATGGAGGCACATTTCATTCAGAAATCTGTAGCATCTGTGAAGTCTAAACTTTATAAGAAGAAGCTAAGTCAGCTCCTTTGTAGTGTACTCCCTTCCTTATATTTGCTATCTCTCAATTTTAACAAATCATGTCACAGTTGTGTGCTTTAGTCCCTACTGTAAGCACTCTGTAAGTTTTCCTGAGTGCCCGAGTCTTGTGTGAATGACCAAGCAGCACATTCTGTCTCCGTGGGGTATATTTTTAGTGTGGTGTTCAGGGAAAGAAGGTGCAATTAGAACTAACCCATTAACTGTAATAGCTCTTTATGTACTGCACTGACTGCAGACCCCTGTGAGGGTCAAGGCATTGCCAATTAGCCTACATCTGTCCAGAAACAAGGTTCTCTTTGATCTCTCTAAGTCTAATCTAATTTTATTTGTAAGTAAAATTGGACAGCACGGTCTAAAAGAGATAAATGGAAACTCTGAAAAATGGCCCTGAATTTGGTATTGTAATTGCTGGAGGATATATTTTTGTTTATACTGCATTTTCTGCTGTAAAGTGACCTAAGCCTTGTCAGCCAAGCTGGCATAACTCAAGACCTGCTGGGTACTAACAATTCTTTTTGGGTGATAAAAGAAACATGTTCTGAAACAGTGTATGTGCTTTGACTTGGGGACAGGCATTTTATAGGGTAATATCAGAGTCTTTTATTCATGTCCATTCTAGTAAGAATGTTGATGGAATAAAATGAAGGCTGCTTTAGAGTGAGCTGGAAAAACAGCCATGGATTCTTGTGAAGGTCGTGGGGAAATGCAGCATGCCTTAGTCTCGATCACTTGGCAGTCGGGTGTTTTTTTCCTCTTCTAGAGGAAGATTTGCATTATCAAAATCATAGGGCATCTAAGGAATATTATTTAAAGATTACCTGCAGAGATAGTTTTCCTTTCGTTCTGTTTTTCTCTGAGCATACAGCCATCTGAAGTGATTGCAGCATGTCTGTTAGGGGTGTTATACTTCTTGGATTCATGGAGGGTGAACTGCTCAATAGGGCTCAAAAAGCAGTAAAACAAAGCAAATACATCAAAACTTGTCATCAGTAGGGATTTACATAAAAGTAAATTCACTTTTGTAATAGACTGTAGAGGAAGAACTATCAAGAACCACATGAAGAAATAGGTCAAAAATAATATTTTAAAATCTTTACAGAGTAAGTGAATGCATGTATTAAGTCACAACCTTTCTGAACTGGTTTCTGTTGATGAAAACCATACCTCTCTAATCAGACAGAATTTTGAATGCATATCATAAAGAACTGGGTGACATAGTTTGCTTTTAAGACATCAAAAGTGCAAAGCATTCCTTATTCCATATTTGCCTACTGTGAAGCTTATACAACATTTCCCTGCAGAATTTGGTTGTACCAGAGGAGTCATCAGATGCCTTTATTCCTACAATCCATCTTAAATGCAGATTGCCCACTTGAAAGTAGTTCTTGCTTTCAGGGTGCAAAAAGAAGTACTTTTATGTAACACTTTCCAGAGCATCAGGAAAAAGAATTTGAACTTTGTTTCATTGTATAATTGAATACAATAATTTGGTGTTTTTCAGTGGTGCTGCTAAAAAGTACAAATATGAGAGACAATCCTACTCCCACTGACTGAAGCTGAATTTTGTTCCATTTGAGAAGCGGAGTTGCACTACTACAGCTGTGGTAGAACAAGCAGCAGATTCAAACAGCCTGGAACCACACAAACCAAAAATGATATGCAAATTATGCAGTGCATGAAACAACCTTACAGTATCTTCTTTATATATTCCTGGCAGGTCTATTTTTCATGGTATAGTAATGTCCTAATGGAGCCTTCTCTAAAGCTCTGGTCCTGCAAAAGAAAAAGCTAGGAATGTCTTAAGAGAGAGGGAGAGCAACCCTGCTGAGCTGAAACTTGCTGGTGTCCCATTGCATCAGATCTTGTTGTTGTGTGGTCTTTTTCCTATCAGCAAGCCTCTGTGGGGTTTTTTTTGTTGTTGTTCTGTACAACAAAATAAACTGTAGGGAGTGGTTTCTCTCTGACCTTTACTGAGAACTATGCATATGAATTCCTGGATTTTTCTGCCTAATGCTATTATCATCCCTCTGTTGACTGTAATTGTGAGCACAGTGAGACTATATGAAGCAATAGGGTAGTAGGACAAATCTAGTCCTGGATTAGTTTCACCCACTTTATTCTTTTTCCAGGTCCTCTTTACTAATTTTATCCACTTTGGCTGGTATTTATAATCATGTCTCCCACTCCAAGCCTTCATTTTGGTTAACGGCCTTTTCACTGTTGCCATAGAGTCCCATTACCTTTGTTTCTGTTTACACTGTGAATAGATGTCCATCATTACATTGTCCATCATGACATGCATCAGTAACACAATAAATTGTCTAGGGAACTAGTCAGCTTCTAAGAAGAAATGTGCTGCGGCTGCTAACGCCTCCAAGGAATAAGAATTTTATCTGGGGTGGAAACTTTAGCGAAGGACACAGGAGCCAGCACAGTGCATTTGGAAAATATAAAGCCTATTTTCCTACAAGGAAAACAAGAGTAATGGGAATCTCCGGTTTCCTTCTTGTTGACTGGATGAGGGTAGTAAGATGTGATGAAGAAGCCAAGTGTTGATGAACTCACTGATGTCTGGTTCATGGAGCAATTTATCACCAGGCCTGCAACGGGGGTAGGTTGCTTTGTGCCAAGTGATGTGTAGGTCCTGAATCCTACAGACTCTGTTATGAGGACTGTAATATACTTTGGTTCAGCATCCTTGTTAGAGAAAGGGAAGCCAAAAAATTCATCACAGCTGTCCCCAATGGGGAGAAGGGTAATTATGTAAAAATGCGAAAGTGTTATCAGTAAACTAACATGAACACTATTTGAGGACACTGCACCTGTTAGAAGAGTTTGCAGGAAGTTTTGCCCAAAACAGAGATTACCAGAAGTAAGAAGAATCTGCCAAGAAGCTGGAATTGTTTGAAGAAAGAAGAATAAAATAAAATAAAGAAAAATTTTTAAAGTCCTACTTTTGTAGGTTATATCTAAAGCCCAGAAATGTACTCAAATTTTTCAGTTTTACCTATCAACTACCGAAAGGGATTCAAACTGATATAATACATATCACATGTTTCTTCAAATGCATCAGGAGCATGAAACCTGCTTGGATATGTGTAGGAGTAATAGGTAATTGAGGTGTAACAGGGATACTCCAACTTGTTAAGTCAAGTCAAAGGAAATTTCATTAATTCTGTGAATTGTTTTTCTCTGTGGAATAACCTGAGGAAATTTCCCATGCCACAAACCTTCCTGTGGGGTACCACTGAGAAAGTCTTTTTGAAACTGAAGTGACTGTAGAAGGCTATGGAAGAAATAGTCAAAATGAACATTAACAAATCACCACAACTAGACTGTGCTCGTCCAAAAGCTTCAGAGGAAGTGCAGCTTACAGCACTGTGTGACTGCTGGCTTAGAGCTGCCTTTATACCAGGAGGTGATAAATATGATGCCGAGCTTCAAGAGGTTTCCAGGGTGGTTTGCGGAATTCTGGGCCTGCAAGTCTGACATATGTACTTGGTACAGCATAGAAACTATAATAAAAAGAAGGATTAGAGGATATCTGCATAAATATCTTGTGCTTCGTAAGAGTTAAGTCGCACATCTGCCTTGCAAATGTATTGCTGTTCTCTGTAGGAGTCAACAAGCTTGTAGGTAAAGAGGATGTGTGGTATAGTCACTTTGTCAGAGACCTTAGTAAAAACCAGCTTCCCTGTTGGGGGATTTTAGGTAAGCTAAACAGTTATGACACCACAAGGACAGTTTTGGTATGGATAGATAATTTGGCTAAAAGTTGGAAAACAAGGTCAACGGTCAGTCCTTGGAGTTGAAGATCACACAGGAATGTGTGGTGGGACCTGTGTGCTCTTGGCTCTGCTCACATATGGCTTGGAGAGAAGCTGCTGGAGATATCATGTTATCGTAGTAGGGGTGGCAAGTGTGAAGTCTGTCTGGAGGACTGCAGAAGGACCTCATAAGACTGACTGGCTAAGAAAATGTCAGATGAAACTCAGTTTAAATGATGATAAATTGATCCATGTGGGGAACAAACAATCCAGTTTGCATAAAATATGAGTAGCGAGCTGAGCTCACACTGAGAATTGGGGTATCTGGAGTGAGAACCTGGGGCTTTAGTGGATAATTCTGTGAAAATGTCAATTTACTCACTAGTGGTTAAAAATGCAAATCAAATGTTGGGGTTTATAAGGAAAGGAATACAGAACAAAACATGACATTGTTTATAAATGTGTAGTTTGCCTTCCTCTGAATAATGTGTGAAGGTTTGATCTCTGTATTTAAAAATAATGTAATAGAACTGGAAAGGTTTGGAGAGGGACAGCAAGGGTGGTCAAAGGCACAAAAAGTCTTTTGTAGGAGGCTGTGACTGAGCTGGGACTCGGTTTGGAAAGAGACAGCTGAGTAGTCTCTGATAAAGAGGCACGTAGAGGGTTGAATATTCTCTGTGTGTTGTAATTCAAGAACTGCTGAGCATCAAATGAAGCTAATAGGAGAAAGGCTTAAAGAAATAAAAAAGTTGCATCTTCAGGCAGAGGGTATCAGACATGGAAATTTTTGTTAAAGGGTGTTGTGAAGACATTTATGTTAGTTTTATGGAAACTGGGTAAGATAAGAAAAAGTTGGTGTTGGGGGCTTCTAACTTCACAGAAAATACAACAGCTCATGACCCTGAGCCAAACCAACAGGAGTCTGGAACAAAGTTAAGAGTGCCATGCTTATTTGGTCCTTGATCTTCTCTAACTATGGCTCCTGCTGAATACAAGTTACGCCAGGCAATGCTGAACTTCTAGTTGGATGTAGTACAGCCACTCTTCTGTGGCGGAGCAGACCAGGGTCTCTGCTTCAAGCAGCACCATGACCTGGTCACAAGACCAGGGAGCTGCAGCAGCCCTGGTGACCACTGTGCAAAGTGCAAAAGATGAGCAGGTTCTGTAGTGCCCAGACACTTTGCTGGCCTTTCACCCCAGCGCAGGATGGATTCCAATTGTTAGTAGTGAGTTTTCCAGTGTTTTTGCAAATGCTTCTCACAAATGTTCAGGGTGATGTGCAGCACAACTACTAAAAAACAGCTTATATAGATTTCACTGGGGGGGTTTTCGATTGGTGCTCTCTACTGAGTATATTGCAACCTGGATGTTGCCCTGCAACTTGCTCTCCAGTCTCCAAACAGAGTAAGAGTGTTCAGTGTGCTGCATAATGCTTTTGCAAGGTTTATTTTTCTTTCTGTATTTCTGAGACTTGATTGGTTTTTTGCGTTACCATTTATTTTCACACACAGCCTTCCAGAGCCTCTTTGCATCTCACCAAAGTCAGGGAGAATCTTTTCCTTGACCTCCCCAGCTTTGGAGTAAGTCCAGCAGTGTGCTGTGTGCTGTGCTGTATTCTGCTTTCTGTTAACTCCAGGGATGCAGTCTGGGGGCACCAATTTACCACAGCTTGCACCTGAAAGGTTTGATGGCTGAATGTGTTGGAGACAGAGGAAGCTGTGCAGTGGGAAAATGTGTATTTATATTTTTCCTGTAAATCATTGGAACTGGCGTGTATTTCCACTTTGATTTCTTCTGGGCATGGATCCAGGAAAAGAACAGAGTGAAGTGTATGTTCATCTATTCTTTTCCCCTTCTGCAAAGAAAAACAAATACAGAGCTTGTGCCTATTGGAAATTAAACAGCAGCATGTTCCTTTTAACCACTTTCTATTAAAAAAAAGTGAGATGCAAAAGTTTATGTGGAATGCTCAACCTGGATTTGAATCTGTGCTGAGCTGTCACAGACTGTGAGTGTCAGAGATTTGTGTCAGGGATTTGGGCAAAATGGCATCCTGAAAGAGGACATCAAGGCGAGGTCCCATGTTTTAGCATCACTCTGATCCATTTGGGTAACATCTGATAACTGCACATCATGACTTGTTGAGGCCAGGCTGCTGCTGTTCTGATGTGATCTATCATGTTCATGTGGCTGAAGCCTGTAGCCAGTCTGTCTTACTGTGTTTGCTCTATTTTGTGCTGACCCATACTTGTCCAGCAGGTGCTGCAGCATGGCTGGGGGGCTGTTCAGATGCTCAGCAGGGGTACCTGACTGCTTTGTCTTTGTGGACAGCGTGGATCTGCCAGAATCACAGTTTTTTCTAAGCTTACAACACTGGGCTAGGACTGCAGTGTGAGTGATATGGAGTGATTTTTGTGAGCTGCCAGGAACACGCACATACTTTTCTGTCTTTTAGTTGGATGTCTTTTTCTTTTTTTTTTTTTCCAAAATACGCTTGACTGCTCTGCTCTCACTGTCCCTTGAATATTAGTGCTCTGACACCCAGCAGAACTGCTGCAGTTGGTCTGCTTGGTCATGGCTGTTGTCTGCACTTTCTGTAAGAGGCTGCTGGAGCCCAGCTACTGTGAGAGGCTCCTCAGAGCTGTGTTTGTACTTGAATCTTCTGTTATCAGCCTGATAGTCACTTCTTCATCCTAGAAAACTGTGGCTGGAACTGTGAGATGCAGTTGCTGGGAGCTTGCCTGTGTATCATTCATTCAAAAGAAGATGCTGGCAGCCCTCGTTACAAAACTATGTCTGTATTCCTGGTCTTGAGCAGAGCTGCAGGTGTGACTGGCTGCAGGGAAACCGAGAGGAAGCTACCTAGTGGAAAAAAGGATGCTTGCCAATGAAAACAAAAAAAAAAACCTAGGAAAGCATTCCATATTACCATCACAGAAATAGAGGGCATGAGCGAGGGAACCCCCGAAGTGGGTAAAATGGCAAATAAAACAATTATAGCAAGAAGAGGGAAAGTAATAAGGTTTGGCAGGAAAATCAGATGTGTGCATGAAGTTACTCACAAGATGGATATTAAAGGCTGGGAGCAGGCATCCATTTTTAAAAGTCTTGTCTTTGGACTGCATCTCTTCTTCAGACTTCTCCTGTGGCTGTATATTTTCTATGGTTGTAGCTGAAGAATGGATGTTTTTCATCCAGTGTATCTTCCTGTCTGGACTGCTCTATCTGGAATCTACAGACGGTTTTCCTGCCCTCGTGGGAGGCTCTGGCTAATGGGGGGACTGTGTAGAGCCCCTCTGTTCATTCTTTCAGGGAGGACTGAAATGTTAATTAGATAGCACTTTGCAATGGAAAGCAAACAAAACACATCTGCCTCTCAAGCCCTTGATATTAGCCAGCTTGCTTTTTACTGGTACATCCTGCTGCTGAATATGGCCCTGATTTGTGCTTGCCAGTTCATGATCTTAAGAGTGAATATTCCTTTCAGACACTGAGCTGAAATAGCATGCTTTGACACAGCAGAGCCTGTTTTGTTGAACTGCTTAATAGAAACTAAATATTACCGGGTTCCTGTGTTACTGAACAGTTTCTAAGTCTTTGTACTAGCAGTAAAGAGAGTTAAATTAATAAGGACCTTTCCTGGTGAGTTAAAGGGGTTCTGCACTAGGCCCAGTGGCCGTTCCTAAGCCAAATTTTTATGTGACCTTCAGGAGGGACACGAGACCAGATTCATGAACTAGACTGTTGACCTGTTGCAGAATGTAGAGACTATTTTTCTGGTAACTAGGATAGTATTTTACAGATGAAAAGCCGATGTCTGTCCATGCATTGAAGAACACCCAAATGCACACTTGCTATTCGTATTAATGCTTTATTGCTCTTTCTGATTCATAGAGCAGTGCAAGAGCAGAGAGGATATCTTACTGCTAATGTTGACCTGTCTCTTTCTACAGTGGTCCCAAGATTGTGTATTAGCAGGTAGATGGGGCTTTTGGGCAGGTTGTGTCTGGCTTCAGTACAGGCACTGCCCATGCCTGGTTCCTTGAAGCCCCAGGTATCTTCCAGGAGCTGGACATGAAGGAAGTCTTCAGGCAAAGGCAGGGGCTTACTGCTGCATGCTTCCTACCATGATTTCCCAGAACACTGGAGAAGTTAAATGAGCATGTGCTTACTCTATCTTTCCTGGCAGGGGTGCAAGGCATGGATGGGAAAAAGACAGCTACAGGATAATTATTTAACTTTGTGTTTTCCGCTGCAGTATGATCCAGAACAGTTGATCATACTTACCGGACTTGAGCACCAGAGTAGTTATTTACTGCTAGCTTACAGTAAATAACCACCAGCCTGCAGTGCAATTCCCTCCTGTGGTGCCTCTGGAGCAGCTCAGAACTGCACTCCCTTTTGTTAAGGATGCAATACAGCCCTAAATATAAATTGTTGTTTTGGTCAGCTTTTCTATGGCTTTCTGCAGTAAATGGAAATGTGTATGTGCCCTGTGCAGGTGTCTGTGGAGTCAGTTAAAGGGAGGTTTTGGAAAAAACAGACTTAGGAAAGCTCAGAAACAGTACCAGCTGATAACTAAGCAGAACTAAATATTTCTTACATGATATAACACAAGAAATATGTCTGAGAAATGTTTTGAAGAGTGTTTTAAAGTGTTCATTATGCTTCCCAAGATAGACTGAGAAGAAATAGAATTATTTGTGATGAAACAAATGGAACTCTTATTGCTAGACATTTTTTCTCTAGAAACTGATGAATATAACATCATGCTAGCTTTTGTAAATGTCATATGAAATAGATGAGGAGAGTGACTTGGAGAAAAGCTGTAATCAATCACAAGGTGACACAGTTCTCTTCTCTGTTGATCATCTTCTCAGAAAGCAATTTGAGGAGGGAAAGATTACAAGTATAAAGAAAACAAACCAGAATCTCCCTCCCCTTTAAGGCCGATTAAGTAGGTCAGCAACCATCTTTTTTCTGGAAAAGAGAAACCAGAAGCTACAGTGTGGTCTAGACTTTACTAAAAACTTCTCAGTTATTTGAATAAGTGGGAACTATAATAGTGTGCAAATGGCCCATTCTGTAAGCTGCTGGTTGAACTTAAGTGGAAACAAAGTCATTATAGGGAAAGAAGCAAAATGGGAGTGTGCTGTTAAACCAAAATTTAAGATGACACCTTGAGGTCAGGCCAGATGATGATCATAGTAGTAATAATAGTTCAGTGAAATTCTTTTATTGCACCAAATGGTGTTCATGCTTCCAAGAATGGCTCTGTTGATACTCAGGATACCTCAGTTACATGTAACTCTGTGCTTTTTATTTTCCGATGATTTCTATTAAACCCTTACTACAGTTTCATATCCTTCAGGTAGGTGGTCCCCCTCTCTTCATGGTTCACAGCTGCCTGCTGAGGGTCAGAGCTTTCAAGGTGCTTGCACAAACAAGGGAACCACAGATGTGCCACCTGTATGCCCTGTTGCAGGGTGTGTGCTCTGTGTTCTCCTCAGAGGACACACTGGAGGAGAAACAATGCTGCTGTGCTATGGGTGGCCTTATTTTAGACGTAGCCTATGGCGAGCTTTTCAGCTTGACATTTCAAGGGTGAAACAGCAAACTTCTGCTTAAAGATTTGGGAAGGTACAATACGTGGGCTTGCACTCTGTAACGGATGATGTGACTACAGCAACTTGCCTTCACTTGCTTGGGTGTGAAGTGGGTCAGTATTAGTGACAGCCCAGCAGCTCTTCTGCTAATTGGTATCCTGAGGTCACTGACTGCCAGTGAGGCAGTTCACCTTCTCACACAAGAAAAGCATTTTGGGCAGGCGCTCTACAAAACTGCTTAGCATGGAAACTTCAGTGACATGTGAATTTTGCAGTCAGAAATCACATGCTAAATGTCATAAAAATGAAGAGAATATATTTAAAGTGTTGCCTTTAAGAGAAAAAAAAATTTTTATCCCTTTGATAGCTAAAGTTTCAGACTTTTAGGTGGTAATTTTCAGAAACTCTAAGTAGAAGAAGACAAAATCATTCACATGTGAGCCTGTGAATGTCAGAACCTGGGTTTTAAAAAGAGATAGAAACAGCATGAGATTCATTGTGCTTGCTGTGGTGTATCTTTAGCAGGTGAGTTTGCTGCTGCTCAGCTGATCTGGAGAGCATGGGAGCAGCAAACCCGTGGGAGCACTGCCTCTGAGCTGGCTCCAGAATGGCCAGTTTTCTCCTTACAGTGTGGTTCTGCTTGCAGCCTTCAGCTTTAACAATTCCTATTTTCCTATTTCTGTGGGAGGGCTGCAACATGCTTTCGGTTTTTTTTTGTTTCCCATCTTTTCCTTGTCTACAGACACCTACAGAAGTCTTCTCCTGGGTGGAGGGATTGGAAAGCTGCTGCTGTTAAGATGGGGTGGCATATACATTTGTATGCAGTTTGATTTGCTGACCTGATCATCAGTGAGGTTCCTTGGATGATCTTTTCTCTGTGTTTCTGCATCAGGCATTCGGGCTGATGTAACACATCTCTGACTGCTTTAAACATACAACAGTGTTGGGTCAATAAAGAAGTCAGAAAACATCTCTAAGTAAGGAAAATTTCAGTGAATGTTATTTTCGTGACTCTGGCTGCTGACAGTGTTGTTGGGGGCTCACTCTGTGTTCTGCTGTCACTTGCAATATGCTCAGATGTGTAAGGATCTTCATGTTCTGTAATGATCCAAGACCTTCTGTATCGCTCTCCATTGATCTGAAAAATAAGCAATTTCAGAGGAGCTGTCATCAAAGCTAAAAAAAGCTTCTGAACAGTAGTGTTTCTTTTTTTCTTTTTTAAAGCCTACCTAACCCCTGTGTCTGAAGCACTGGCAATGTGTGAGTTCAATAGGCAACTTCAAACAATAGCACACACAATTGTGAGCTTTTCTACAATGGTCCTTCTTTTGAAAAAAGTTTTTCTTTTATTTTCTGGTTCAGATCACAATGTGGGCATATGGAAGTATAAAGGATAATGGCCAGCAATGTTTCTAAATTTTAGATACATAGAGAGATTTGGAGTGAAGGAATTTTGCTGAAGCTGGAAAATGGGAAATGAAATGGAGATGTGGCTAAACCATTTTCACTAGAAAGTATGAAACAATCTCAGTTTGCACGTCAAGTCTTCAAATCACCTCTTAAACCCACTACCAAAAATGACCAGAAGGCACATACCCGAGCTACACATTTGATTTTTGACTTGAGTTCTTCAGTAGATACAAGAAACAAACAATATCAGGGAGAACCTAAAACTTCTTTTATGCTTGATATCAAAATAGTAGGCTTTTTATATAGATTAGCATTGCTCTTGGAGAGTGTCCTGGGTCAGTACGGTCCAGGAAACAAGAGTTATGTCATATAATATGGATCTGTGTAAATAGACAAATTCTGACTACAAATTAAAAACATAAAGTATATTCTGCAAGCATAAGGAGCAGTCGCTACTGTTCACGTGCAAATACATTGTGTGTGTGCAATAGCCAGGTGTGTGGCACTGCCTGAGTATAACTGGTTAGCCCGTGTCATCAGTCTGGTGCACTGGACTTTTACACGCTGATTCTTCTAGCTGGGAGTGTAGGGCACAGCCTGCCCTCCTTGGATGGCTGCTTGCTCAGTAGAAGGTGTGTTGAGGCAAGGCCACTGCAGCTCCATCCTCACCGATCTGGCCAGTAGCAAGGTGAAGCATGCATTCCTGCTGGGACTCAGAGCCCCATGAAGACACAAGCATGAGTGCAGACATGCACACTGTGGATGGCCTTAGATACTCTGTCTATCAAGTAGCTGTCCTTTGGATCCTTTAGTCTTCAGTTATGTCATCCACAGACATGCACCCTGCAAATGAGTCTCTCAGCTGAGCCCAGTCCTTGTTGTCTCTCCAGTAATTTCCGGGATTGGTTTGTCCCTCCAGTACTATTCCCCTGTATCCCATAAGGAATCCCATACCCCTTTAGGCAGTAACTGCTACTCCCTCAGTTTGTAAGGTTATCTGGGGAACTGCTCCTGTTGACTCAGACTAATGGTTTTAACACCTGGACAGCGGGACTCCTCTTGAGAGGAGTCAGGGCAGGGGGCTCCTTTTTCTCTCATCAAGTTACTGGTGTTCCCGTGCTTGGCATTGTACTCCTGTTCTTGTTTGTGTTTGTGGAGATGAGCCTTCAAAACACACAGCCTGACAATTAGGTTCTCAACGAAGTTTAAATCAAGGCTTCTGTTATGTGAAGGGAGGAAAAAATTTTTAGGAAGAAATTCTTTTGTCTGGGGGTGTTGAGACACTGGGAGCAGGTTGCCCAGAGAAGCTGTGAATGCCCCATCCCTGGAAGTGTTCAAGGCCAGGTTGGATGGGACTCTGAGCAAACTGGTCTAGTGGAAGCTGTCCCTGCCCATGGCAGGGAAGTTGGAATGAGATGATCTTTAAGGTTTCTTCCAACCCAAACCATTCTATTATTTTGTGAAAATGGCAACTGGATCTCTTTTTGCCACTTGGAGGAAGAGATATGGCAGTACAGTTAAAAATGGGAAAGCACAGTGTGAAGTGAAGGAATTGGTTTACGGGAAGAGGAAGGTACATTGGAAGAGTCACCCCCTGGATTTTTGCCCCATGTTGAGAAGGAGGATAAGGGTGAGGAGACAGGAGATGACATCGACACTATACTGAATCTGCAGTGAATATGGCACATCATGCATAGTGAGAAACCAGGCCGGGCAGATTGAGATACTGTCCTTTTGATGTACATGCCTGTGTGGTTACTGTCACTAAGTGTCAGTGTAACCACTGTTTCACTCCCTGGATCAGCCTTTTGTTTGCAGGATACACCTGCCTAGCACTCCTGAGATGCTCTACCTGCTAGTTTTCTCCCTCAGAGACAGAACAGTTTTAAGCTTGCACCTGAAAGTGAGGAGAAATATCCCTCTAAACATATAAATTATGTGTCTGAGCTTGACCTCTCAACTGAAGGCATACTGGCATGGAAAAGCTGTTATCATGTTTTTGGGACGTTTTACCTTCAATAACTTTCTGGTGGTAATATGGGAAATTACAGCAATCTAACTGTGGTAACTCATTAAAACCCAGAAGAAATGGTTCATGAGAATAACACAGAAGCATAGCTAGTGGTCAGTGACGTGGAACATGAGCATAAAGTATCTCAGAGAAAAAACTCCCCCAACTTTTATTTCTATAAATAGGAATCAGAAACATGTAGCAGGAGGAAATATATTTTCAGCCAAACTCCAGATAAGGTACAGGAGAAGAATTAAGCTTCAGAGATGGTTGCTCCATCCTGCCACTGCAGAGCACAAACCATTGGTAAGGATTAGATATGGGGCTACCTAGTGCCCAGACAAAAAATATTATGGCTGAATAAAAGAATACATGATTTTTATGAGGTTAGAAATCAGTAAATACATTTTAAAACTCGGAAGATTGTTCTGATAGAGCAGATGCTGATGAAAGCAGAATCACGACTGACTTCTCTCAAGACACAGAAACATTTAACCAGCTATACCATAAACAATTTTCTGGCTGGCACAGCTTTCTCCTAGCATGTATTTCTGCTCGGTGTAACTTCTGTAATTACAGACGAGGTTTTCTTTCAACACATTATAGTAACTTATCTGCATGAATATTCTTCCTGACTGATGTTTAGAGAAGCATTCATGTGCTTTCACTTAACTACTGGGTTTAGTTGCTGCATGTTTCCTGACCCAGTTCCTCCTCATTATCTGGTTTTCTTTTCTGTATGTTCCAATATTCATTTACTTCTTTGTGGAGTGTGGGACATGAACATAATTTTTTCTTAGGATGCTTATTTCCAAGATCCTTTTTATTCATATAAATATGAATAGAGGAGAGCCCCTCTCCTCTTCTTTTGATAAAGTTCTAAATTTCTCAGCATCCCCAAATCTTTGTTACCCATATTCGCCTTGGATAATTATTGGTTTACTGCATCAAAAAAAGCCCTTTAGCTGTGACTTTTCCTACCACTGTCATAATGCTCTAATTAATTTCTCCACAGACTCATTTCTTTAACCTGCAAAGTTCTCCTCGTAGTCTGTATCATTGTGATCTGCTTGCCTGCTGGACCATCCTCTGACTGCACTAGGAAGGCAGTGTTACCTACTCAGAAATATGTTACATACTCATATATCCATAAAGTGTAGCATTACATATACAGAACTGATGCCTATGTGCCATTCATCTTCTCTGAGCCTCTGCTATACACCTCTGTCCTCTGAAGTCCTTCAGGTTCCTTTCCAGTTTCTCTGATTTTGATTTTCCCCTAGTTTGCTGTAAAAACAGCTTCTAATAGTCCTGCTTTTCACTTTTAAATTTTCATTCTAAATTCTTGAGTGTCTTGTCTCTCATGTTATCTCCTGTCCAGGTTCTGGAGATGCTGTAATTTTACTGATTCCTACCTGGTGTTCTATGTATTTGTTTTTTTAATGATGGTACTTTCTGTGCTCATGATTTCACCTTCAAAGATTTTGGTTGGTTGTATTCACCTGCTTTCCTTTTGTTGCACACACTGCCAGTAAAAATGACTCTGGATCCCTCTGCACTTGAACACAATGACTGTGTTATTATCACATAATCTCAGTAGTGCAGCAACAAGAATTTGTCTCTTATTTGGAGCTTCATCTGCTGAGTGCTGCCTTTCCATAACTCTAGCTCATCTGTTTGTGCCTCATCTCAATTATCTTTTCTCTCACCTCCTTTCTTCCTGTCTTAGCCTATGATCGTATCTTAGTTTATGATCTTATCTCTCTAACTAGCTTTTAATCTTGTAAATCCATTTGAGATAAAAATTGTTAGATTGTATTTAAAACTTTCTTCAAATACATTGCTATATAACATTTGTAACATCTTTACTCCTGCAAAACAGCAAAGCACAACATTCAGACATGCACTCCGGCATACCCAAAGTGCAGCCACCTCCAAGCTGAAATACCACGGCTATTAAACAGCCTACAATTACCCTGCACAAAGTGGCAGTAAACATGAATGCAATGTCTAATACGCACTTGACACCAGAGGAGGAATTTAAGTGCAAAGTATATATCTACACACAGTGGAACTGTTGAATTCCCCAAAAGTGCCAAGAGATACAATAGTGTCCCTGTATACACCTCTTATCTGCTTTGTAGAGATAATAATTTCCTGTTGTAAGCTCTGGAGGGATAAAACCTTTGAACTCTAAAATGAGAAAAATTGATCTGATGAAAAGTTAAACAGAGGTTTATAAGACAGTTCTTAGATTAAATTAGATGCAGAACGTAAAGCTAGACTTTAATGCTTCTTCATGTGCTAATCAGTCCCATACTGGTCATCTGAGGATACTGATAAGAG
Source organism: Rhagologus leucostigma (assembly GCA_013397725.1). Classification (NCBI taxonomy): domain Eukaryota; kingdom Metazoa; phylum Chordata; class Aves; order Passeriformes; genus Rhagologus; species Rhagologus leucostigma. The sequence continues at coordinate 3,946,524 of VZTD01001040.1, read as the reverse complement.
ATGAAAAACAGAGGAATTAAAGAACAATTTGGAAGAATAAAAGCATTAAGGAAGAAAACCATGTATTCAAGGTTTAGGCCCTGGTCCTGCAAAGTTTTACTTGTTTATAAAACTGCAGTCTGATTTACTTCAGTAACACTGGAGCTACTAACATGCTTAAAAAATAAAAATGGAGCTACTAACTATGCTTAAAAATAAGCATATATGAAAATTTTGCAGGTCCAGGGCTGATTGAAATAGGATGTAAAAATATAATTTTAGGATAGAAAAAGAGAAACTAAAGGGTGGTCAGACATCCTGAAATATATTTTGTACATATGCATTCTGCACTTCTGTCCTCATGGGAGTTTCAGTCTCATTAACAGAGTGAAACTTTGTTTTTATGAACACAAAATGCAGCTGGGTTCTGCTCTGATGATTTTTACTTTTCAAACAAACACGGTGGATAGAAGATGGATGAATAGAGCATGGTAAATTATCTAAGCTTAAAACCTCAGGACCTTGCAGGATATTTACCTCCAAAATGAAAATATGCTTCACCTCTCCTTTTGTGGAAGGCACTTGGATACTACGACAAGATAAACTTGAAAGAGTAGGTAAGAAACAGGGGCAAGGGAACTTAAACAGGCCATTACCAAAGTCAAGACAGTGGTCCCACTGCTGTTATTCTTAAAACATTTTCAGTCTCTCTCTATATAGGAAAAAATCATGGAGGAATGCAGTAATTTTTGACCTTTGAAAACTGTGGGACTGTCTCACGCCTAAGTAAATTGCTTCCATGCAAACTTTCTCCCTGAGGGAAGCTGCCCTCCAGTTTTCTTCTGGTTATTTCTGTTTTGCAGAAGGAAGGACTTCCCCTTTAGAAAAGTCCAGTGTGTGGTTTCCATTTCTTTCAAGCAGTTGCCAGCATGCTCTTGCTTAATTAATATAAAAGTGAACATTTCGTCTTGAAAATATGCTATTGAGACCCCAAGAAAATTTTTACATGATCAAAATTTGTGTATTTGAAGAACAAAATACTTGAAAATCTGTGCAAGCAAAGAGCACAGCTGAGATAGTCAACAGCACGGGGTTACAAAAAATTCACCAGGAGGGATCTGAAGTGTAAGCACTTGATAAACAATGAATGAAGTGAGACACAGTAAATAGAAACAGCACCTGGAGATGTGCATGCCTAAGGAATCACAAAAAAGAAACCAGTGTATGTGATGAATTTTAACACAGCATTCTCAGATTACTGGCTTTTTAAAAGAATAACTACCTTTTTGTTTATGATGTTTTGATATTACAAATTATATTCAACCTGGGAATACTCAGATTTTGTAGGATTACACTCTGCCAGGTATGCATTTAGGATTCCGCTGATAAGGATCATTTTTTAAAGTAATGATGAACTGAAATCCTGTGTTGTTGAACAGGCTTATTTCTTATTGAAGCTAGTAGAAACTGCAAGTTTTCAGAACCTGTTTGTGCAGCCAGTCTTAAGATCATATTTGGTTTTCTTTGGTCTGAACATGCGATAATCCCCAGAGAAATAGACTGTATAAGAATGGATGGCTGAAACAGACTGCTGAGAAAAAGTTGCAGAAGGCTACACACAAAGCAGGCAGAAAGGTAAGGACTTGGATGGAAAAGAGAAATGAGGACTGGTAAAGAAGGAATAGAAATTATTCCAAACATATAAAAGCATGAATAAAAAGAGGTTATGAGAACAGAAAAGCCTGTGGGGACTGAGGCCATAGTTCAGCCAAGATACCTGTCCTTAGAATTTACTGTTAGAATAAACAACCCATGCTGCACAAGAAAAGAGAGAAAAAAAAGGAATTTTAATGCAAACCCCCCCTGTTTGTATGTGAATAAACTGAGTTTGTTGAATGTGGAGGCATCATAATTGGCATTTATTTTTTTGGGCTGTGGCTACTGGCTGCTTCTTGCATGACATCTTATTATCTGAGGGGCAGATCTTCACCCTCTTAGCTGTCTGCTCTGCTTTCCTGATTGCTAGAAGGTCACCACTTGATTTGGTATACTTGTCTGAGGTATGTTTTAGATGCATGTGTTTAGGAACAGTTTAAGAATTACTCTTTCTCTAGCCACCAAGAGTCAGTACAGTCTCAGGTAGAAAACTATGAGGAGGTATGCCAGAAAGGCCAGCTCTCTACAGTTTATTAATTTTTATAGTTTAGACAAGAGAACAAGCAAATAAGTGTCATTGGTAGGCTTGGATTTAAAAGCCCTGAAATATCTGAAAGTGAAGGGAGGTCTGCAGAAAACTCAGGTGAATAGGCTTGTATTTCTTCTCTAGATAAACAATCTAATGAAGATGCTGTCATGCTGTGCATCTAAAGGCTGCTTTAAAACTAGCAAGGCAGGAAATAATCTTCTTGCCCACAGTATGACACTTGCATCTGCTACAGAACTAGCTTGGCTGATAAAGGAAGAAAATACCTTCTTAAAACAAAAAGAAAATTTGGTTTATATCTAATTGTCTCATTTACATTTAAAGGATAGTTCTGTCTGAAATGTTTTCCATCAGAAATAACAAAATCCTCATTGTTTTAATTTTGACACTTACTTCTCATTCACTCTTTCAGGTGGCCTGAGGCAAAGTGATTAGGTTTTGGGAATTTTTGTGGGAAACAAAAGAAGTTTTGATTTTTGATAGCAAATTGAGCTTCTACATGGAGCAGTTTACTGGAAATAATGATTCTGCCCTTTTTGTTGTTGAAGTTTCAATGCTGAAAAGCATTTTCTGGCCAAAGTTTCTGCCTGTTGAAATGGAGCACAGAGTACTTCAGCCTCCATTTCCCTCACAGGAGTGAGAGCTTTGGGTGATGGTGATGTGTTCCTGTTTTCCTGCAGTCTTAGAGGTCTTTGGCCCAGCTCTCATCAGGTGTAAATTCAGCCTAGTACACGTCTAACCAAAACAAATATATTGATGGAAAACCATGCTGCTTTAAGAAAATCCTGTCATATTATAGAATAATGGAATCATTTAGGTTGGAAAAGACCAGACAATTCTAGGATTTTTTGGGTTTTTTTGTTAACTCTGTTTCCTCTTTTTCTTGTGTCTGAACTTTTCCCATGGCTCCTCATTATGTTTGCTCATAGCAGTTCCTACTTGTTGAAATTTGTAATTTATCCCTATTGCAGAGTTATGGAAAGCACTCACCTTCTGGCTAGAAAACTGCAAGTCTTGTATATTTAATCAGAGAACAGTCTAAGACAGTGATAATAACTTGCCACCTACACTTAGCAACTGAGGAGTCTCCATTTTGTGAATGTGCAATTGTCATCACAGCTGACCTACAGTGAGATAAACTCAAATGACAGACAACAGTCATGCAAAGTAGTTTGTCTTGATGTTAGAACAAGATGGCAAAGTAGGTCTGTAAGTGGGGTAAAGAATGACCCATTAGGAGTTTCTAGGATGACTGTTAAGAAAGGTATTTTCTCCATATATTCCAGAAAGGTTTTGTTTAGAACCAACATTTCCTTTTAGGTTTTCATGCTGCCATCACTTTTTTATGATGTCTGTTTTCCAAAGGCCTAATCTCTCAAGGTTTTGAAGTGGCTTTGAGAGTTGAAAAGTGTGATCTTATCTCAGTGTTATTCAACGCTTTACAGGATTGGATACTGGATGCATAAAATGGACATTGAATCACCTGCATTCCTCTTTAAAAATTCTAGATTTCAGGAATTTTGAAGAATCACATTCAGAAAATTAAGACCACTGTCAAGCCTGTTTACTTTTTAAAATCCCAAAGTTATTTATGGGCATGTATTAGTTTGAAAACAAAGCAGTGGGACAAATCAGAATTATAATTTAATAGGAAAATTAAAATAAATGCAATACTACAAGAACACTGACAGAGTGAGGATACAACTGACACCCTGTTAGTCAGGGTGGTGGTTGCAGTCCAGATGAAGTGGTCCTGTTGAAGCGGTGATCCTGTAGAAACAGTCTGGTCTTCACCTGAGGATCCAATGGTAGCTCTTGTCCTCTGGAAATCTAGCAGATAAGGGCTGCTTGTGCTGTTCCAAACCCCAGATTATATCCAGGTGGGAATGCTTGGCTCCTCCCCCCTGGGCAGAGCATCTTGCAGTGGGCTGACGTAATTCTACGAGTCATGCGGTGAGTCCTTGGTTGCCCATTAAATAGAGAGCTCCCAGAGGGAGTTATCAAGGATGAGTCATGGTAGGAGATAACAAACACTGCCCCACCTGCTTTAACAGCTTGTGAAGATGATAATAGAATACATACTGTTGGTTACATCTTACACTGTAACCTAGGACAGGGCATAACTGCTAAGTGTCACGATTGCTGCTTTTTTATTCATCAGAACTACCCTTGATATGCTTGAGAGCATCAGTGTTTAAAGTTATTTGGAGAATGTGGGAAAGCATCTGGGAGACAACTGCTAGATTTAGAGCTATTTGTGGTGCCAGGGGATCACACATATTTTAAGTGAATACCTATTGAATCTTTTATGAGTATAATGTGTGTATGTGTCAGACACAGGATGCTTACCCCTTCCCCTTAGTGCACCACCAAATACTCAGTTCTCTTATACTCAATACTTAATGAGGGTGAGAAATATAAAAAGCTGAGTTGACTGCAAGGAAAACACTTCATTTAGTGGGAGCATTGCTCATGGTAATTTTATTTGCCTCTCTGTGAATTCCATTCTATTCTGAAACAATAATCTCATAGAACCATAGGTCATTCTGGGGAAAAAACCCTCATACATTTGAGTGATATATTTTATACAGACACCTGGGTAAGATAAGATAAAGTAAAGCAAAGCAAACAAAGAAAGGATAAAAATAACCAAATGTGGAGAGGAAAATTTCTGTCCTATTTCCTTTCAATTAACTGCTTCAGAAACTTCCAGGGCAAGGCTGCTCTTGTTTAATGTTTAATGATAAACAATTTGCAGCAACAGAAAGACAGCAGTGCAAAAGACTCAAAGAGTGACTGGGAATCACTGTTTACATAGAAAGCCTGGCCAAGGCAGTGGAAGTGAGCTCTGCAGGCTGTAGGCTATGCACTTACGTTCTGGAGCTGCTTTTATCTAAGAGTGTCATTTTTGATAAATAGTGCCCATTGTATATTGGGAAAAATCATGATAGTTGCGGGAAATGGAAGGCAGTGAGCATCAGAGAGGAAAAAAAAGAATATTGAAAAGAAACTTTAATTGTGTTGGATTCAGTTTTGGAGATGGAAAATAGCGGCATTATCTATCAGATAGTCGACCATCCATCATTCCTGTTCATCCACCCTCACCACTGGAACATTTGAAATGCATGGTCAAAGTGCCAAAGAGACACAGCTACAAATATGAAGAAAGTGGGTTATATATCTTTAGCTCACTGCTAAGAGTAGCTAAAACAAAAAGCTTCTTATTAGATCCAGTTAGTATTGTGCTACTACTTCTAACTTGCCCAAACTTTATGTCTCAAAGTAGAGCTGGACTTCCACTTCAGACAGAGAGGTGTACTTGAAAAAAGGTTTAGAGCTTTGTAGGTTTTAGATATTAGTCATTGACCCTAGATTTGAAAAAATGCCCAACACTGCTCAGGGATTTAGTATTAATTACAAATTTTTAAATTGCCATGCTTTAGCTTGAGATTGGTGGGAGTTTGGACAAAGTTTCCAAATGGACAACACAGTCCTAGTATTTAATGTTTAATTTTTTTTTGCCCAAACCCAAGATGATAGGTAGTAGCCATGAATATATGTGAATGAGCTACTTTGCAAAGAATCACATTAGCCAGTGGTGTATTCCCTCCTAGAAAGACTTTAGCAGCCATTGAGACATAAATTTCATGTACTGTGCTCTGATGAATACAAGAAACAACTGCAGATACTACTGAGTGTTATAAACAGAGAATACAGATTAGGAATATTTAGATTTGAATAACTAATCAGCACATAGAGGATGTAGGAAGAAAAAGCCTTTTATTTCAAAATGCAAAATATGTAGGAACTGTGACGAAAAGGTTTTATCAAACATTTGAAATGAGAGGCTGGTAAAAATACCTGAGCGATACGCCCAGTTTAAGCATGGCTCTGGTGAGTACTTAAAAACATTGCTCTGAACTGTAGCATTTTTAATAGTCACAATGCTGCTACTGTGGATCTGCTGATAATTACTGTTCTGTAAAACTGTCAGACAGGAGCAGAAGTGAAAAACAAGAGAGGGAGACTGAACAGCATAGACAAACCACTTAGAAGTAACCTGGTTAATAACCTTCAAAAAGTTGTCAGAAACAAAATTGTGAGTCTATTATATTTTATGAGTAAAAAATGACTACAGGCATTAATTGTTCTTTGGATATAGAGAATGAGTGATTGGTTGACTGTGAAAATAAATGGGATAATTCACTGATTAGAACTGATGCTATCCACAGTAAAAATCCTAGCAGTGCAAATGTATTAGCATGTCTTTTATCACTGGAGTGGTAAATGCAGTACACAAATATTTGGATGTCAGTCCTGAGATTGTGATGAGGCATTGGCATCCCAGCTTTCAAGTCCAGACTTGTGTTCTTTGGGTTAAGGCCGTGATGAAATATGGAGCACTGGAGATGGGCTCCAGATAGACTGTTACGTTTCAGATTCCAAACCAGAAAGCAACTACCGTTCATTACATATTAGATATTAAAGCATTAGACTGCATTTTATTGGCAGAGCAGTCTCATAGTTAGTGCTCATTCTTAACAGCTATAAGGGTTAGAGTTTTGTTTTGTAAAATAAACAGGTTAGGAGAGATGAATCAGCTGTTACAGATCATACAAAGGCTGGGATCAGAACTCGGGTTTTACAGGTTAATCTGTCCTGATTTTGCAGTCTCAGATAAACAAAATTGTATCAACAGTATGGGAAATTAGTACTACTATTTGCTGATATTCCAAGCCACAGTATTTTTCATCCCTCTGGAAAAAATCAGAAGGTCTTTTAGAATAAGCCTAGTCACACAGCCACCATTAAAACATCCACTTGAGAAAGAGGCTGGTTTGTTTTGCATTGCTATTTTCTGCTAAGTAACTTGGTACTTTGCTTCCTTATAAGAGTCGCTGCATTTTTAGATATTTTGATGCTGCTTTTTCAGTTAAATGACCTCAGCACTTCATCACTGCATTTCTCAAAGAGGTCAGAACTGACAACAAGGTATTTTGTTGTAAGTGCTTTGCAGAAACAAAAGGCAAAAAAACCCCAGATGTGTTCACTGATGGTATTAGTGCCTCTGTTTCAAGTACAAATTGTTTATAATCCATCTGTGCTACTAGTGTCAAGGAATTATTTGTCTCATAAGGACTAGTTTAAGGACATGATATTGGGAGGTACCTGAGTGCAAAGTCAGAAGATAAAAATTTAATGGAAGTGTAAACATGACTGCCTGGATGAACCTTTTTTTTTTTTAAATTTTCTTTCAGTGGTATTGAGAGAATGGAATTGCTTNATTTGTCTCATAAGGACTAGTTTAAGGACATGATATTGGGAGGTACCTGAGTGCAAAGTCAGAAGATAAAAATTTAATGGAAGTGTAAACATGACTGCCTGGATGAACCTTTTTTTTTAAATTTTCTTTCAGTGGTATTGAAAGAATGGAATTGCTTGACTTTATGGTACAGTTTTTCTGAAATCTGAAGAATTCTTTTTGCCCTGATGGAAATGGGAAAAAATTATGATATATCATTAAACAGAAGGGCAAAATTTTCTTCTGTTGCACCTGTATAAATACGGAGCAAGAACCTTTCCCGATGTGCTAGGTATCAGTACTTGTGGAGGCCCACCGGAGTGACTGCAATCACCCTGTCAAGCAATCAGTTCCCATTGGTACAATGCTGAAGTTTACTAGTGATGTATAGCAAAACGGCTGAGTTAATGCCTATAAAAGCCATTCAGTGACATAATGCCACTTAGGAACTGTACTTTAGTTGTTAGCTTAAAATATCTATTTTTCTATGCTTAGGTGATAAATTTGTAATTTCAAATTTACAGGATTGAGCTTCCCATTTTGTAGCTAACAGTGGCCTTGTGGTGTTTTTTTACTGTCCCCAAGTGTAGTAAAGAAAAAAATTATAACAGGCAGAAAAAAAATAGTATACCTTCCCCAGGAACCAGTGAGGTTTCCTTTCTTAGGAGAGAAGCTCTAATTATTTCCAGTCATGTCAAAGGGAATTTTGCTCAGTTATCTTTCAGCACATATTAAGATTCCTAGTTCTAAAGTGTGTCTGTTGGATCACATTAGGCTGATTAGATGACAGTTAAGCTCATTGCTCTTTTTGAGCTCTGGTACCATATTTTTTTCTCTTTTCTTTATGCTCCTGTCTTAGTGTCACATTAATTGTCACCATTTTCTAATTTTTGGTGGTTCATCTCAGAGTGCTCTGAAGAAAATATTGACCAATCTGTAGGTACTCTAGATAATTCAAGGAACTTGATGATTAAACCTGCATGGCTTCTTACACAAAATGATAGAAAAAGGCTTGCTACAGTAATTTTGGAAAATATAGTTAATGCTCCTGGATCTCTTGAGGACAGGGAAGAGAATTGACCAAAGAGAGAGTTTGAGAACCCTCTGAGGGTTGGGCAGAGCACTGAGAATTGGCTGAGGAGAAAAAATTGAACAGAGAGTAACTAAGAGTCAGGCCAGCTGGGAGGGATAAAGAGCTTGAAGCTGAACAGGCAACAGGCAGTAACAAAAGTGCCTGTGGAGGGTGTGTTTGGATCCAGTTTATCACCATTCTCCTCTCCTGTCTGAGAGCCAGAGAGAGAGAAGAGCTGCAGTGCTGATTTTTATATCATAATCACAAAGACTTCTGGTTACAGCCTCTGCTTCCTTACAGCTGTGAGAAATGCTCTAGGCTCACTAGACGTGTGATTATTGACTGAACCTATTGGTTGGGGGACCTGCATTTCTCCTCATTCATCTCATGATGCATAAAATGATGGGAACATGCTTTTTTTTTTTGTGTGTGAGATCTTTCTTTTTGATGGGGCATTGGGTAAGAATGATGAAAAATTGAGAGGTAGCGCAACTATTCTGGGAGGGCAGAAATTCTCTAGCTTGTTTCTCACAGTGAGCTGAGGTGGAGGTAGCCTAGCAGACCACAATGCTGGTGGGCCCTTACAGCAGTGTGGGCCCTTTTGTGGGCCCTGTTGAATGGGAGAGACCTTGTAGGAAAGAAATCTCCTAGAGTCTCTCCCTGATATATGCCTGAGGGCTGTTTCCAGACTGTAGTCCAGATAAATGGTTCTTCACATGTTTTACTGCTTAGTGCATTTAAGGACTGTGTATCCCTGATCCACTTGTGTTGAACAGACCACTGAACATCTCTTCGCTGGTAATACCTGACAGATGTCTGAACTTTGCTACTGCAATAAAACCAGAAACACGCATGAGGGACGTCTGGACCTCCCCTCTCAATGGCACCTATGAGGTACTCTATAAAAGGACCAGATGCCAGTCTGCCAAAGAAAAGCTGTAGCTTGGAGCTACCACAATTAATTCCCTTTCTAGCTTATAACAAGATTGCAGATGTATTGCAAGAAAGCCCAGACCAGAATCACTCTCAGAAGATTAGGTTATTAGGAGGAAAGTCAGAGTGTGCATGGCCAGGGACAGGAAAGTTTGTGTTCTGTGCTTTACAGCCCTATATATCACAACATTAAAAAAAAGAAAGGAAGGAAGGCTTATTTGACTGGCTGATAAAATACTAATCTCCCAGTGAGGAAGCAGACCTGTTTTTTTTAAATGACATAAAGCCCTACCTCAACCAACTTTTAAACACCTGCAATTTATTTTTAAAGTAAGCTTTCAAAATTGCCCAGTACAAAAGCAAAGGAAAGAATGCCAAGGCTCATTTTTTTTCCTTTTTCCAGTTTATCATTAAGATAAAGGCAGTTTCTGCCTTCATTGAAATGAAGGGAACATTGACAGTATTCAACAAAGGGGCAGGCTTGAATCAAAACTTAAGTCATAAAACCTGAAAGCATGGAAGAATTGTACTTCAAAATCTAGCTTTTTAGTTTTAATTAACAGTTAATTAAGCTGATAGTTGAGCAAGTCCTTGTCATGCTGTGCAAGAGAAAGAGATGATACTAAAGCTGCTATAATAAATTTTAAGAAAAGATGTCTGAATCTCACAGTATGTAACCTTAACCTTCAGAATGTTAGCACAGCTTTTGTTGCACAGGCAGACATTTTCATTTTGAAAATGGGCACAGTTGAAGGGTTAAAAACGGTGGGGAAAGCTTCTCCCTGACACTAAGAACCATCTGTTCTCACAATATAGAATTTAGTGCATCACTGGAAGAGATTTGACATTTCTGGCAAACAGTAACCTAGCTCAAATAAAGGAGAGGACACAATAATCTGAATAGATGGAAATTTTTTGCAACTCTCCTCAGGGGTGTGCCTCTATAGGAAGAGAGGGGGAAAAACCCCTTAGAGCCACATCACCATCAGAAGATATCCTTAGCTGAGACAGTTCCTTCCAGGGGTGCCTTGTTATTAATTACATCCCTTATGCAGGAATCTCAGATTTAGAGAAACGGAGTATTATGTTCGATTCAAGTAAAGAGCCAATTTGGTCAAGTGGATAAATCAGCAAAGACTCAAAAGAAAAACTTGTGAAAGAAATTTGTCCTTGTAAATATGACTGAAGTGTAATTTCAGTGGTGACTGTTCACTGTGGTATTTGTTCACAGTGCTGTGGCATGTCTTGTCAATGCTAAGAATGGGATTAGTACTTTAGGACTACAACACTCAAAAATGGATGGGCAGTCAAGTCCTAAGAGGATGAACAGTCAGACAACCTACGATTTGGGTCAAAATAATGATGACCAAAGCCTAATTTCCAACCCAACCCCTCTCCTCCCCCTCCTCCTTCTCCCCACCGGCCCCCTCAGTATTTATACACATGGTTTCCAACTAAAAGAGGTGTGAGCTGGGCTCTAATATGAACTGAATAGGCTACAATTTCTGTTTAATTTCAGACGAGCCACTGAAAGTATGGTGAAGTAATCTATGATTTGAAAGTACTTATCCCAGAAGAACACAGTAGTTAACACAGTAGGTTTTTTTTCTTTAAACTTGTATTTTGTGCTCAGACAGTTGATCATTCAAGTCATCTGGGGGTCTGTGTGCCTCTCTGATGTGGACGAGGCTGATGTTTGGTGATTGCTGTAATGGTATATCTGTTCTTCAGTGAAAATACTTCCTTTGATTTGTGGTGCAGTAAATAGTTTATCAATGCCTGGCACAAAATTGTTATCTTTATCTCTGTAGATGTGCGTCCCCTCTAAGCCTAATGGATATTTCAAATCAGTGATTGCTGACATAGTTTGACAAAATAAACTGAATATCGTAACAAAATATAATTGCTGCTAGCCAGGATATTATAGCATTACTCACCTCTACTTTCTGATGTTTTAATGCCACTTTCAATGACAGATAATGAGGAATGGCAGAAGGCAATGCATTGCAGCCAACAGAGTGGCTGAGCTTTTCTGATACCAGTATTAACAGCCGTGCTCAGGCCATTAATATCAGTATTTGTTCACAGCTCCATGGTGGTAAGGCCATCAAGGCATTGCCTGTTCTTTTTTTAAAATGACAAATTAAGGTTTTCAAATCCTCCTGTGGAACACTGACTTGTCAAAGATGACTGCTATACCTGAGACCTGTGCAATGTACTCTTTGCAACAGTTTTCTTCTTTTCAGTAATAATTGTTATAAGAAACTGAAACTGGGATTTCTCTGGATTTGAACTTTTCAATTGATTGTAAGCTCTGTTTGAAGGGTCATATATGAGATTTCTCATGTGTTGATTCGTTGGAGTATAATTAAAAATTGTTACTTAATTACTCTTTTTTCTTTTCCATCTGGACATCTATCAGTCTGTTGTGTATCCAGTTACCAGTTTTCATAGACTTGCAAGAGTTTACGAATCTTTGGTATGTCTTTGTTGATCTCAAACGTACTTGAAAAATATCATGGGGAAGACACTAGGCAAAAATCTAACAGATGTCTAAAGTTCTTGGAAACTAGACGTAAAAGACTGCATCCTTGTAAGGTCTCACCCCATGTCTCTCTCTGACTTCTGTGTCTTCTCTTTCATAGAGAATAACGTAAAGGTTTATCTGAGCTTTTGTTTCTTTGTTTGTGGGTTGGTTTGTTTGCTTGTTTGTATGTTTGTTTTTTCCTCAGTAAAAGGATGTGTATTGTGATGGGTCACAGCAGTGGCAGCAGCAAGCCAGAAAATTTCCTTTCTGGGCATCTGCAGAGAGAGGGCAGCCTGCCAAACTTGTAAGCAGCACCTTCCAAGCATCTACTGCAAGACTATGTATGCCTTTTGTGACAGATGTTGCATACACGTAATAATGAAACAGTACCTTTATTATCTACTCTCAGCAGCTATATAGCCATTTACTAGGCAGTCATATGCTTAAGGACCAAATAGGCAAACTGATTTGTGACAAAATGATTAAAATTAAAAGCTAAGCTTTTATGCTTATTTAGCTAATGGTCTACAGTGCCTGGGGGTGGTTAATCAGGATTTAGCAGAATGTTAAATAATCTTAATTTCCTTCTGTGTTTTTTGTTTGGGAGCTGTTGTGTATGCCCTGTTGTCAGCAGATAAGCTGTGTTTTCTGGGTTAGTCAGGAAGGCATTTTGACCTGTCTTATTGGGTAGTTCGGAGGTGTAAGATGTTTTTTTCTTTTTCCTTTTCTGGCAGTCTTGAGAAGCAACACTTTGATTCTTCTACTTAAAAGAATCAAAGATTTTATATTCTCACAAGCAAGATGCTTGCAGATTCTTAGCACCATGAGGATAAGTTCTGTCTGTTTTATGATTTTCCTTCATCTGTTGGGCTATTTTATTTTATATCCAGTTATGCTTCTGTTGCAGAGTAGCTTATCCATAATACAGTAGCATTTAGCTTTTCACTTCTCTTTCATATATAGTCATTTGGGAAGCATCTTCTGTGTTACACTTTTGAAAGTACATGCTGTGTAAGTTCATAGGAAGTCTTCTGTCCAGCAATCATTACACCTTTCTTCCAAAGTTTAATTAAAGTATTTGATCTTCTGTGTATGAAGCTTTGCTTCCCCAGAAAAGTTTCAGACTCTATGAGCATGAATTGTGATCCATTATTGGATACTAATTCTTCTGGGCTCCACTCTGCGGGAGAGGGTGGACAGGAAAGTAATTACAGTAGCAAGTGTTACTTGTGACGTAAATGCTGTTTCTGGCCATTTATTGAAGCAATCTCTCAGGATGATGGCAAAGCAGAAGTCAATGGTGCATGAACAAATAGGTCTTTGATATCAGTAACAAACCTTCCCCACGATGAATCACATAAAGGGACAGGCTGCAATGGTGATGCCAAGTCTCTGCTGCTTTGCCAGGAGACTGATGATAAGGGTCCTATAGTTGCTCTTTTGTTCTGACAATCCCTTGACATGAATTGTAATCCAGATGGAGGAATTATCACTGTATATTTGTAAATTCCATAGAATAACAAATCACTGACCAACTTGAACCACAGCTTTCTGATGGGGAAGGGTTACAGAGTAGTTGAAACAGTAGATAGGTAGAGATAGGTAAGGGAGTTTGGAATTAGCAGATCTTGTGGGCAAGATGCTGTGTCATTTTTGTAGGACTGGCCTTATTAAACTAGGAATACTTAATGGCTCTTTATAAATTACAGCACTAAGCCATAAATCTGTAACCCTAAAGTATATGCTTTTCTGTATCTAACATGGAATGCTTTTCTCGTTTTTTTCAAGTGGTCTGGGTTCAAATGCAATGGTGTTTTCAGAGTCCTATAGATTTTTGCAAGTTTTGCAAGAGCCCATATGCATAACTGGAGGCAGTGGCAGTCACAATAGTGTGCAATAATATAAATACCTGGCTGTTTGCAAATCAGCATTTCACTGTCGCCTTTCTTTGCAGTTCCAAAAGATTTTGCTCTAAACAATTGTGCAGCAGATGCACAGTTAAGGAAAAAAACATACCATGTTGTACAAATTAAGCCAGAACATATTTGTGCTCATGGTGGGGTTGAAACTTTTGTAATTGTATTTGTTCATTCTGAATTTTAGTCTTGTTGGAGACATTATGGAAAAAACCAAGAGAATTCTGCCAACCTGAAGTGGCAGCTGACAAAGCTCAGTTTCCACCTCACCTTGCCAAGGTGCTGTAATACAGCACAAAGGCAAAGCTAAGACTGTACTACAGGGCTTAAGAAACCTTTCCCAATAAAACACCATTATTTTGATGTCAGACTTCAGACTGATTATTAAGAAACATGGCTGTCATTCTTTAAAGAGCTTTGGGCATGGAATTAAGTCTGTAGCATACTCGTTTGAAGCGGAGAAATCCATCAAGTGAGCTAATTGCTGTGTAGCTCTGTCAGCTCTACTACATGTACAACAGCATGTAGTAGTACACAGTATAGCAGGGGTAAATGATGTCTTTGTACAGTTTGCAAATATGACTTCTGATTATTTTAATGTAAATATTTCTATTGTATGAATCACACAGAAGACTGGATTTTGTTTCTGTGAACAAACCCTTTACATGGCAATGTTTTCTCCAGTACTGTCTTTTATAGTCACTGACATTAGTCTGTTAGTGTAGCATAAAGTGCTGCTAGAATATTACAGCAAGTAGGTATTTCCATGTTTCCCATAACTATGCACAGTATGAAATACAACAAGGGTACTATTTGAGTAAAAATCATGGTCTTGTACAGTAAACCAAGCATAGAAATTGGTTCCCCAGATCACTCACTGCATATAGTGGAGGGTCAGCAAGTGACAAACTTCGAAAGCATTGCAAGTAAGTGAATTCAGGTAATCAAGAGACCACAGAACTGCTCTTTGGCATTAATTAATCACCTGTGTCTGTCCTTCTGATGTAGCAGAAATATAAGTTCCTAACACAATGTACATAGTATTTATGTACAGAATTAAGAGGCATGCCTTCAGCAGTAACTTTATTTACCTGTTTTTACAGGAAGGAACACACCATATTCCAGCAAAATGCTGAATTTTTCTGCAGTGTTTATATCCAAATTTCTCTGCATTATATCCAAGGTCATATCCAATGTGTTGTGCAGACTAGAACAACAAACTGATTTTCTTTGCTAGTGTTGCAGTTTGCAGAACCCGTGGTTTGATTTTTGCACTATTGTAATTTTCCATAGACTTCTTTACCCCATCTTCTGTCTGGCTGCCTAGTTTGAGCAACACCTCATATCCCATAACTTATCACTCTTGTGCTATTGCTGACTCAATCTGAGTACCAATGATTTTAGACTTCTCTGACTAAATAATTTTCAATACAAATTGTAATTTCAAGCTAAATTTTGAAGCATTTAATCTTCCGTGCTTTCAAGCTTGTATGTTACCGTGATATTAGCAATGCAACAGCCTAGTTTTGCTAATTTACTCACTTTATCCTTATGCTGCTATAACTTATTGTACCCAGGTGTAGTATTTGCCCTGCAAATGAAATGTCCTTAAATGTACACGTATGTATCATGTGCATGCATGTTACATGTACATATCATCACCAAGAGGAAATGCATAGAGGATATACTAACTCTGGCTTCAAAAGTTCAAGAGTTTAAGCATGTTAGAGCATGTTTTACTTCCTCAGAAAGATGACAGCCATTAATTTAAATTACATTGCTTTCCAAGAGTCCAACACCAAGAGTAGAAAGGATTTGCAGGTTCTCTGAATTTGCAGAAATGATCCAGAGAAGTGGGTGGACAGAGAAAATCCAGGTAGTCCAGAGACTCACACAAAAAGACAGTCTACAAAACTCCATTTCTGAATCCTTTCTCACATCTGAGCACTATCACTTAATGCCTCACCAGGTCTGAAGTATCCCATGATGACTAGAATTACCCATAGTACTGTTCTGAGATTCCTCCTCCCTGCTTTAAGCCAAAGTTAAACTGAAAGCTCACTGTTGGTAATAAACTACATTGACAACTGTTTACTCGGATCTCTAAAATCAGATTGAGGGGAAGAGAAGAAGCCAGTGCAAGAAATATGTTCATATTAAAAATAAATATGGTTTCTACTTGATTAATAGGCTTTTAGTTTTGGAAAAAATACTTCCTAAGTTAGTTCATCAAAGATACTTGTCAACTTGCATCTAAAATGTTTCACAAATGCATTCACAGATCCAATGCAATTTTGTGAGCAACTTTTCATTTAATGAAGATGAAGGATACCTTCATCTTACAGAGTATATACAAAGAGAGATTCTTATGTATGTTTCACCTGATCATCATCATTATAATCATTGTTAATTTACTAAGATTTGGAGATAAAAGAATGCTATAAATCCATTCTGAAGAAAAATAAACTTGCTAGGTTGAAGAACTGTATTGATCACAATTCTTTACACTTTTACTCCGTATAAGGAAAGGGTGGGGGGAATGTGTTTTTAAGATTTGTTTTATGGCTCATTAGTCTGCTCCGATTCTGTTTGGTAACAAATTCAACTAATTTCTCTTAAGTCAAGTATGTTTTGCCTGTGAGGGAAATTGGTGAGTGATCTCTCCCTGCCCTTATGTCAACTCATGAGCTTTTAGTTTTATTTTCTCTCCTCTGTCCTGCTGAGGAGGGGAATGATGGAGTGGCTTCAGTGGGTACCTGGTATCCAGCTCAGGTCAAACCACCACACCATGATACTTTTGATCTGCCTGAAATCTTTTCCCACAGTGTTTAAACCTGACCATTCCAAACTGGCTGTAAGAGCCGTAATTCTAGAAAGGCAGGGATGGGTCAGCCTTGTTCCAATGCCTCTGTGTTGGGGGATCCTGACCAGAAGCCAAACAAAACACTACGGTACACTTATTGTTCCCAACATCACAATAAACACCTTAGACAAACAAAGTCTGTTAGCACTTTGGTATCTTTCACAAACTCAACCTCCTTTTTATACCTGAATAGAATGATGCATGTAGAAGAAACATAAAAAGCAGCTCCACTGACCATGCCATTTTTTAAAGCAAGCCACATAGTTTACATATTCCTATAAACCATTCATAGTGGTTTGTTTCATATTGCATTGGGTAGGTGTAGTGGTTTTGTTTGCATTTCTTACCTTCTGTGAGATACGAATTAGGAGGAATGCTAAGCAGGCTCCAAACTTAAACAAATATAAAGAAGTTTATTAACAGAACTAAAAGCAAAAGGAGTAATAAGGTGTAGTGTTGTATTTTTCCCCTCCCCTGTGTTTACCTTTCCACCTGGGTCCCCCCTTCCCCGCCCCTAGCCCTAACCACTCCCTCAGGTTTCTCCCATTGATTCTGTTACCCCAACTCTGCCCATGTACCACCCCTATGCCCTGTGACCATTGGTCCATGTGCTCTCCCTGCCCCCTTCACCCTGGATAACAGACCCTGCATTCCATGTGACTTCCTCACTCGCATTCTACCCTGCTTTGGGGCCCCAGCCTCTGCCGGGGGGAACCATGCTGTGTGCTGACTCTCTACCTTTGGGAGCCAGCACATGTGCTGGCTCTAGGCTTCTGGGACCCACCATGGAATAAAAGATCTTCTGCAGTCCTCATGTGGAGAGCATTCTCGCCTCCTTTATCGTCACTGTGTTGCGGGGCTTCAGCTTTCCGGAGGATGCAGGGGGCAGCCTGGAAGAGGCACGGGAAGCGGAACAGCTGCTCTCCCCGCGCAAGCCTCTCTGTGCTCTCCGAGAAGGCTGGGGCATGCCATTCCACCACAGGACCTCACACACCGCAACAATAAGGGTCAGAATAAACCTTCAGAACACTTCTCTTCTCCCCTTCCTCCTCCCACTTACAACATAAAGGCACAAACTTGGGATTATTTCAGTCAGTTTACCACCTCTGTAACAGTCTTTCATCAGTTCACTTAGGGAGAGGCATCTCTCTTGCCTTGCTATAGAGATTTCTCCACAAGAAACTGTTTTCTTACGGCTTCAATGTCACAGCGCAACAGCGGCCCGGGGTGGTTTTCTGCTGGCATATGAAAGTCCCTTCCCTCGACTTACAGCTTTCCCCACAACTGTTTTCAAAGGTTCAATCTTAGCTAATGGGGTACTATTTTAAGGATGAGCTGTTCAAGAGCAAAGGTTCTCTTCATCTATCTCTGGGATCATCTTCATCTCTAGGAACAGAGGTCTTCTTCTTCCCTGGGAGCAGGGGTCTTCACTTCATCGCTATCTGTCTCTGTTCAGGCTTCTCATTGAACCACAGCTACTTCAACATTTGCTTATTTCAGCACAGGCAGCTTCACTCGTGGCTGCAGTTTGAATGCTCCACCCCCTCCCCATGCTTTCATGAAATTACAAAAGGGTTCTCTGATGTATCATAGTTCATCACCATAGCTTTACAAAAGAATTTCAGCTTCTAGTTTTGAAGCATCTGCTCTATCTCCTCTCTCTGGGCTTCAGCTCTTTCTTCTTCACTGACTTTGGTGTCACTATTGTGGTGTCTATTCACGTGCCTTTGCCTTTCTCTTTCTTATGATCTGGGAGAGGATTGATGTCTGCAGGTTTCATCTCTTCTGGGGAACTTACAGTGCTGAATGGGTTAATCTTACCCAGGCTTTGTAGCTGAACTTACCTGTCTCTGTTAGTCACATGATTTCTGCCAAACCGCGGCCAGAGCTGGTCTCAGTATAAAGTTTCATTTCAGCGGCCGCACCGGAGAGGGGGCCATCCACGCCGCAGGACGAGTTTGCACGGAGCACGGCCAGGATCTTGCCAAGCCGCGCTGTGGGGGCTGGCCCGCATGGACCTGCAGGCCGTGGCCCGGCCCCCGCCAGGCTGAGCGGCCAGGCCCAGCCCGGCCCACCGGGCCAAGCAGACACCCCAGTTACCTGTCCAACAGCCGGAAGCAAGAGAGTGATTCCTGGGTGAGTTCGTGTTTAAATGTGTTTTTTACAGAGGCGTGTCCATCTTCTTAAGTGGCTTAACAGCATTGTCAATATTCAAATTAGCCAATTGATTAGTTCTGGCAGGTCTGGAGGAAGTTACAACAGCCCTTTGCAGAAAAATCACGTCCGTGGCTGGTAGAATTTTTTTTTTTCTTAACTAAAACCCCAAGATACGCTAACCCACGACAGTAGGCTATTCTGTGGATTAAACTTTGACTCACTTTTATATCACTTCTGCAGTAACTGCTTTATCGTGGTTACATTGTTACCATTAAAATTTAACCTCAGGTAAAAAAGAAATAAAAATCTCATAACACTATACAATTTTTCTACCTAATAAATCTGGAGATTGTGGCTTTATGTTTTCTACCTCACCTAATACAAAGTCAGTTCCTATTTTCCAATAATACAGACTGAGATAATGCATTCTCAGTCAAAACCAAAATATCTCATGGATCCTCCTGCCCATAAATAATTTTTCAGTGCAAGTAGAGTGTTGCGGTGCATGTGGCAGCGGCCACTGCAACCGAGCATACAGAGAACTGCTGGACAGGCCTCCAGAACACAGCGGTCTAATTCTCGCCCCTCAGTTACAGCAGGTTCATACATTCCCAGTGGTTTTTAGCTCACATGTTTAATTCTCCACCCAGTATTATGTATAAATTCATGTTTGCATTTCGCCTAATTACCTATGTATTAGTTCTGGAAAGTTCGCTTTTCTTCGATGCCCCATTGGTTGGTTCATGTTATTCCCTCCCTTAAGTTGCCCCCATTGGTTGCTCCCCTGTTGTCTCCTCCTCCCTAGTCAAACCTCATTGGTTATTTCCTTTGTTCCACCCCCTCTCCGCCCCCCCTTATAAACCCTGTGTATTCGCTGATCCCTCGCCTTTTGTCGCTGGATCCTTCAGCCTGTTCTTATCCCTGCACCCTCCACCTGCAATAAACCAGCTGGAACCGATACAAAGACCCCTCTCTCATCCTTTGCCTCTGCCGACGCCTTTTTACACCTTTGTTTGGGGCTCGTTCCTTGGGAAGAAGCCAGCATTCTGTCTGCTTGCTGCAGCTGAAGCCAAGGGCATCTGCAGCTGGATGCTGTACGGCCTCGGGCAGCCCCCAACAGCGTCAGTAGAGATTAAGGGGGGCAACTAGTATTAGGATTTTTCTGCCTGTAGTATACAGAGAATAAATGAAATCAACACTTCCTACCATGAAAACTCTTGTTCAGAAGTGGATAAAGGGCTGGAGACAGAACAGGAAGGTGCAGTGTCCTGAGTGTCATAGTGTGGACAGGCTGCTTTCCAGTTGAAAATGCCAGAGCAATGGTTACTGAGTCCTTTGTCAGACTCTGGATGTTCTCAGTGCATACATCAGGTGAAAATCTGACCTTGGTGAAATTGGTTTCCTTTTCATAAATAAGCCTTATCGAATAAGAAAGCTCTTATCCTACAGCAGTGCAATGCTGCAGAATACAAGGACTAGGAAAAATTCAGTCAGAGTATTTTTATTGAGACCTGTGCAGAATTTGTAGTGAGGAACTCAAGCCTCCCTTTTTTAACTAGCTAAAAACCTACCCAACAATTCCAAGCCGGATGATCTCATCTTTGGAGGAACTGTTCTTACTTCTGTGGAAATCTATGAAGCTTTTTGTAGTGACTTCATTGAAAACAGAATTTCTCTCTCTCTCTCTTTCACTAATTTGTCAACACTGAAAAAGCTTAATATTCATGCTAATTGACAGCAGAATTTTGCCAAAAAGCTGTGAAAAGTGAATGAGTGGGTTGTAAAAAAAAAAGCAGCATAAGTGCTAAATGTGGTTAATCTGGAAAAGTGTCTGAGAAAAGCAAAACCAATTACCATTAATAGTTTATTTTAGAAGCTCATTAACTAACAATAAATTAATTTGGAACTCCTTAATAAATCGAGGTAGGGAAGTAATGTAATCTGTAAGGTTTTGTTCTGATCTTGCTTGTATCTTTGAATATAACAGTGCTCACTTTACTGCAACCAATTAAATGATAATAGCCAAAGCAGGAGCACC
Organism: Rhagologus leucostigma; assembly: GCA_013397725.1. Taxonomy (NCBI): domain Eukaryota; kingdom Metazoa; phylum Chordata; class Aves; order Passeriformes; genus Rhagologus; species Rhagologus leucostigma. The sequence goes on along the minus strand of VZTD01001040.1, from coordinate 3,925,534 downwards.
CTCTTGTTCAATTGGCAACAATTTAATTTGTATGAAGTGCCTCAGGAATGTGATGGGGTTAACCCTGGCTTATGTCACCTGAGTACCTAAGTCCGAAAGACTTATGGTTAAACTGAAATTGACTGTTGCAGAATTAATGAAACATTGACCATTTAGAGTTTCCTGACAAGTGATTCTCCTGTCAAACCATTTCTGATGTTTTCATATATATTGCTATGCAGGGACTCATCTTTAAGAGAAAATACTGATCAGAGAGTGCAAACTATCGAAGTTTAGAAGTAGATGAAATGGTAAGAATTGATATGATTTATTTTTTACTGCTTCTTCATTACCACCTTACCATTCCACACCCCTTCAGATGGAAATTATCTCCAGGGAATTTTGGCGTTGCTTTGAAGAACAATATTGTACTATTAAAAAGTGGAAAACATCAAGAAATGAACTGCAGCAGTGTTTAATTCTGAACACAGATAATGACCAAAATACCTCTAGATATTGTTTATTAAGGCCACTGAGGAAAAACCAGCAACCAAAGATAGCCATTTTTTGATAAGTCAGTGGGGTTAAAAAATGTGCTTGGCAGAAGTTAAGGTCTCAGAGAGATAAGGAACATACCCATTTTCTAAGGAGCAATTTCCCCTGAGCTGAATTTAGGATGATATGACAGTGAGCACTTTCTTCCTCAGGTCTGCTGCCTCCAAGGTTTCTGTGCAAGCCCTGTGCTGGTCCTCTGTGACTGCAGACCCCAGAGCACACTTCACTATTGGCTTGCTCTTGCTTAGCATATTTTTGTAGTAAGGGATCCATTAAACATAGGGATGGAAGCAATCTGCAAGGTATTTGACAGAGGTAATCTAGAAAGATTGTTACTTCCTCTGATGGCTGTTTAATTTTTGCCTTTACAGACAATGGTCTTTGATGAGGGTGGTGTACAGTGTTCAGAGGGACTGTCTGAACCTGTTGCTCATCATCAGCTGCTGAATGATGAAGTCAGTGAATTTGTAATGTTTTCCCAGTTTCTGTGTTTCTATGGGAGATACTGTATTGTCAGAGTCTTTTTCTAGTAATTATCCATCTTCTACTCCCCCAGTTCTTACTTCATTTTGCTCTGTCCTTGAGCAGAGCTAAACCGTTAAACAGTGCTGAAAGTTATTTATTCATTACCATATAATTCTCATACATGTATCTGTGCTATCCTACCATTTCTTTGCTATGATTTTACAATGCAGTACTGAAAAAGTCTTACACTATTGAGGCCTTATTATGCTTCAAAATCAATTTTAGAAAGCTCTGTTCTATAAAATAAAATCAAAAATACTTAAAGCTGAACTACTGTAAAAAATCAACAATAAAAATACTTCTTCAACAGTCTGCAAATAAAAAATAGTGGAGCTCTGTGTTTTTAATGTATCGAGTCAGTTAACTTCCTTTTTAACTTGCAAGGTCCAGTCACTTTTTCTTTTCAAACACACTTACTCAAACACAACTGTGTGTATTGCTCTTTTGTGTTCCACTAAAACCAAGCAAGCAATTCTGAGCTGGAAAATTTAGCTAGCAACATCTCATATTATTGTACACATGCTAGTACTACTGGAAAATGAAAAATAATAATCATAGCTTTCATTAATAATTGATTTATAGAAAGCTATGGTGTTATAACCATAAAGTTGTAATAGGAACAAGAAGCATGATACTGGTCTGTTAATATTACAGTTTGAAATTATTCCTTATTCATGTATAATTTCTTCAACTCTTATGATGTGGCATATTATGCGTCCTAATCCAGCAATTGCAACAAACCTGTACATTTCAAAAAAACTGATTTTAAGTCTCTGACAGGAAAAATCTGTTTCTGACTTTTAAAAATGTGTGTCATGGTGTACGTGGAATTGTCTGCGGGCTGAGCCCATTTTGTCGTTGGAATGACAGTAGGATCGCAAGATCCTGGTGCAGCTAAAGTTTTATTCACTGGTCCTTCTCACTCAGGGGTGGTGTTATGCAAGACATTTTTATTATGTGATGTGGTGCATCTTCCAGAGCAACACAGTATTTTGTTGTTTAGTGTAATTTGCGCATTCCAAGAAACACTTCTCTAACAACTGGCACTGCTTGACTGTAGGAAACCGAGGGGTTGAAACTTCCACTGACAATGACGGACTTGACCTTAACTCTTGGAGAGAACTCGGGTTGATGTGATGACAGGACAGGGATTCTAAGCAAAAGAATTACAAACCTATGTTTTTGTAGCTATAAATAAGAGAGTGTGTTGAGTGATTTGGTGGAGGGTTTTAAAGTATAGTGGTGTGATTTTGTAGTTTAAGTTAAGAATTTAGATGTTACAATAGAAGTATATGGGTGTACGTGACTTAGCAGGTAATTGGTAGAAAATTGACGCACTGCAGTAAAAGTGACCAGAGGTGATAGGTTATCAAGTCAAAACAAAGTTTCATGTTAATGGCTTATTGGACCAGAAAGTTATAAATTGCTGTGTAACCCTGAAACTCGGGACTGTCTGCCATTATGGCGATTTGTTACTAAGCTTCACGAACTCTGAAACTGATACCTTGTTTGTTATTTTAAGTAATAAATTGTGTATAACCGTGATAGTCCCATCTCTTTATTGGGAAGTCCGACCGAAAAGAAGCAGAAACAGAGAAAAACCCTACACTTGACATTGTTCAGTGAAATTTGTTCCCAAACTCTTAGAAGAATCACTTGATTTCAGGATTGGCATGGAAATGTTGCAGTGTAACATAATTCTAACTATATCTGCAAAGATTTTGTGTGATTGTGATGTCTGTATTGTGATAGAACAACAACAACAACAAATCGAATCGATAGTGAGTTAAATAGCTTTTTCTGTGAAGAGAAACGGCAGCTTTAATTTTTAATTGACATATGTTTAAAGGGCACAGCATGTGAAATAGTCAGTTATAACTGTGTTGGTTCACCAAAGTGTTCTTTCCAAGGTCACAGCTTGTTTTTCATTAAATAGCTGCAAAAAAGATATGTTGCAACGTTCCATCTTTCTTTTTTTCTCTTCTGTAAAGATAAGAAGGAAGTTTTAATTTCCCAAATTATACATTTCAAAGTGTATATACAGTGCAGGCAAAAATATATTTTGCTTCTTTTTAGTCATCTAAATCTAAGACTGACTGATGTAGAAGTTAAGTGTTTGGAAGAAAAATTCTTTGTTTAGTGTGGAGTAATATGTTAGGCTAAAAGGAGAGTGTTTTTCTTCCAGTGTATTTATAGAACAGAAAAAAACCCCTAACTGTCCTCCATTTCAGGCTTTTTTAAATGTTAATGTAATAGATATGTATGACATAGCTCTTACAATCTTTAAAAGAGGAGTTATTAAAATGAAATTAGAAATCCAGACGAATAGTATTTGGATAAAATGAGAAACCCTGCTAATGGATTTTTGTAAAATTTTAATGAATTAAAGAGTTTTTAAAGAACTAGTTCTTTATAAAAGTCAAAAGCTGAAATAAGACAGAATTACCTTCATGTGCTTGATTTGAAATGCAGAACAATGAAATACATACATATTGTATTTCATATGTTAAAAGGAGTGTCATTATCAACAGAGACAGGTGTGATATCATAAGTCATTAAAAGGCTAAAAGAGAAATTGCCTAAACTTGGATTTTAAACAGGGGGATAAAATTATACTGTGATGCCTCAGAAACTCAAACTCATTCCAGAAAGGCACAGCAATGAATAAATGCTTTGACCAAGATATTAATACATGTTATGGGAAAAAATAAGAAATAAGCTTTAAATATAGATCAATAATTATAAAATGTAATGCATTTTTATGGAAAAAATAATTTACTTCAATATTCTCTAGTAATTTTTAATTTTTATTTACATTAAAAAACTTTATCAAAGTCTTGATATATTTGCAAATACAATAGTTCAGGGATATTAGGAAAAAAAGAATTCATAGATGCCTCACAGGACTTATTTGAGCATGGGGATTCTGGGATTCATCCACAGATTTACTATAATTACCATTACAGCCTGCTAGAAGTGTCCAGCTCTTAATGAAGGAGGGGACTTGAACTTCAGATAAAGAATCAGTTGCATGGTGTCTCCGTATCGCCACAGGTGAAGATCCTGAATAAGAAGTATCTTAAAACTAAGGGCACTGGAATTGCTGGAGAAGTGTTATGATACTTCCTGAACAATGTCTTATATGCAAGCTTGGGCAGAATATGAATGCAAGATAAATCACTATCTGTCAGTTAAGGCTGGCGAGCAAATTGATTAAGTTTTTATCATGATCTTCAGTTTTGGAAAACTTCCATTAACTTGGGAAGAATACTGATGGTCTATTTATCCTTAAGAAAAGAATATTATTGGACATTTGCATCTCTAAGGGATGCATAAAATGAAAGTTCTGTAATGAATAGCCAATATACTCATGGTGTCTGTGTGCTTATGTTGATCATCTCAGTAGAGAGGAAAGGTTGATACAACTTGAACTGTTTAGCACTTGGCATAACAGCAACTGTGCAATGAAATATTAATTTTTGGTATTTTCCTTTCTTTTCTTAATGTTTTTGTTTTAACAAACTCAGTTGTTTTTTCCATTCAGTGGAAAAATCTCATTTCTACAGCCCCTTGAACCCTTAGGATTGGAGAAGACAAAATCTTTGCTGTAGATAGCATGTGGTCCATGATATTTCCCAGTGCATCATATACACCTGACCATGTAGCTGGCCTTGCCCCATGGAAGGATGGTCCTTCCAGTTGTGGATGTCCTACCTACATCATGGTTTCCTTGGGAAGCAAAGGTGTGCAGTGAATCTGCAAGTCAATGTGTTTGTGAGAAGTGCCTGGACAAGGACTAAACTAACTGCAAGCAATTGTGCTGTCTTTACAGATGAGCCAAGGTACATATAACTGACCATTAGGTTTTTTTCATAAGCCCTGATGTCTTAGTGTACATTTTATATACACTAAACTTATGTGTTGAAAATATCTGTAGGTTAAATAAACCTAAATATGCTTTTCCAACAGCTGCCACTTAATGTTATATTCTAACAGGTACTTCATCCTCATTTTGAGAGTCACACTTTTATAAATAAAGAGCTAGAAGGCAATACTGACTTACATTCACACTGTGATGAAAACTAATCTTATTACTTATCATCATCGTTGTAGGATATAATCAGTTATAATGAGACTTAGCATGATCCATATGTGAGCTGAAGCTCAAGTGCAATTGAAAGTGTGTATTGTGTCTGGCACCAGGTGCACAGGTAAAGGGACCTGTTGCACAAAAAAAGAACTCAGTAAGGGCTTTATGGGTGTGTTAGACTATATCCTGTGTGTGTGACTGGAGAACGGGACATTGCATTGCTGTCTGCTCAAATACTCTGCCCTTATTCTTCAGAACTGGAGCCCAATAGCTAGGCCATTTTGTCTAAAAGATTTGGATGAGTACTGTGCACTCTTCTTCAGAAAAGGTGACTCTGTACCACCCTCCACATATAAATTGTTATGTTTTGATTTATCTTCTCTTTTTAGGTGAAATAAACGTCTTCTAACTGTTATTCTCCAGCACAAATCACAATCACTTAATTTTGAATAAGAGACAGGAACTCCCTGAGATGACCCCACTAGGTTTTTTTTTCTCTATTGTATAATGTTTGTTCTCTCTAATAAAGTTCAGAATATAAAATCTCCTTGGAGAAGTATATTGCTTAAACTAATCTCTTCCCTCTAAGGGTATTACCACCCTGCCAGTGTGTGCACTAGGGATCCTCCCCAGTACTTACTGGGTGTGCCATGGGAAAAGAGACTGTGACAGGAACAGGAAAGTCTTAAGAGCTGTGTTTCAAAACCAGCTCATTATTAGTTTCCTGCATGGTCCATCTCTGACTTCCATGTCACTCTGGGCCCTCTGATGAGTGACTCAGGTTTATGCTTCATTTCTCCCATGCTCTTTCTGTTTTTTTTTTTTTCCCTCTCCTTAAATTCTAAACTCTTAGTTTCTTATAATATGACTGTCCAGTGTGTAGATACTGAGCTGCTGGAGGAGCATCTTGATAGTATTTTGACTGAGATAATTGAAACTCTGCTGTTATAAGTGCACATTTATTTCTTGTGCTGGATTGGGACTTAATAATATTTTTCATTATAAGGAGGCTTCTCTTGTTCCCACTGAAACATTACCTTACTATTAGTTTTGAACGTTAGAAGGGACCTTTGGGAAAACATACTTCCTGTACAGTGCAGGGCATGTTGTTTCATCCATATTGTCAACAGCATATTTTGGAAGGCATCGAACCTTGATATACGAGATTGAAATGATCTATAAAATAGGTTGTTTTGTCAACAATCTGTTAAAATAATTTGTTACCTCTGTCTACATCCTGCCATGACTTTTTGTGAAAGATTAAAGCAAGCCCTCTTCTTAACAGCTCTGTTCTAAACTCCTCTCTATGCAAATACTGTGTCTTCATGCAAGACTGTGATCTCATCAGGCTTCTAAATTTCCCAGAGAAAAATGAAACATTCAAAGCTTCTGTCAGTTATTCACTTTTCAAATAAGATTTTACGGTCTTTGAATCATTCTTTTGTGTCTTGCCAGAGTCTAAAACTCTTTTTCAAACTCTAACTTAAAAATTGGAAATCCAGACAGGACATAATGTCTCAACAGCATGGGCTTGGTTGAACTAGGAAGAGTAATGCTATAATTAACTTAGTAAATGCTTAGGCTTAAGAATCAGACATCCTAAAAGACTGAACTGTACATGATTTTCTCAGTGTGGACTGTATGCCTTTGTTATCAGTCAGTGTTGATAATATCTTTTGTTACTGGAATTCTCCATGCAGAAGCATTAAATCTTTCTGGTGTTTAATGAAAAAAATCAATGCTTTTTTTGAAATTGTGCACCTAAATTACTGAGCTTCTCCCACACCTTTAGCTACCTGTCTACCTCTAGCTTCTGCCTTTCTTTATCAAAGGTAATTCCTTTTGGAAAGTATTCAGGAGCAATGAATAATGGGAGAAGGTACTTGCAAATTGCTGTTTAACTTAGCAGGAAACAAGGTGAAGAAAAAATATTAGAAACAGTGTCAGGAGTGTTTAAGAAAGGCTGAACCTTAGACATCAGCCTGCAGAGAAGCAGATCAATCCCTCACAGGAATTGTGCACTAGCAGGCACTTAGGTAGCTGGGGAAGGGGTTTTCACAAATATTTAATGTTAGGTGCTGTTGTAGACAAACAGAAATTTATAGATTTGTTCCAGGGTAACAGTTCTTCTTCCCCTCTGAAAGTGTGCTGCAAAAAGACATACTACATTTATATCCACTGTTGGCTGCTGTCTTTAAAATCAGGCATTAATTTCAAGCTCTGTCTGATTGCTGAGTAGGTCATGAATCCAGACCAACAGGGTTCCCTACCAATGCAAGGAACACCCTAAGGTGCTAGATTTGATCCTAAATTTGTGACCGTAACTGCAACATGTACTAATGAGCTATTGAACAAATCCCTTCTGCATTCTTTAATGATTTGCCGGTCTTGCAAACCAGAACTGGCCATCTTTTACAAGTGGACACTATAGTGAAATAGGTTGGTACAAATGCTGACTGCAGAACACACCCTTTAAAGACTATGATAGCTGTATTCATGTTACTATAAGAGTTTTTTTCATTACTGGGAAGGCTAGTCAAATGAGCAGGTTTATTCAAGAAGGAAGGCACTATTTGAAGATTGTGGCCTTGGACCAAGTCTTCTGAACAAGTAGGTTTTCTGTTAAGGGTTGTTATTACACAAGCATAACACTATTATTTCCACTGAGCTACCAGTATAAGTGATGTGAAAACCAGCTCTGCTACTTCCTGATTACACTTTAAATTTATTTCCTCTAACACCAGATGAAAACACTGCAAGTTTTAATTAGACTGTATTCCACTGTTTTGTAAGGCAGGAATATGCCTGAAATTGGAAGTTAGCAAGAGCAATATTTCATACTGAGCAGAAAAATCTGTGTCCTGATCACCTTTGTCAATATAAATCAGAAACATAAACAGTGAAAGAATACTATCTGACTCCTCTGTATAAAAAACCCAAAAACAAACCCACAACAAAAACCAACAGAACTACTCTGCATGAATTTTTGTGTACTTTTATGTATTAGGTACTGCTATGCAAGTACTGCTTTTCTAACTACCATGGTGTAATAGCTTTTGGAAGACAGAGAACCTCTTCTCAAAGGGGTTTTATAGCTCCAGAGAGTTACTAGATAGGTTTTGAATGCTCACCATAATAAACAATTTTTTTTCTTCCCTACACCAATGCACTAAATGATCACAAAATGCTTGGTTACATTGATTGTGAACTGATTTTAAAGAAGCGCTTAGTTGTGCTCAGGCTATTGAGTTTCTGAGAGCAGTGCAGAAGTGAGAGAATCCAAAGGATATCTCACAATCACGTGTAATTAGCTGACTTCGTGATAGCAATTGAAACAACATACTGCAAGCAGGGATAATATAAATAATTAGAGATAAGTAGAAATAAACATCGGGAAGTAACATAAATCACACAAAAGCTGTCCTCTCTATGAAGTACTTTTCATCCAACTGCCATTATAAAAACAGTCTGCTCATGCTCCGATTTATTCTTCTTTGGTATACAGACTTCTGTTTCTGGCAGTTTCCTGTTTTTTTCCCCACCAGCTCTTCCTATTTGTCTAAAAGTAAATTCTTTTCTTTGCTATTTTTTGTGTGCGTCTACATCAGAATCAGTTCTTAGAAAGGTCAACCACATCAGTTGGCAGCAATAGAGGAATCAACTGAGGTGAAGTAAGAAATGGTGTCAGTCAACTCCTCCATCAAAGGTTAAAGAGCAGCTGACAGGGTTTTCCTGGGTGCATCTCATCTTCTAGTCAAAATGGTGCACAAGTGGATTGTGAGGACATTTTATACTGGTATAAGATTGGAGAATGTCATCTAGCCTGGCCAAGCCTGGTACTGCTCCCACATGCTGAGCTCACAGAAGTGACCAGAGTGTGTGTGTTGTTCAGCGCAGCCACTCACAGCTCCCAGGATTGTGCACGGATGTGTCGGTTTAGCAATGAGGCGTCGGTGGATCGATGCCGCGTTTTTTCCACAGGGTCCCTCGTGGAGACACTCAGGCGGCACTCTGCCAGCGCCCACGCGTGCACACGATCTCACCCTCGCAGGCAGTCGCGAGCAGCCACTCACACACACACGGGCTATGTGCGAACCGGAGACGAAAAGGCGAGAGGGGTTCGCTGCGTGCAATTCCGAGGCGTTTAATGGAACCAACACACTCGAAGGGAACAGAGGCAAAGAACAAAGAACAAAAACCCCCACGTGATTTTATCCCGGAGGGTCCCAGGGGCGGGCAGAGCATCAGAAGCCAATAGTCTTGAGGGCTAGGAGGTGAAGACAAGGTTGAGTGACATAACAGGGGCCAGTGGAGGAAGGGAGGGGAGGGGGGAGAGGACCAGAGGCCAGTGGGATCTCAGTAAAGGGAGAACTTTCTAGCAGAGTGGTGTGGGAAGAGACCAATTTGTAGTAACATAGAGGGGTGTAAAGTGGACTTAGCCACTGCAACTTGTCGGTATGCTGAGGATGTGCAGGAAGCACTCCACTTGCCATGTACCTGCTGCCCAGGCACTCACACCTTTGCAAGAAATCCTGCTTTTGTTCACATCCCCTTTTCCTTCTCCTTACTCATTGGATTTATTGCACAAATACAGGACATGTTCTGTATTAGAAACGCCCTGGCAATGTTGGTTTGCTGTGCTCAAAGCCTGTAGTACGTGCATACCCACTTCTAGCTGGCGAAAAGAGACTGAAGTGTTCAAGTCTGACCGAGATCCATTCTGACTGCTGTGGTGACTTCTTAATCTGTGACTTGCTTGCTCATCGCTGTGTCTGAAGCTGACTCCTTCATCTTTCAAGTTTTCCAGTAAGTTCAGTTCTTTGGGTTTACTTTTAGCAATTCAGGTTCCTAAGCGATGGCAACGTGGTTATCTTTTGCCCAGGGGCTTACAGGAAGGCTCCAGATACCTGACACCCTAGTAAATAAGCTCAAAGAAGTTGATATTCGCTGGTTAAAATGTTTAGGAGTAGAAATAGTGCCATATGATTGAAGTTTCTTTTAATGAACAGTTGTGAGAATAGTTTGATAAAGGCTGGAAATACATTGGGTATTCATGAGTAACAGTTCTTTCTCAGAAATGAGCTTTGATTTCTGAATACAGGGCAAAGAAAAAGTGATAAATGGAAGAGATAATTTTGTTTGCTGCTAATAATTTATCAGCTCTAATCAGGGTGAAACCTATCCATTAAAATGTATGCGCAAATGTGATGATAGTATTAGGAGTGCCTCATTATTGTTAATTCTTTTAGTACTCAGTGTAATAGCACTAATCATAATTAGCTTCTCTGGTATTAATAGGGTTGTCACACAATACGTACTGTGTTTGTATGAGAATTCCACTCTAGATTCTCGTTAATTAAAACACCATAAAAATGCCAGCACTTTAATTTTCCTTATATTAAATACTATGAAGAAGCTTTCAAGTTTTTCCTATTAGAATTTATCAAAATACTGCTGCTACATTAATTTCAGCCAGAAATAATAGTTTGTAACCACCTGTTTATCCCTAATTAATTTACTGTTTAAAAGTCTTTCATTCTTCAGGGGATTACTGTTGCTAATGTACAGAGGAGGAGGCTAAATACCTGTTGTTTTCTAAATAGGTTTCTCTGCCAATCTTTACAAAATACTCAGTGTCAGGGTCCTGCAGGGCTGGTGTCTCCCTGGGTTGGGTGGTGAGGGATCAGACGCTGTGGGGGCTCTGTCTGAGCCAGGCTGGGCAGCCAGGTCCTCGCTCTCCCACGGTCCCAGCCAGGAGCAGAGCAGTCAGGGACTCTGGGCACCTGCCTGACAATGGTGCTGGGCTGATGGAGCCTGGATGTGGGCCTGCAGGCATGGGTCCCTGCCTGGCCCCATGGGGCCCATGGCAGGCACAGTTGTGGTTGTGGTACTGTAGGGGCTGTGACACTGGTGGGGACCAAGGGGTAGAGGCTTGGATTAAAGCAGCTCCTGAGGGAAGGAGGTCTTCCTGCAGCACTCTCTGGAGCCCCTCCAGAGACAGCAGGAGGAAGAGGCAGTCTTCTCTCCAGGCTGGCCCTGAGCACAGGCAGCCAAGCCTCCAGAAAGGAAGTGATCTCAGGGCCCTTCCCAAGGTGTTTCTGTTTGGAAATAAAGAACAAAGGCAGTTTATGGCTGTATCAGTAGTTCTAAGGCTCTATAAGCTTCCCCTCTGCAGAGAGTTACTCTGAACTTTCTGTCAGCCTTTTTTCTGCCTCCTGCTTGCACCTAAGCCCCTGTCTTGCTGTGCTGCTTTTATGAATCCTTTTGGTTGTCTTATGGAAATCTTTCATCAGAGCACAGACACTGAGAAATTCTTGATTTCCTTGACCTCTGGTCATAGGCTTCAGCCTTTCGCATTTGAAAACTGATGGCTGCAAGATGGAAGTGCTCTATGCCACCCTAGGTTGTGAGACCTGGTGGTTCTCACTTTAGCAGACGGATTGTGGATCTGAAAGTAAGACACTAGGTAGCCTGTGGCCACAAACCAAGCTACTTCATGGCAGGATATTAGGTTCAGAGTGGGATATTTAAAACTGGTGTGGTAGAGAGGCAGCTGGAGTTGTACCTTGATTGGTGACTTGAGGGACTGGAGTGCAATACCTGGTTTGAACCGGTATTATTGATACAGGAATTTGTAGCTCCACGCTGTACCAGAAGAGTTACATCTCTATACTTTCCTAATCTACAAATATCCTGTGGTGTGTTTTAATAGGTCTGATATTTTATATTATAGAAGCACATAAATTGAGTAAAAACTTTAGAAGATCTTTGTTTTTAGACTGAGAGCTTCGGGATCTGTGAACCATCACAGGGTTAATTAAAATTCATGTTTCCTTTATATTTTCTTGCTGCCTCATTTGCATTCAGGGTATGTCCTGAACAGGTTTATTTTGATAGATTGTTATCCACAATAAATTGAAATACCTTCTACAGCGCTCTCTGTAAGATAAGAAAAAATTACTTGAGTTATATTCCTAAATCCTAGGTGACTGTGCCAGTAGATTGATTCATGCTGTAGGTTTCCACCTTCATTTAAACATTGCTGAAATGAGCCTGAAGCTTAATAATTTTTATCAGCTCTCTGACAAAATATTGGAAATTGTTAATTGATTGTGCATATTAAAATATTTATACAGCAGTAAAATCATCATTCTTATCACTGACACACACACTGGTCCAAAATCCATCCATCAATTCACCCATGTTTTATTCTGCTTTGTTTTCTTCTCTCACAGGGCAGTTTGTGACATGCTTGTGTTATGTCTCTGTGTAGTATAATGGGATGAATATGCTTTTGATGCTAGCACTATTAAGGTAGCTGTTTATTCAGGTTAAAATAATGCCAAAGGGCTGAATAGATCTCAGGTCTCACAATCAGGTTCCAAACTTCAATACAATGAGAGGTGAAAAAGTGTGTCTATGGACATTGTTCAAGTGATAACAATTGTTCTGAATATAGACAGGAATGTACAAGAATAAAGGAATCCTGATGTCACTAAATGTGTGTGTAATAGATCTATGAAATTAGGATTTAATTTGTAGTACTTTTCTTTAAGAAGGTGCAGTTTGTCAAGGCGTAAAACATTCAGGTAAGCAAAGGAGAAATGTACAGACAAATCTTACATGTATGTTTAAATATGGCAGAAATATAATCTATCGCTCGGAGTTGAATCCTTAGCTAGAGATGGTAAAACTTGTCTTCCAGCAGTGGGAAAAGCCTTCCAGGAATTGAACGTAGTACAGTGTGATTCAGATAATCCAAGATTTGCACTGTCTCCTGGAAGATCCCTTCTCCCTCTTGCTGCTGCAGAGCTCATGCAACAGTGTGACAAAAGATGTTGTACTTTGCCTCTTGCAGTGTTAGGTCCAATTGTAACCAAGCCCAGAGCCTTTCCCTACTGGTGTTGAGATGACAAACAGAGAGAAGTTCATAGAATCATAGAAATTTTGGGTTGGAAAGGACCTTTAAAGTCACATATTCCAACTCTCCTGCAGTGAGCAGGGACACCTTCAAGTAGATGAGGTGGCTCAGAGTCCCATCCAACCTGGCCTTGAAAACTTGCAGGGATGGGGCATCCACCACTTCTCTGGGCAACTTCTTCCAGTGTTTCACCACTATCATTGTAAAAACTTCTTCCTTTCATCTAGTCCAAATCTAAGGGTGTTTGCTTTCTATTATTTTTTCCTCTTGTCCCAGTAACAAAATAAATTTGTCTGCCTGGCAGGTCCCTACATTTCTGTTTAAATTCCATGGTCACCATGGATCTGTTGAGGAAAACCTTTACAGAAGGTTGCATAGCAAACAGATGCTGGTTTAGAATTTACTTTCTGATGCTACTTGCACTTTTGAAGAGGTGCCACCAAGATTGATAAGCCTGATTGTCTTTACATATTTTTCCCACTATAAACTTTACGCAGCTTTTATTTACTTAGTAAATTGTGTTTTGGGATCCAAATAAGGGTGCCTGATGGTTTATTCATTTCCACCCTATTAGTTGGTCTAAAGGAGATGCAACCGCTTCTTATTAGCCTTGCTTATATACTTCTACTGCCGTGGGAACACAAACCAGTCTTGCAAGAGATTTTAGCCATGAAAATCTCCTTTGCTCCTGTAGGGTGTCCTACTTATCTGTGCACCATTATCAAAACTCTAAGTGACTTTTTTTCTTCCTTGTTGATTAAAACTGTGATGTTGATTTTGGTTTTTCATTCGTAATCTAGCCCAGGGTCTATCTGCCTGGACACTAGTAAATGCATTTGTTTTGCTGAAGATTTCTATGACAAACTGTTAGTAAAAGTGCAGTGATGTTGAGAGGCATCACTTGATTATTTCATAATACAAATGTTAAAAGATACTATCAAGTATTATGAGCACGTTATGTATTCAACTACTTTACAGAGTTAAAATTCAGGGCTGGATTGTCTGTCTTCTCACTAATCTTTTTGTTTTCTGAGATAGTATGATCTTAATAGGGAGGCCAGGACATATTTCTGGTATACTCAGCTCATGAGGGAGCTGCAATAGGTTTGCACCAGATTTGCAATAGATTTCCAGCACTAGTGACATTTTCCCATGCCTGTGGAGTTGGCCACGCATATCCAACTGTATGAACAGATTTTAAGAGGGGTGGAGGAGTGGAGTACAGCTTTATAAACAGGCTGCAAAATCTTCGCTTGCCCAGAAAATGCAAGCTGGGAGGTGGTGTGGTAACAATCCATTATTACCTTAGCAGACATTACAGTTCTCTCTCTCCCCCAGTTTAACCTCAAAGACCCTGTTGGTGCTAGAAGAAAGAGAGAGTGATTTCAAACCTTCAAAGCAGTGAGTTTCCTACTGTGTGGTGGAGCAAAAATGGAAAACATGTTGTGATGGACCTTAATAAACTTACTAGTAGGAGATATACAACAGCAGGAAACCGGACTCAGAAGCTCTGGAGGTCCTTTCAGGGGCTGTATTTCTGTGGGAACTTAATCATCTTCTGTGTGAATCATTCCATACTTGCCACCCCAAGAAGTAGGTTACACTGTATTATCTCTTCCCGAGATTAAAATTTCTTAAGACTCTCCTCAACCTCATACCTCATAGGAAGGTCTATTTGCCTAATACTTTGTTCACGTTCATAAGCAAATTAGCTGGGAGTAAAAGGGGAAGGAAAGGAGAGGGAGGAATCTGATCTGGCCCCATTTACTTGCCATTACACCTACTCAAAGTGTTTTGACTTACTATAGTGAAATGTTATTTAAAAATCCATGTTTGCAGATAGAAGTTATTTTCACTTACATTTTTTAGGTCTTGTTAAAATCTAGAATTATTTTCTTTTTAATTCTGTCCCTTTCTCTCCTTCCCTCTCTCTAGTCCTGAATACCAAAGTGCAAAACCACAGAACACCCTGACTCCTTAAACTGTATGTTGCTGACACAAGTAAAGGTTAACCTGATAACTTGGGGATGTTTTGGGGAAAAATACAGAAACACAGATCAAGATCTATTTCTTCTTGAAACTTGTAGACCTAAAATCTCATTTCTGAGGAGTCATAAAATCTGTACTTTCCTGAGACAGGTTGCTCCTTTGGACCATTATTGGCATTGGCTTCCCAGGAAAGTAAATGGCATTGTATAGAAAAGAAGGTCATTCACTCTTTTTATGGAGGAAGACAAAAGGAAGGTGTAAGAATTTCAAGCAGTTTATCATGAGAAAATAAAAAGAAGAATGTGCCATTCATGTCCTCTCCACAGACCTGGCTCTGTGGGTTAGGGACCACAGCCTGGAAGCTTTCACCTGCAAGCATTCTCCTGTGAAAATTCGAGAACCTAGGTCAAATCCTGGCCATACTGAAATCAGTAAGTAGTTTTGGCACTGACATCAATGAGGCTAAAATTTTATCCATTTTATTTTACAGTTGTTCTGTGCTCATAAAGTGCAAGGTATGTACTTTTTGCTATGGCTGCACATGAAAGAGTTATTTATGTACCTATTGAAAAAAGGTGTACAGTTTCTCAGTTAATATGGCAGAGGCTTTGTTGATGGGATATGAGCTAAAAGAATAAATTATTAAGAGACTACTGGCACAAGGATACTACAAGGGAAAAATATGTGTAGTTAGGACCAGATGTCAAACTGGAGTTTCAGAATTAATATTCTGTATTTAGGATGGCTATGGAAGCTGAAAGGCTCAAGCAAAATGCAAACCTTTCAGGAGAGATAAAAACTCAGGCCTCACAACTGAAAACTGGAAACTCTTCTCTCAGGAGAGACTTTCTGTCTGTGAAATGGAGATAACAACATTCCCATTCTTTCCTTTATTTGTATCTTCTGGCCAGAGGCTATTAGTAAGAATGAATTTACATAGTCCACATTACATAGATTTGTTTGTGTGAATTTATAATAGTGCCAAGAAGAATTCACTGATATTGATCAAGACAGAAGTCCCCTTTATTTCCCAAAGAGAAATGAAAGTGACTATTTCTGAAGTACAGTAATTGATCAGATGTTTTTTAGTATCTTACTGTGCTTCACCCAGTATTTTAATGAAAGAATAGGATATTTCTCATCACAGTGCCAAACTCATAGAATTTAGAGAAGTGAATTGCTGTTGTTATGGGAACAAAGGTCCAGAAGACTGCTTCAGTTGAGTTATTTTGGAACAGAACTGTCTTTCCTGGATTCTGCACATATGGGAAACCAGCCTGGCTCCAGAAAGGCCTGTTGCCAGGAACACAGGCTTCTGTAATGATGGTGTTTGTTCCTTTGACACACTCTTTATCATCTGTGTTCTTTCAGTCATTCCTTCTTCAGATTTCCCTTATTTCCTGTGTTTCTGCTTTAATTTCACATCCATTCCTGTCTTTTCTTTCCATAATATGGTCTCCAAAATGGGAGATTTTCTTGAAATGAAAACATATGCTGGATGTTGACAGAACAGTTATCTGTCCCTCTCCTTAAGGTGTGCATGCACACAAGCACAGAATGAGAGGAAGATGGAACTAAAATCGCAGTTCCTTACTTGGGAGAATTTTCATTATTAAAGATAAAAGACAGCCCTCTTATCTGCTTATGCTGATGGATCCTACGTTATCAGTTCTAGAAGATAAAAAAACATTTATCAATATACCAGTACTAATACACTAATACAAAAATGAACCCAATGATGCTCTTGGAAAAAAACCCAGATCCTTATACAAACTTTTGTGCCAAGCATGTTCTGCCCTAGAGTCAGTCAATTAAATTTTGTTCTGATTATGTAATTTTTATCACTTAGTATCTTTGCCTGAGACTGCAGTTTTGACTTAATAACTGGTTTCTCTACCCAGGCAGAGCACTCCAGCTCCTTAGCTTGATCATGCTGTTGAATTAATCTATCGTATTAAATGTGCTTGATTTCTGATTATACCGAAGTTTGAAAATTGGTAATGTCTTCTCTGTTCCCCGCTCAGGCAGCACCTAAATGGAGTGGCCAGAATGTTAAAACTGAGTAGCAGTCAGAAGCTCCTAATGGACAATTGTTTTTTATAAAGGAAAAGAGGCAGTTTCTCTTTAATTGTGACAGCAGCGCTCTTTTCCTCAAATGCCAACATCTAGCATTGGGAGGAGACCAAAAATAATGGGGCTACCATGCAGTAAATAACTGTATGTGATATTACAGTTTTACAGAGCAAGGAATACTTCTCTTGTGCTTCACTAGGCTTTTGCTTTATGACACAATAAAATCTTCTGGCAAATAAATGGCAGGACCTCAGCCCAAGGGAGTGGTGATGCTTCTCAGAAGAGTTTTTCAGGGCTTGTTTATTGCCTTATAAACTCAAAGCCAAATTAAGTTGCTATAATGTTACATTTTGCATATGAATTATACCTCCCCTGTCTATCTGCAGTTATGCATAACTCTTATTGCCTAGATTTCTTTCCCTTCTCTCTGTTCCCCTTTACATTTCTACCTGTATATATTATGCTAGGTGGGTCTCCTAGCCCAAAATGTATGGGAAATCTCACTACTGCAAACTCTAGGTATTTATGAGTCAGGTACCAAAATCCTAAGATGCCAAATGAGATCAGTATATGCTGGATATGTCTTAAGGGGTCTGAGCTGATATTTTATATCTGGAACAAGTTAGAGCTTTGTGGACTTACATATATGCTCTATGGAAAAAAAGAAAAGAATGGACATTAAGAATCTCAAGTGCCTTTAGGGGCTCAGGCTTCAAATATGCTGTGAGAATTGGGAACACTGAACATGTCTTACTCATTCCTGACAAGGACTCATTTCAGCCGCAGAAGACTACCAGAACGAACAGTCAGCCTTGCTGCAAAGTTGTCTGTAGGGAAGCTAGAAACGAGGCTAGCGAACAAATGGAATGGGTCATTCAGATGTGTTCTCCCATCTGAATTTTGCAAATACATGCAGATCTCTCTCCCTGTCACTGCCCCTGCCACTGCCTACAGGATAGTTAACAAATGCAAGAAACAAGAAAGTAGACAGAATTATTTCAGACTGTCCATAAATGCAACAAGATGTAATGAGACCATATGATAATTTAGGCTGGGAGGAAGCTGAGGAAAGTCTCCCGTCCCCTTCACTCCATTCAAGGTAGAGTCAGACCAGGGTGTTCAGGAGCATCTTGGTTGTCTCCAAGGATACAGACTGCACAGCCTTATATGTACTTTGGCCCTTTTGTCTTTGAATATATGTCCTTTGCCTGCCATCCTCCTGCAATACATCTCTGGAAGGAGTCTTGGTTCTGTCTTCTTGCTAACTCAAGATATGGAAAGGCTGATATTAGGAGATGAAATTGAGCAAAGAGAAATTTAAGTCCACTTTCTTTATTTTTCTTTTTATCGGCGAGAGCTGTGAAGCTCTGGACCCCATTGCCAGATTAATTTAAAATTACAGAGAATATGATGTAAGAAATTATTTTTCATGGACACTAGAAAGGAGGAGACAATTTCTTTTGTCCTTCATATCATATGTTCCAATTAATATTTTAGGGAGTGTGGGCTGATGGAATTACAGACTGTGAAGATTAGAAGCACTTCTTTATCCATTCCAGATCAATCCTTAATTTCTTCTGGTCAATAGTCTGCAATTATGTTAATGCTATTATTTATGAAGGTTTTGTTAAGGAGACTCTTATGAACTGTGGAATACTGATCTTCATATTCTATTTTGTTAACAAATTCTTTGACATGAGATGAAATGCAAATGCTTTCATTCCCTCTGCTACTCAGCTCTCCCTGTTGTGCTTCAACCTTCCGTGCACTTACAGTTGAGACACAATGCTTATATTTTCCATAGATGATGAAGTAATGATTCCATAGATATAGTAAATAAGGACAAAGTAGTTGATCCATGTTTCATATTATGAATCTTGTGCATTCATTGTCTTATTTTATTGCATTTATGTTGAAGTGCTGTTAGCAGAGGGGATCAGTGACAAGCGAGTCACCCTGCCTTCTCCAGGTGTTTGTATCAGCTGAGCCCAGTTGAGCATCAGGTAAAACAGGTGTGTGTGCACTGCTTGGTGAGTGCTAACCAGAGTCCTGTTGCTCCGTGTTTCCCTTTGTTCAGCTTAAACAAGGCTGCCTTTGAAAAAGGACTGAAGTGAACTTTGCCTGTGCTGGAGCCTCAGTGGAGTCTTGTAGGGGCTGTGAGGTTGTGCTCCTCAGTGGACCCATGGACTTTAGAGAGCTGAAGGCTTGGGCCTTGCTGAGGTACTTCTGGAGAGGCTGAGACGGGGTTGAAGGCTGCTGAGCTTGACTGTCTGCATTTTGCCTGTGGAAAGAGGGATTCTGCTAGGGAGATGGGAAGCGTGGAGCAGGACTCTGCTGTCGTTGCAGCTCGTGGCAGAACTCCCACCAACTGCAGGAGCAATGCCTGGGGTTATGCTGGGTAAGTGCTTACAGTCTTGTGTGACTGCTGATGAAGCTCAGCAGGGTTAATGGCACTTGAAAGTCATATGCCTGGTCAGCTCTTTAAAAGTGTCAAAATAGAAGCCAGTGAAATGGCCCCTGGGGATGCAAATTTGATCATACTTACAGGAGCTCTAATTTAACTGCAAGGCCTGAGTCTTGTCCCATGAGGGCAATGCAAAAATACTCATAGTGAATACTAGAGGGATCTGAAGCTTCATTCATAAGCAGTATTCCTCATAGTAAAAACTTGAAAACTCAACCTCTTTCTGTGCTATCACACCATGAAAAATATCCTAAATTGTGCAGGTTGAAAAGTCTCAGGAGTTTAAAGCTAATGTAGTTGTTATTTTGGGGTCTACTTATAATTTTGTGAGTGCCTGAAAATATCTCTGTTTGTACTGCAATTTTTGGCATAGTTCTATTTTCTATGGGTTAATGGTCAGGCTCTCATATGTGAATAACATAAAGTAGTAGTTTCTTTTATTGTACATTTTTTAAACTTTATTCTTAATTAACTAGTAATTTAAAACATTCTGTGATTGTTTTGCAAGACTGCTATGGTCAAGTATATTACAATTCCCATTCTTAAACTGTGTCAATTAGCAATTTAGCAATGAAATCCTAATTAATTTACTACCCCTACAGTATGTTGTCTTTCAACAACAGATCCATGTTTAAATGTTCCTTGGAGATTGGCCTTGTCAAAGAGCATAATTGAAGAACAAAGCTTACTGTATTCTTTCTTGAAAGCAGGCTAATTTATATGCCATATAAAGATTACTTTCTTTGCTTTAAGTGTTTTTCTGTCAAGTGGCGCAAAAAAATCTGCTTTATCAAAACTGTGTCTTTTTTGGTTGTTTGTTTTTTTTTTTCACCAGTAATTAGAGTTCCCACTCTGGATGGGACTGAACTCTGCTGAGTCCAAACTTGGTCTATGGGGATTTGAATATTGATGTTCTGCAATGGCATGTTTAGAAGTATGTGAGATGGTTTTTTTTTCCCCCTCCACTGAGCCCAAAGCAGAGTTGAAGAACAAATTTAGTTCTCCTTCCAGTGTTTCAGGGCCTATGTCTGGCTTGGTAGAGAGTGGCTGTCACTTTTAAACAATAGTTTTCAGTATAAAATAGAGAGATCTACTTGTTGCACTTCTCCAATGTGCTTTAACCTTTATCTGTTGTACAACCTAAAGCCCTTTTTTAGCCATTGCTCTTAACAATTAGACCTTTCAGTTATTACATCTGAATGACTGATCATGATCAAGTGCAATGAGGGAAGCTGTAGCTGCTCTCAGTGTGTTAGCACAGCTGCTATTAAATATATTTAACTTTTAGATGCAGGGAGTCAGAACTCCATGGCTGATCCCTTTGTTTTCACCTCAGTGAATCCTAAAGATCAGCGTTTGCAGTGAATACGTGTTAATCCACTGCTGCCAGCTGGTAAAGCACCCATGAATAATGGGAGATTATAAGCAATTCGCCCTTTTCCCGAGAGCATTTATCTATGCTCATTCAGAGGCAGTGCCAGTTAGGGCTGGCACAGCTGTCCTTTGTAATGAAACTCTTGACCTAGGAAAACTACCCAGAGAGCTTTAGAAAGATGATCGCTGGCAGTATGCGAGTCACTGTAGCTTTCTGCAATTTCTGTGTGTGACTGCTCTAGCTCTGACTTCCCAATCATAGATTCATACAAGTGGCTGTATGGCTGAAGAGGTTACCTGGTGTCTGCCTAATGCCCTGTGTACTTAGTGTTTTGTACAGCAAGGCTCTAGGAATCGCAGCACATCAGCTTCAGAGGTTGCTCAGCCTCTGAAGTCTGTTTACTCTCCCTCCATCACATTAGCACTGTAGTGTAATTAGTCATACTGTATGCACACCTATCCAGCTCGTGAGAGGCTGTCACGGGAGATTAGCAGCTGGTTAACAGACTGTTTAGTTAACTAATACACAAAGGGGAAAATAGAGCTCTGTGTTATGAGGAAGGGGAATTTCACGTCCCTTATTAATATAGTAAAATGGTGTATTGATAACGACAAACTGTGAGGGCTAATATGCAGGAAATAATAAGCATAAGCAGAGGCCATTAAGAGTAATGAAAATGTAACTAGTGTTTTAAACAGTTGTTTCTAAATATGCATATAAAGTCGGAGATTCATTTAATAGATATTTATAATTTTTCATTGAACACCATTACAATATGTCCTTCCTCCCTCTGCCCCTCCAAGTTTAATATAATCCTGCACTAGAAAAGATATAAGCACACACATGCAGAGTAAGAATAAATAGTGATGTGAAAATATTTTTTGTTAAATATTGTGCCATATTAATGAAATGTATCTCTGTTCTGTATCTTGGCTGTTGGTTGGAGAAATGGGAATTTGAGTATTTAGCTGTTAATAAATTGCAAAGTTGGAACAATATGTTGCATGAAAATGGAATTTGGCATTATAAGAAAGTTGACACTTCTGTATAGCAAGAAATACATTCTTCTCTGCTGCAGTTGGTAGGGGTTTCCTCTTGCTAGGATTTTCTCCAAGAAGACCAATCTCAACATTGTAGTACTGAAATGCAAATTGAGTAGAGGCAGCTATTGTGTCATGAGGTGAACAGCTACAAAACCAGTAGTTTGTGCTGAAGCATGTGCTCTGGAGGAACAACGTAGGGAAACATTGTCTTCTCAGTTTCTTAATTCAGATATGAGAGTTTACTTTTGGTTAGTTTAGTAATCTTTAGCTGTTGCTTTCCTTGTAGCTCCAACTACCAAAAATAGAGGAAAAAGATAGTGGTGCAATGTAGGTATTCTGAGAGGAAAAAAAAGTTAGGGAAGTACAATTTGTACAGTTTCCCAGACATTTCTAAAACTATTCAAGCCGAAAGTTTGTCAGTATTTCATACTGACTTTTTTCATTAGCGTTTCTATTCCTGTTCACTTGTCTGCAAGGATTAAGTTTTTCAGAGAAAGTGGTGTATGGCTGAAATACTTCGCTGGTACTTGTGACATTTAGTCGTTCCTCCATTTACTGCAGCAGTATCTTGTTCATTTAATAACCATCAGTTTTGGACTATCTAATTTGTGATTGCATGACTGTAAATGTATTTGGATTCTCAAGAAGCTATTGGCAAAATTTTTCCCTTAAAGGATAAGCAATTTCACAGGGCTCTGGGGTTTCTGTGAAGTCCAGCTTTCAGTAAGCAGTAGGAGTAGGTTTTTTTGTGCAATGGAAATATTGCTTACTGCAGTACTCCTGCTTGTACTGTTCAGGACATGAGCTGTCATTTGAAATACAGATGTACTCACACTTTGATATACTTGCTGTACTTTTTTCTCCTTGATCAAAATGGTTTGACAGAATTTTGATGAGATTGTTTGTTTGACAGGATAGTGCTATTCTTTTGATGTACAGTGCTTTCCTGAGATTATGGCTGTGCTTGTATTCTGATATATTTATCTTTGAAATAAGTTTGTAAGACATTCTTAAGCAAGAAAATGCTGATAAGATCACAACAGTGAAGCATTCTGGGAAATTGATGGCATTTTTTACAATTAAGCATAATCATGGTCCATCACTCCTTTGGACTAAGAAAAGGTATAAACTGGGAAATAGTACATAAAAAGGAAACTCAAAAAGATACAGATCTCAGCTATATTTAAGCACTGGTCTAGAGTTAATCGCATTAATAGCTCCAGGAAACCATCTGAGGACCTCATACAATGAACAGGCCTATGTGTCACCTAACCTTATGAGGTACTTCCTATTTCATTGAAGGGTCAATATAGTGGCAAACTAGGCTTTGAAAGCTGGTGATTCAACTAAACCAAAACTGATGGGTCGTACAGAGCAGTTGTATTTATTCCTCATCCGCTGTTTGTGGAGGATAGTGCAGAATGAACACGTGTACTTTATGTAAGCAATATACTAATTTTAGGGCTGATGAAAGTGCATGTCCAGTTTGTCCTTTGGAAGAAGCTTCTGAAGGTTGCAGTGCTTAACTGTTAGTTTTGCCTCGATGTTCACTTTAGTACTGAACACAGCAGGAGCTCTGATAAAGCTGACAGGAAAAAAGGGAAAGTCACAGATCAGGAAAATGCTTGTTAAAGAATTTCTGGAGAATCTGAGCATATTCAAATCAACAGACAGATGAAATTTAACATGGTGTGCTCAGTGAACTGGTTAATTGGATCCATTTTCAGTTAATTTGAAGAACTCATAGACGACAGGTGAGGTTTCAAAAGGACAAATATACTTGCAGGAAAGGAAAAGGGGACATGGGAATCATGGCCCAGTGAGTTTAATTACAAGACCTTAATTGTTCTAGAAAATCTACTAAATAGGGGTGCAAGTTTTGCTAGTATCTGGAGAGAAGAAAATAGTTGTGGAGAGCTGTTAAACTTTAGGTTGAAGGCAGATAAAGTCTACATTTAGACGCTTGTTGGAAGCTTATACTGACATTTGAATTTTGCAGTAAAAATCCTTCTTGCCTCCCTATCTCTGAAGTCACACATGGGAATCTTCAGTCCCTTGGGCCAGATGCTAATTACTGTGAATAAATAGCATTAATATCATATTACAAGCCTTAACAAATTATGGAGTTTTTTTAGTTGGCTGATTATGCAAATTGAACCAAATCTGTGTGTATTGAAAAATACCTGGGTTACCTGAGCCATGGAAAGAAATTAGATCCTGGCAGGGTTTTGGGACCACCTACTCAAATACTGCTGGGGAAAAACCAAGAACTAGCAGTTACCACTGTTATTAACTAAGCAGTAGAGTAAATTAGTGTACGCTGGAGACAGTTTTTTCATAGAATGTGACTTGCAGAGAATTCCAAATAGTGGAGGGTAAGGTTCTAAAGGCAGAAAAGAGAAACAGCAGAAACCTCAGTAATGTGTGTTATGGCAAATAAGACCAGGCAAGGCAACAAGACTGAAAACCACAACAAATACTATCACGTCGTAGTTTCTGAGCACTAGGCCAGAGTATATAGCAAGGACAAAGGAGATGATGTTCTCAGTGCCAGAGCATTTCTGCTCTCTCATCTGTCACTCTGATAAAGGTGATGAACAAACTGCCAGCCTGAATGCAATTAATCTGAACCTATGTCAATTCCTTTTAATTGGGGCACAACTCCCTGTGCTAGAAATAGTGATGTCAGCACTGGGGGAAGAGCCCTAGGCACTGGAACAAATAGGAAAGTGAGCAATTCATTTTCCCCCCAAAGCATGAAATAAAACAATGTGTTAGAAAAGACTGTGACAGATCTGAGATTGAAGAGGCTATGTTGGCTATTTTCAGCAAGAGAGTATGTAAAATAAACTTACAGATAAAGAACAGATTGGAAGATATGCAAGATGTTGCAATTACAGCAGCAGAAAAAAGTCTTTAGCCATTATTAGGTTTAAAAAAAGTCATGTACTTTGCCTTGTGAGAAGAAGGGAACTGAAGAAGAGTTGGAGCATAAAAGAGTAATGGTGAAGTTTTCAACTGATGGTACTGTGATGAAAGATGATAGATGAAAGAACCCGGCTGTCCCATAATTTATGCCCCTAGGAAAGTTCTTGTGCCTTCAGGCAGATAAAAAGAGGAGCTTGGCTCTGTCTGTGTTATGAAGGCAGTGAATTTGACTTCTCATAGGACTAATGTTAAAAAAACTTTCTCTGAAAATGAGAGAGCTGACTCAGACAGAAGGTTATGTTTTTTTAATCCATTTTCTCAAAAGTGCTGGCATTTATGCATTTACAATATTATTGCAGTACTTCTGTTTATTATTAGATGTCAGCAATATACAAAAGTCGTAATTTCTAAAGTGTATCTAGTGTTTTCCTTGAGATGGGCTATTCCTGACATAAAGACCTTTTGAGACAAATAGCCTTATTTGAAAAACTTAATACTAGCGGATAATTCTGACTGAGTATGTACCTCATGGGGTTGTTTGGCTGTTATGCTGCTTAATTATCTTATTGACTGTAAACTTAGAAATAATTATTTAACTTTTTTCCAATTGTTCTTCTTAGCCCAAGGGCAGACCATGGACCCTGTGTTGCTTGGGACTGTAGCAAAGTAAGATTTGCAACAGTGAGAGTGTTTATATGCTGCTTCATTGCTGACCTGCTGTACTTTAGTGATAGCTCAGAGATGTTGGGAGGTGTGGGGAGCCAATGTTGTACAAGGTGATTTAGGTGCAAAAGCTCTTGAAGGCTGTATTTGGCATAGAATCTAAAAGACACAGCACAGATGAGAGGAAATTGAAAGCTGGGGAGTTCAAATATAAGTCTTCAATGAAGAATGGTGTGAACTTCAGTAAAGTTTTCAAAACATCTTAATTCTGTTTGGGGTCTAAATACACATGAGCTCATAACTCTACGTATAGGGTCCCTGTGTGATCAGAAATGAATATACAATACAACACACATCCCTGAAGTAGGAGAGATTACCACTCAGGTCTCTATAGAAGAAGCTAGACAGCATGATGCTGGGGAATATACTACATGAAAAGCAGCACAAATTGTCCATTTCAATCATTAAGCTTAGTGATGAGCTATTTTCTCATAATTTGACAAATAATTGAAAGAGGTGGATGTTCAGTGCTGCAGGCAAGCATGTGTGTTCCTATTACAGATAATTGCAGGTACATCCTGGATCTGCTGATGTATAATCTTGAAATTGAAGGCTTTTGAATAACATTACCTGAGTTACATAACCTTATAATAGGTGCACAAACAGCAGCACCGTGGGTTGTGTGCTTGTGAAGGTTGCCACCGGCCCAGGGATTGAGGCAGTGCGGTGACACCGGCTACAAACATGAAGGATATCAGCACCCTGATGTTACCTCTCAGGAGCACCTTTCCGTTGCCCTGAAGGAATCCCGCTCTCCACCTCCTGACACTCTGGGGGCTATGCCTCTCTGAATGACACACAGTGCTTTAGAGCAAGGCTTGATTAATTGGGACTGAAGTGACATTTCTGGATGTCCTTCAAATATTGTTTCATTGCTGAGTGAAATGACTTGGGTTGAAGAGCAGCTAGGAGGCATTTTATGACGTACATACCTCTACTAAAGAAGATTACATTATCTGCTTCCTGTTTCTAATGGGTTGTACAGTATCTTGAAGTAACCTGGATGGCATTTAATTGGATTTTTGTGAATAAAATGCAAATGAAATTATGTAGGTGAGAGATGTGAAAGTTCTTAGCCAAAATGTTTGTCTGTGAGGTTCCATATTTAAAGATTTCTACAGGGAGCCTTAAACTTTGCATGCTGGAAACACTGAAGTGTGTCTTGAAAGCAGAAGTCTCTATTGATACAGACCAGCATAGAAAAATACATTACCTCACTCAGAACTGGAAAACTCCTGAGGATGGCAGGATCTGCATGAGCCTGCTAGATGAGAAAGCCTGCAGAGGAGAATACTGCTGAAAGAATTTTGAAAGTACTGCTGTTTAAATAGGAAAGTGGTCTCACTTGTTTATGTATGTTGGACGGGAAACAAAAAAGGACTATAAATAATACCTTTAATTATCCCATACTCAAATATCCTGTTGTGCATGTATGCTATCAATAAATTGATGATACTGCCCTAATAGGCAAGGTTTCTAAACATCTATAGTCACTAACAAAAATGTGTGCTGAGCTGCTGGTTGCATGTCAGAAAATTTGTTGCTACTTTGAACTAGCTATGAAAGTAGAGAGAGATTTGGTTTTAAATCTGTTTCATAATTTATGACCTTTTCTGAGAAGGGAAGGAGAAATCTTTGGGATGAATAAAAACAGAGTTTAAAAATTCTGTAAAAAGTATGAAAATCATGGTGTCTTTAATGATTGTAAAAATTTTCATGGTTTAAATCCTCTTTCTTGCTAAGCTTTATCTCTCATACACAAACTCCTCCTGAGGTTCTGCACTCCCAGTTGACTCTGCAATGCAGCACTTGGAGGCCTCCAGGCAGAGCAAGCAGCTGTCTGTCAGGTACACTGATGTTAAAAAGCAAGGAGATGCAGAAGATGAAGCATAAGATTGATATGCTTATAGTAAAAGCTGTAGCCAAGCTCACGATTTTGAATTTTGTAAGACGATAAGGAGGTGGGGAACTGCCTCTGGCAAAGTAGCTTGAGTCTCTGTGCTGGTTGTGGTATTGCATGTACTATGTCTAAAAATCAACCTCAGAATCAACACTTCAGAAATCATGAGGTTAACAATATACTTGTATGTGTTTTGTACAGTATTTTTTATGAATGTGTTGGTAGCCACAACTCCCTGTGAATATCCCTGTGGATAACAGAGGTAGCTACTGGTGGGATAATGGGGAGCAGGAGGAAAATCCTCCTAAACTGTCAGTTGTGACTGATTCCCACAAGAGCCATCAATGGCTGACCCTTCCAGTAGCCAGTGGTTGGGCTGGGCCTAAGAAGTCAGCTTGAGGTATCTGTGGTGTTTGGTTTCAGAAGGTTGCCTTGGAAATTTGAATTTAAATGTGAAATCTAACCCTTCAGTCTTCCTGAGGGTCTTAGAGGGAAGCTGAGTGCGCAGCCTGGTGGGATGTGGTGGTTTGAGATTTTGTTCTAGAAGAGCTAGAGGAAGGGCACCCAAAGGTGAGAAGAATTCCTGCTGATAAGCCTAACTTAGGTTGTGTTTAAATTTGTTTTACTTGTGGTCTTTTGTTTACTCGCAACTTGCAGCAGCAAGGGTAATTTTTGTTTTGCAGAATAAATGTTTGCTGTTTTTTTACCAAGCATGCTTTTTTTTGTATGGACCTAGTGAGTTCATTTGAAATGGAAAATCTCAGGGTTTTCTGCTCCCATGGATGCATTGCGCCAAGAAAAAAAGCAGATGAGTCCAGTCTGTGTGAAGCAGACTGTGAAAGGGACAGTATACTAACTGGTGGGCAAATGTCTTTTTTTCTAGCTGGGAATTCCCTCTAGCTGACTCAAATCAGCACTCTATCTTCAAAGAGCAGATGGAAGAGAGGAATCCCATGGTGTGGATACAGCCAGAGTAACCGCAGTCTCTTTTTACAATGTAACAGAGTTTCTAGAATGAAAGAAAATACAAAACCTTTTGAGTTGCTTTTTGGTGGCAGGAGCTGTCCACATGAGATGTTTGTCTTGCTCCCAAAATGAAAGGGATTGGAAAGTGAGTCTCCTAACAGTCTGTCTGCTTGGATTCAGGAAAATATTTCCCTTCCCCTAGTAATCAGAAGTTGGTGTACATTGCAACAATAACTGCTGTTCCCTTGGTTTCTCTTTGTCCCCCATGGCAAAGGCACTTCATCCTACTCTAAAAATTGCAGCTTTTCAGTAAAATGCTGCTCTCCACTGGAAGGAGACAAGTAGGGTCAAGCCTGTTGATATACTGCTGTTGCAAGAGGGCCCTCAATACAGGTACTCTTTTCGGCAACCCAGCTGGCTTGGGATGTGCTCCTTATGTCCCAGGATGGGGTGGCACCCACAGAGGAACAGAAGAAATGTAATTCAGTCATATACACAGGATCTTCACTCAGGCAAACACCTTGGCTGCTCTGAGAAGGGAGCTGAAGCTTGAGGGACTGTAAGAGAATTTCACATAAATAACTGGCTTGGCAAACCAAACTGAACCCCCCCCACCGAGCTGTTCTGTTCCTATTCAGAAAGAGGTCCCTCAATACCTGCTAATTGGTACAAACCCTACAAAGTGAGGGGAAATGACACTCTGGAACCTGAACAAGTCAGAGTGAAATAGTTCACTGCTGGTGTTCCTGTATTCCTCTCAAGGTAAACACAGGAGTTAAATTCTTAGTGCAGTAAAATTATAGGGCATTCCACATCAGGACAGAGCTATATGAGTCCTGGCAGGGCAATCACAGAGGCTGAATTTCTAAAGGAAAGCCCCCTATGTGATTCCTGGCAGGACAATCACAGTGTTTGAAATCTCCAGCCGTGAAAAACTGCATAATACAAAACTATCAAAACAAATGATATCCCCAGCATGAAAAACATAAAGGGGGCAGAGAGGCTTAAATTGTATTAGTAAAACCTTGCTGTAATTGGCCTTTGGCATGAAAGAAAGAAGCTGCCATTCAGTTCTTTGGCAAGGGCAAAACTTTTTAAGTTGAATTACTGAGAATAATAACCTTCCTTTCTAGGATTAAGCTGCAGATTAGAGCATTGCCCATTTAGAAGTTTACTTGAAAAGGGTATCTCTGAGTATGTTGGAACTCCCTGACAAAAATAAGGGTGTTGCAGCAGAGGATATGGGAAAAGAGAGACAAAAGGCTGGTATCCATTTCCTCAGGAGCTTACTGGGAGATACTGATGTGGCTTCAGAAATTGCCAACATGGCATTTTGGTTGCATGCAAGGTCCAAGTCTGTCAGGATGATGCTTATGGTCAGAAAAGAGATTGTATAAGAACGAAACTATAGAAGTGCCCACCTGGAGCTCAAAGAAAAGGCTTGTGCAGGAAGTGACCTGACAGTTGTTTAACTTGATTAAAAGCTTTCTGTTCCCGCTCTCCTTAAGTGAGGTGCCAGCAAAATTGCAGGAAGACACCACCTTGCTAGTGAGGTGTCACTATTACGTAGTAATCCTTGTCAATCCCTGTTTTACTAACTGTGATGGAACTTGGTATGAGATCTTGTTCTTGTCAATGTTTGTGACTCATCTGTGTGCTGTAACTCTCCTTCACCACAAATTCAGAGTCTGTAGAATCACTTTTGCAGTGCTTGGAAATACTGCCATAAAAATGCTCATCTGTGAGTTAAGGGTTTGTGCTGGGAGAAGCATGAGGAAATGTTTCAAATGTGAACAAGGGGGCAGTAGGTTATGCAGGCTTGTCTGAGAATGTTGCTTGTGCATTTCACACCATTTAGCCACATGAGACTGCTGCTGTGAGAACTGTACATGCTACAGCTTGTGCATGACACTGCTTGGTAGTAGCACAGGCTGATTCTGACTGGGTGCTTTCCTTGTCACTCGTGCTTCTCTGCTTGCTCGTGGTATCCTGGGATGTGTGACTGCAAATCTTACTTTTGTGCGTGACTCATCAGCACGGGCCCCAACTTGATTGGTATCAAATACAGCATAAGTAGGGAAGAATGGTCAAGAACTGTTTCTATTTCATGAAACAGTGGATTCCTGATGAGTATGACAATTGCAGGGAGAGAGCTAAAACAGATCAACTTGCAGCAAATGAAGATTTTAAGTACTTTCATTAAGCTTAGAAGTCAGCATCCTTGCTATTTTTCTGAAGGGAGACAGGTCAGTAGAATAAGCAGACATTGTATGGAGACCTTCTGACCTCAGTTTCGGAGCATGGGGTCTACCAAACCAGATCTTTTTTTCTTTCCAGGACACAGTCAAAATAAGGCTTTACTTATAGCTTAATGAGAGTTAAATTTGTACTGCTCTCTGATGTCCTTAAGGTTCCCAGGCAGTAATTCCATGTCCTTTCATACGTAGTGGGTGAATGAATAATGAATGCTGGTGTTCCATGGTAAAGAATAGAATGATGTTGCCTTAAAGCAAAATTAAGACTGCATCACGCCTGCCTCAGGCTCTCTAGGCAGAGAGGGAGGCTGTAGGGTTTTTAAACTCAAGAGATGAGGAAGTGTCATTTTAGAAAGCACTGGTAGGCCTGGAGCCATCTAACAGGTTGGAGTGAAACTTCCATGTGCTGCCAGATGAAGAAATGAGGTAATCAATCCAGAAGTGTCTGCTTCTATAATTTCAGAGTTGCAGCAGCTGCCTGGGATTAAATCCTCATAATCTCTTCACTACAGGGCTGATTTATGTTTTTCATCATGAACCCTTTTACACTGGGAGAAAACTTTCCCTAATGTAGAGTGCAAACCTTTCACTTGGAAGATGTTCTTGCTATGTTCATTCTCAAAAGTGGCTAATTTGGGGCACTTTACTGGGAGTATTTTCAAAAATGCTTTATTTTTCTTTTTATCCAAAAGAGAATTATCAGATGTATAAGCAAAACTATGAAGGATGATAATCTCTAGTAGGTGCACTCCAAGGTGCTATTGCTACCTAAGTCCTCATTCTCTGTGTGTTTCAGGACAATGATATTCAACTCCTATACCCTGCTTTCTCCCAGCAAGGGGTCTGGGTGGCTTTATGCCCGGGGGAGGACAAATCTCTGTCCCACCAAATGCCTCCTCCTTCAAGTCACACTGAATGAAGCTTGTAGCAGAATTAGAGGCGATATCTATTCTTACTAAGACTGCTTGTAGTTGACCCATTTTCTATCCCTCTCCACCCTACCTGTGAAGCTGTTGACTTATAGGAGAAAAGCATTCCTCTTGCCCTGCCCCAGAAGTGGATATTTTTTTTTTTATGCTGGAGAAATTTTCTACTGCAAGTAAAAGACACCAAGGTCTTTTCAGTGGTTTTTATTTTGGTTTGGTTTTCTGTTTATTGGTTTTTTTCAGTTTCAACAACAAAGTATAAAGATAGATGCATCTACAACTTTCAGGGTAGCTTTAGTTTGCTGTTTAAGCAAAAAAGCAAATGAGAAATTACCTGTGAGGGAAATAAAAAAGGCAAAGACATGGTGAGGGAAATAGAGTAGATGAGAGATCTTAATTGCCTTCTCCTTATTCCTTTTCTATTACCTGTGTAATGTTTGTGAGTGATACTGAGCCATGAAAGTGGTTCCCATCTACCTTGTGGTTTTCTTTTTTTAGTGCGTGTGGTCAGCTGGCTCACCCTCTGGAGTGACTTTTTTGTAAACTGGACAGGGTCAGGAGGAAAGGTTGCTACCTCCCTAGTTTGCTTGATGTAGTGCTGAGCTTCTGCTAGCAATGAAATATGCAATTGGCAATGGAGTGGAACATCTGATCAGATTGTGTGAATTGCAGTAATGGTCCAGTTGGTCCAGTGAGAGGAACAGAATGCATTTTATTTCTGCAACTGGTTTTGTAGGCAGTTTTTCACAGGTCTTACAGCTTGATACACTGCTTAAAGAGACTATGTAGTCTGTCATGGCATCAAATGAGGGCAAAGCCCTAAAAAGTAGCCAGCCAGAAAACTAAATGAAGAACGTACATGGTTGGATGAGCAAATAGCCAACTGGTGGAGTGTTGTTAGAAGGAAATCTGGAAGACATTAGGCTGTGATGCAGAAACATAGTTTCTATCTTTTGGTGAATATTTGGCATCTCTTCAGTCCTTCCCACCGTCTCCATCTTAGCCAGCTCCATGAGAACTCCCTGTGGGTGGCGGAGGGCCACCAGCAGTATTGTGGTGCTCTCAGAATGAGAGCTGAATGAATATAATCAGCTGTAATTGTAGCATTGGGCTGCTTCATATATGGGAGTACTTTTGTGTAGTAGGAGAGACTGCCTGAAACATGGAATGGAGATAACACTATTGCCTAGTGGTGACTCTGTTTTCACTTGTCTTTTGAAGTGTTCCTTGATGCAGGAGAACAGTTTCTTAGTGTAATTCAAAGTAAGCAGCATAATTAGAGTGCTTGGTGTTTTGCTTGAAGGGTCTGCGTGAAACCTGACATTGCTCTCCCTGAGTGCAGACTTCTGTGCAGGTGGTGGCACTGTGCAACTTTTTTGTGTGTTAGTTTTTTTTGGGTTGCCTTTTTTTTTTTTTTAAGTACAGGGGAACCCAGTGTTTTATAACAGATGTCATTCAGTAGATGAGCTCTGGGTAAGACAATTGTGTGTAGTGTTGTTGAGATAGAGAGGCCATGTGGTTAGCTCTCTGTGGTTGTGGCAAAGCAGAACTATTTATTCTTAGGCTGTTTAAAAAAAGTGTTGCTCATAGCCAATTCCAGCAGTTTCCTTCGTAGCTTGTCGTATTGTCTGTTTGTTGTGGTGGTGAGAAGTTCCCAGTACTTAAACTCAACTTTCCTTAGTGCTTTTAAGGCCTCTGTTTCTTTTTCAAATCTTGTGGTTAATGGCTGAAGTTGCTTTAATATTCTGTAGAACATCATCTGATGTATTTATACAATGTGCTTGTTTCTGTTTGGTTGTCTTATTACCATAGATGATTTTATTAAACAAATGTCAGCTCAGTTGTTACCATAAACTTTCCCATTAAAACCCTCCAGGAACATAAAGGCCTCTGAGATGCATCTCTTTCTTGAATTCAGCCACCTTCCTCTAAGTAAATTTGCTTGTAGAGATTATTTTCCATGGAAACCCTTTTCTCCAAAGTAGTGTTGCCTAGCAGGTTCAGGTCCTCAGTGAGAAGGCAAGATGGGTAAATAGCTACCAGTCCTGGACCAAGCCTGTATGTGACAGTTTTGTGTCTGTTGCAGCCTGTTTTAGGAAAATGGAGAATTATTGAGGGTTCAGAAAATTCCCAGTTTCAAATGTACCTCATCAGTCTATATGAACACTAACTCTCTCTGTTACAATGATAACTGGATGCTGGTTGTTGCTTGCTTGTGTATGAATCTCTTTGAAGCTAATAACTTGATCTCTTGCATTTTCTGTAATCCTCTGCCTTTAATCTTGTTCTTGCATTGTGTTCCTTACATGCAGAAGCAAGGGGCTCTTTATGTTCCTAATGGAAATACAACTTTTTAGTCAGAATTTAAGGATTATGAAAATTAATAGTTTCTGCAGTGAACAGTTCCTGTCTCTGCCAGCAGTATCCCCTCCTTACCAAGCTGTCCCTATTTTGCCACCAGAAATTGTTTTGTCAGTGTTCAGTTTCAGTAGGAAATTAGCTGTATGAGGAAGAAAAAGGGGTTATAAAAGGTTTAGGAAACTCTGCTGATCTACCCCCATTATATTTTTCACTGGTTATGTGGCTAGAATGTGGAGAACCAGGTTCATCTTTGTCTTGTTGCTAGGTTATTCTGTGACCTTGTGTAAGTCAGCTCAACTCTGTTTTTTGTTCCCTATCAGAGGTGACAAAAACTCACCAAAGAAAACTCCTGCCTCAGTAGTGGCCCTTATCAGTCTCAGGCTGTAAGTGCATAGGCTCTGAAGCATTTCCTGTAATAACAGTATCTAAACTAATACTACCTTTCGAAAATCATCCCTCAAGAGAAATCATATATTTAAAAGGTGCCTATTTTTCTCTTTTACCTACTGTCTTTAGAGAGAGATGAACGTTGCCTCTAGGTGTTTTGAGAAATATTTTTAAGAATCAAAAATTTGAGATTTATGAGCCTTGTTGCTATAACAATTAGCTAGGCCAGGGTGTGCATTAGTAGGCTGCTGGTGCTGCTCTTTGATGGATGGAGGCACTCAACCTTCTGCTTTGGTCCTCAGAATGCCTTCGAAAGCATGTGCCAATAGCCTATTGATGCACAGCCTGTTGTGACTTATTGTTATGTTCAATGCACAGATGATTATTACAAAGGTAGGTTATTTGTTAGCATGATTTTCCAGACTGCTGCTTGAAGAATTTTAACAGCGTCCACTAAACTCCCTAAAGTATAGTTCAGAATGAATAAAATTCTGCTTGATGATGTTTACAAGAGTCTCTGTACCCACTGCTGATGAGTCATAGAAAACAGCATATTCCTTTGGCTCCTGACTATGTGCGTGACATGCACAATTATTAGCTGTACTTTACAATCGACAAGTTGGTTGCTTTTATTTTAATCTGTATCCTGATTCAGATGTTTTCATTTTGTAAGGAAAATAAAGACACGCTTAGCCTCTCTAGCTGCTGTCTTGCAGCCGTAGCACCTCAGAGCTTGCCAGCTGAATAAATTGCCCTCCTGTTTTTTTCTTGACCTGTTGTTTCCTCTCCTCCCTCTTATGGACTTCTGCAGTGACCATTACTACCAAAATCTCATTAGATCCTTTCTCTTCCTTTGTTTAATGGATGTTCAGTCATTTCCCACTGTATCTACCCTTCAAATGACTGATTAATTTGCTTTTCACTCTTCTCATAATGGCATGCAGAGCATGACAGCTGAGTATCTCTGGGGCCTTATTCCAGCTTGAACATTAAGTCATAAAAACAATACTTTTGTGCATGTCTGAGAAGGCTATGATGTGCAGTACCTTTGCTGTAGTAGCTAACCTTATCCAGCACAGCATTTCCATTCAACACAAACAAAATAACTTTAAATTATAACACCAGAAACCTTCAAGTTAATTGGAAGTTTCTTTGTTTTTCTTTAAGACTGACTGAATGTTGATTGTCCAAGACATTAGAAATTGGCTTGGACATGGTTTATGTTTTGGGGTTACTGGTCAAGAATGCAAATATATGTCTTCACATTTTTGCTGTCCCACCTTTAAGCATTCAGAATTTAGCTGAAGGGAGTATATTAAAGGCAAATGTTACAGCCTTAAAATCTCCGAAACCCAAATGCTAAGATTTTTTTTTCCCATCCCAGCTCTGTTCCAGATTACCTAAATAAACTGCACTCTGCTGAATCAGCAATTTCTGTTAAGCACCTAGAAGATGATTAATGTGTTATGAATAATGTCATGATAGCTGGCTGAAGGGCATCTCTTCCTCATGAATAACAACAGTGTGGTAATGTGCCAGAATCAAGAATATTAACTTCATAGCAAGCTTTATCAATGTTAACTCACTGAAAGCAGGCAATATGTCTGACTTGCTAGCTTCCAGCTTTTGATTAAGGCAATTAAACAAAATGTGATCTATTCTTTTTCCATTTATTTATAGATTTAATTGCCAGTAGTTAATTAGGCTACAATTCTATAAATATGTACTACTGACCTCATGGTTCCAAGTGGGAATTATATTTTAGCTTAAGATTGATTCTTGGTAAATAAAGTAATTTTTCAGTGTTGCTCTATAGCTTGTGCTTTGCAATATCATGGAACCAAACTCTTAATCTTCCTCAGTGTGTCCTCAATGTTAGTGAATATAGTTATATTTATTTATGTATTTATAATTCCTCAGTGTTGTGGTTTAACCCTGGCCAGCAACTAAGCACCTCACAGCTGTTCATTCCTTCCCCCCTGGTGGGATGGGGAGAGAACCAGAAGGTTAATAGTGAGAACTCATGGACTGAGATAAAAACAGTTTATAGGTAAAGCAAAAGCCTTGGATTTTTAGAATAGATTAGATTTGCAATATCCAGCCTGCGGTGTGTGCCCACAACTGATCTACCTATAGTTGCAAGCCTGTAAGGATAGGTTCCTTTAAGCGTGCTTTTAAAACCTGGTATGTTATTAAATTAAGGGTTATACCTGTACTTAAACATATTTGAGCAGGAAGAGCAGCACTGATGAATATGTATCTTTTTATGAGTAGGTGTGGTAGGCAGAAGAGGTATTTAAAGACAGCTTTAAGTTTTTGGCTGTGGATGGGATGTACTGCAGCCTGTCTCCTGTTAAACTTTTTGAGGCTTTGTCCAGGAAGACAAAGTGTGTTGTGACATTGTCATGTCTCCAAAGACTGCTGTAGTTGACACTCTGGTGTAACTGCCCCTAGGGCACTTTATGACTGCTCAGAGAATTAAGAATATAATTTAATTGGGGAAAAAGGAAAGCCAGGCAAGAGAGATGATTTAGGGCACTGTGGTGCTTGCCCTGTAGTTCAGCCCAGAAAGCTTTCTTTTAAAAGAAAAAAGATTGAACAAAAGGATGACACAGCATTCCACACAAAATCTGAAAATGTTTTGCAGAATGAGCTTTCAGTACAGCTATATACTTCACCCTGATGCATCTGACTCTCCCAATGACCTTTTCAAATTCTTCATGCATATTTAAAGACAATTTTAGAAGCATTTAGTGTTAAGTTTTAGTGTGTAAAAAAAAAAAAAATAAATTCTACTGACTTCCGTGGGACCGTGAAAATAAAATCAATATTGAATGTTGTTTAACACCTGTCCTTTAGTAAGCTTACTAAAATACACTTTCCTTCTGAGCCACAGATGTACTTACTTAGACTTAATTCCTCATCTTCTACTAATCTGCTGTGTCTGCTTCCCCATAATGAAGATAAGGAGTGATCTATAGCCTTTCTAAATTTCTGTGGGAAACAGTGATTGGAATCTTATCCTTTGTACAGCTTTTAGGAGAATACTAGAGTTTGGGAAAGTGTTTTATAATGAGATGTATTTTCTTCCTGTTATTAGGAATTTAATTAAATTATTTCTTAGAGTTCAATGGCTCCTAAAACTGTCTATAAAATATCATTGATTTTAGATTTTCATAATGTATAGACTCCAAAATTGAGACAATAGGGAATAGCATTTTCATTCCAATATGGACAGTGCATTCCTTCTGCCCTGTTGAAAGTATTCAGAGGGGAAAAGAGCAGGAAAAACATGTCTGAGAAATTACATTGATTTTTGGAGATAAGGTTGAACCATGTTAGTCTGAACTGTGCCCCACAGAACAAAGATTAGCCCTTGCTTGAAAGCTCTTCATCCAAAGGATGAAGAGACTAGAGAAAGAATAACACAGTGGCAAAAGGAAGCAAGAGATAACTGAAGGATGGTATTGCTTAAGGTGAAAACCTGCTGTCTGAGAAGGCTAAGCCTAAGCAATGCCAGCTTGAAAAAGAATTATACAGAAGCAGATGCATTTGATGTAGCATAGTTATAGCTGATGCTTAGAAATGGAGGGGATAGATTTCTGTAACACTTACCTTAATCTGAAAATTGATCACTGAACAATAGCATATCATCACTTTTTTTTTGGCAGACAGCATGAACAGAGGTAAGAGGAGAATTCAAGTATAATTTGCTCTTGATGTGTGGCTTTTTCTCCTCGACTCCGACTGGCTTCAGAGAAAACTGAAGGAAATTCCTGCCTTTAATTAGCTCAACCAATTACCTAGTGACACCCATATTGCTGCGATCCTTTTGGAATAAAAAGTTATAGAATATTTCTACCATTAGTCTTTATAAATGACTGAAACTTAATACAAAATCGAAAAATCTAGTATATTTTGGTATCAGCACTCAATGACATAACTTATTTGGGATCTCAATAGACGAGGTCTGAATATGACAGGATTTTAAAATAAAAGGTTATACAATTATTTTAACCCAACTACTTAAGTGATATTTGACTGTAGGCTAACCAGATGTGACTGCAGTAGGGCAGATAACCAAGCTGTTAAAAAACTACACACTCTGTCCAAGTAGATTGGAATCTGTTCTAGACATTTCACTTTTTTACGTAGACACTGAGTTGAGGAGGTTTGGAGTTGTGAGCATGTGGAAGCTTCCCACCTTTGATGGCAGATGATTGGCCATGACTAAAGAAGGAGAGAAGCCTGACCTAAACAAAAGGGTGTTTTTCTGTGAAGTATATAAGAGAACTACTGCCCAAGGCAAGATAGAGAGGACCAGAGCAATTGATTCCAGGACTAATATCCAGAGATATTAGCTTCTGTGGACGTCTGTATGTGAATGTTTGCTTGGTGGAGCTCAAGGAACAGGATACCAACGAAATTGTGCAGTGCAGCTATAGAGAAAGCTGGACTCTGGACGGGGTTTTGTAGTGCTGAAGGCAAAGAAAAGACAGGTCACAGCTTTAGTCTAGGCAAATATCTAGGAAAAGAATCATACTCTAAGAAAAATATTCTCCTGTGTGGTTTAGGAGTGATGTTTAACTTGTGCAAAACATGGAAAACAAGGAGTCTTTTATTCTAGAACTGGAAGATACTGTATATTAGTTAGGTATGCAAAGTTGGTAATACTAATCTTGAATTTCACTGGCAATCTAAAAAATAGTCTTTGGTGTCTAAATCAATGTAACATTGTAACATGCCTTCTTGGCAAGGCATCTTTTTTTTGAGTTAAAGCTATTCAAAGGGCACAACATATTTTTTGTCTTCTTCAAGGAAAATGTATTTCTAGTCTAAATCCATCTAGCTTCAGCTTCCAGACGTGATGTTTTGCTGTATTTTTGTCTGTGGTAAAGGGCTGTCTATTGTCAGAAATCACTTCATGGTGTAGGTACTGGCAGATCTTGATTGAGTAACCTTTTGGTCTGCTTTTTGGTACATATTTTGCATTGAACTTTGTTGTCTGTTTTGCATGATTCTGGTTTTTCCCTTTAAAATCTGACTTATGTCAGTATGCCGAAGTGGAGACACCAGAAATGGGCAGACTAGGTGCATAAAATAGTGTCAAAGGGAATTTTTTCTAATATTCTTACTTATGCCATCTGCAAACGAAAATCTGCCACTACTATTTAGTATCTTTGTACTTACATTCTGTGACTGGATTGCCATTAAATTTCCTTACTGGGCACCAGTATCTTTTTTTTTTCTTCTTTTTAAATTCTTTTTCCTTTCTTTCCTTCCTGACTGCAGGCTATGTTTGACCTTTGTGGACGAAAGATGAAGTCTGCCTATTAGCTTGATTTACTGTACATGGTGATTTGCATAGTTTTTCCATGATACTCTGTTTCAGGCCATTACATTTGCCCATACTCAACGGTAAAATTTCCTGGGCCTGCAGTAATGACATTTGAATTAGTATAAAGTGGAAACTAAAATATTTTTTAATTAGAGGAAAAAGAAATACAATCCCTAAATTACATCCTGCTTCAATCTCTTATACCTCATTATGGGACACAAAGTACAACATTTGATCTGGACATCTTCCCCAAGTGCAGTATGAAAGGTAATTTGGAATTGAGGGCTAGTTTTCTCTGGAAAACTCCAAATTGCTGACAGCTGATTAAATACTGAGTGCTTCCATGATACTGGCACCTCGTAATGCAATGCTGACAGGACATCCTGCCTTTAAGTAGCTGAAATGTCTTAAATAATCCCTGGTCAAACCTGAGAGATACTATGACAATTCCCATTTGTATTGGCAGCCTTGTTCCAAACTGAAGCTATCAGGCATTGATTTATTTTGATCTGTGGCCATTTGCCACCTCTTGAACAGCCCACAAGGCTGGTTTGTCTATGGTCACCCAACGACTGACCAACAGATAGATGCTATACTCTCGTCTCCCAGAGGCAGGAAAATAGAAGGGTTGCACGATGCCAGTAAGGAGTCTGATTGCAGTGTTTTGTCTACTGCCTTGTGGCAAAGCTTAGACAAAAAGGTGGCAGCAGGAAAATCTTTCATGTGAGCCCCGGGACAGTCAAAGCCAAATCTTCAGGCAATGGCTGAGCAAAGAACATCAGACTGTTGCCTCTTCTGTTACTGTGAGTTGCGCTCACCTGCCCTGAAGACCTGATTTCTAGGCCTTCAGGACTGGTGAGACCTAAAACTCCTTCATATTAAAACAATAAATCAGTAAAGAGGGGAAAGGGTGTATTGCTCCTATTCCCAGGGAAAAAGTAAGGAAGCATTTATCCATTGCCCTTGTTGAAGGGATGATGTAGCACTGCTCACTACTCTAGTAATAACTTTACAAAAGGTTTAAGAGCTTTTGTAACCTCTGTACAAATAAGTGTGGCCAGAATGTGATCTCTAATGGCAGAATGAGACCTCTAATATCTGCCCAAATAAGCACGGCCAGAAGATGATCTACAATCACACATGTTTTTGAAGCTGGAGGAGACATTGGTCTCACGTGGCTTCTTCAGGTGTCAGAGTCAATGGATACTTGTTCATTGCTTATTCTGTTCAAGATATCGGGGCAATTATCATCAATCATGCAGTTGTTTCCTGTATTTTTTCAATATCCAAGAGGTAGTTGGGATTTGTGGTGAGTGCTGGGGATTCTTGTAGCACTGCTACAACATCTTGTCTTCCTAGCAGAGGCTTAAGTTCCACTGACCTGGCTGCCCTTCACAGTCCCACCTTTTAGTCTGTAAGAATATCAAGGTAATTTTTTTTTTAGCTAATTTTAGGTAATTTTTTCATCTTGGAGGCTTTGTCAGATGGCCAGCAATTGTTCATTCAGGAAGGAATGTTCCCTGTTTAGCCAATTGTAGACATTAAAGTGAAAGAGCATTTTCCTTGAATTGCTCCAAGTGTTTCTTCATCACAGTGGATATTTGTATTTCATGCACTGAATATGTGGAGCTGAATTCTCTGCAAGAGGTGCTTAAAAAACTCACTGTTGCCACAAGCATTTCAGTGACTAAGCTGCTGTCAGTGAAGCCTATTAAACCATATGAAGCCTGGCACTTGGGCTTCCTGGAAATCAAATCAGGAGCTCTATCTGTGCAGCACTGAATTGCAGTCTTTACCTTGGTGACCTCAAAATTGTCCCAGGATGTTTTTAAAACTTATTTAGTAAAGTGTATTTTAAATGACGGCATTAATCTCCCCTCAAATTACTGAATTTGCTTATGCATTTTCAATCTGCGTTTCATTACTTCAGTGGTTAGCAATTGCCCACATCCTTTTCAAGAAAGGGAAGCATTTGACTTGGGGTGGGAAAGGAGGACCATGCTGAGAACTGTTGCTGGATTCCTGGGACAGTTTGTGGAGTGTTTGTTTGTGGGATTTTTATTCTTTTTTTTTTTTCCGGGAGATGAGGTGCTGTGAAAACAAATAGGTCATGCAAATCCCATATTCCTAGAGCCTTTCTGATTCTAATATATTTACCCTTAAAGCACGCTTTTAGTAAGGCTAGTACACTTGCAAGAAACAGTTTCAAATTATAATATTTAGGGCTGAATGCATTTTATTTATTGAGAGCCTTTTCTACCACAAAAGATTTGGCAATGCAGGATTGTTTTATGAATGTGTGGTTGCTTCTCCAAATCACTTTTTTCTTTTGCAGGGGTGAGGAGGAACCCTAAACTAAAGAACTCTCTACCCCCCCCCAAAATGCTTTTAATTTTGTTGCTTTTAGCTGAAACGTTTAGGTTTTTTTTTTTTTTTTAACTACCACCTCAGATAATGAACTGACTCCAGTGACACTTTGGCAGAATACAACACTTTCTTAGCTCAGGCAACGCTGTGCACATTACGCATTGCAGTGTCTCATGGGGAGAAACATTATGGTTCGAGGACAGGACATGTTCTTCTTGGCCTCTTCAAGGAGAGCAAGTCTCCAGCAGGCACTTGGGATTGGGAACCTGCTGTGTGGGAGTTGGCCATACTTTGATTGACTCTAGGCCTTGGACATTCGCACTTGACAGACAGGTTAGAATGCATCTTCTGTTCATGCAGTCCGCACTGCAATATCTGTTCTGTGCCACGGCAAAAAGGAGTTTGGGTTACTCTAAATCATATGATTTCTGCTCTAGTCCATCTGTCTCAAGTGCCTTGTGTGGCAATATGGGATAAATAGCCTTCATAGGTACCTCTTGGATGGTCAGGATGCAACAGCTCCAGAGCTCACACTTGAGGTTCTCTTTTCTCTCCCATTCCAAACATAAAGTGTGTGCCCTTGCCACTTTGGATATGTCTACAGTTTGGGCTGAGATGGCTTTCGTTAGATTCATGTACAATTTATACACATCTCCTTACACTGGGCTGCTTTGCAAAAAGTAGTATATACTGTGCTCTTAGTTATGTGTACACAAAGTAAACTTAAATGTGGCTATCTTTTGAGCGATCAAGAGGAGAACAGCTGCCTTTGCCCTAGGTAGAATTATAATTTTTTTATAATGTGGCTATTCCTGATATTTGAATTAAAATTTCCGAACTCAAACTCTTATTGAATAGTTTCACTGTAGTGAAGTCCTCTTTGTGTAGCCCAACTGTAATTGCCATGATTTCATAAGCATGGCCCATACTGATTTTTGAGGAGCAGTGATTTAAAAAATATATACTTTTAGGAAACTCACCAAAATTTAGAACGAATAATGGTAAGGGACTAGGCTGCTAAAAAAGAGACTCCGGAGTCCTCTGCTATTCTTTTATCTTTATACATTGCACTACTACTGCATTGTGGGATTTTTTTCCCCGTCTCTATAATACTCTTGAAAATCAGACAAACTGAGGCTTTTTGTAAATGACAATAATTAAGGTGCATGTTGGCATGCCATTGTGGATTGCAAAAGATACATTGTGTTTCAGATAAAAAAATATTTTGAATAGCTCTTGTCAAAGTCAGCCTTGCTGAAGAGCTGCTTCACATCTGAAGACCTGATTCCAAAAGCAATGAGTAACTGTTAGTAGCTATTTGTCTGAAACAGAATGGAAAAGAAAATGCAAATTAAAGAGCACTTTTACCTTCTTGGAAACAGCTGAAAGCAATGCAGATGGATAATCACCAAAAGCCACATCAGAGATAGGTGTAATTTCTGGCTGGCAGTTCAGCTTGCCTCCTCAAGCCATTATCTTGGTAGTTTAAAACACAGGGAGTTTTATTGTGCTAACAGCTGTCTTGGTGAGGGTTTTTCGTGTGCCACTTCGTATTAGCGAAGCATATAAAGAAGGATGTGGTTATGCTGGGCTTGTAGCTAACTAGGAGAAATAATATTCAAGAGTTTGGCCATGATATACATAGCACCCTGCTACTTCTTCTCAACTACTGCTCAATTTCAGGCATCAGATACAGCATTTAATCAAGATAACGTTTTAAGATGGTATGTAGAAGTTTTAACAAAACATCATTGAGAAAAACTAGAGAAAATGCTTTAGCTGATTTATTTGAAGCAGTAATGCCCAAAATGCCAGCTCATGGAGTACTTTTTTAGGCAGATGCCCTCTGTCAGACTGTCATTGAATGACTTTGTGTTTGAACAGCAACTCTAATCCATCATGCTTGACTCAGCCATCCAAGGAGAAGCACACAGAATAAAAAGCATACAAACATTCTGAACCAGTATGTGTAGGTATGTTTAAGTATCTGTGCACCTGAATACAGAAAAGCACCTTCACTACGGGGGAGACCCTCATGGCAATACATATAATATAAAGGTTTTAGTAGGTGACTGTTTAAAATTACATGCAGAGCTCACTTGTGGCATGAAGTTTTAGAACAGTGTAAATTGCAAGTCACAGGGCTGACACCCAGCATATAGAAAATCAGGAGGGAACCTTCTGAACGTTTTTCAGATTGACTGATTAAGACAAAATTTCTACAAAATAAGGAATACCTGTCCAGAATTGCTACTTTTTTTTTACATGAAACCTGAACTTATGATGCAGTCTTGATTCT
The DNA here is from genome assembly GCA_013397725.1 of Rhagologus leucostigma. NCBI lineage: Eukaryota > Metazoa > Chordata > Aves > Passeriformes > Rhagologus > Rhagologus leucostigma. The sequence goes on along the minus strand of VZTD01001040.1, from coordinate 3,881,070 downwards.
AGAAGCTGCATCACCCAATGCCTGTCCCTTCCCTACTAAAACACCCAATTTATTGTAAATAAGGTCTGCATGTCATAGGAAACAACAAAACATCTCAAGGCAATGTGTTTATGCACGTTACATACTTGATGTACATAGGAACTTGCATGCTCGGTTTCTGTAATAGGTGCAACTAAGCCAATTCTGCCTGTAGCTGCACAGGCACTCAGCCTCTTCACTTTTGGTCAGTTGTGGGGCAGCTTGGAGGAGGGTTGCTACCTGTCAAGTCCAGAGATCATTTGTGGTAAAGTAGTGTTCCAGAAAGTGGACAAACTGAGCTTATAATGCCAGAGCTTTAACACGGTTGAGGGAACTGACTTGCTGGCAGGCAATGTGAGCTCTGGAATTGTCTTTGCCTTATCATTCATTATTCTGCTTGAAAGCACTCCTCATTTCCCTGTACCTTCTCTGGTCTTCTACTAGGTTTTCAGAAGTTACTTAGCCCTTTGCCGCTTGTGTCTCCTCCACCTTCAACTGCTCAACAAGCTTTTTGCCTATTACCTCTGGAGCTCAGTGGTTATTTAGTTGCTTTGCCTCAAACTCTCCCATTCTTTATCTGAAAGCTGACGATTAGTTTAATGCTTGACATGCTTCAATGCCTCTGATACGATTAGCACACCTCACCTCTCATATTTTTAATTTTGGCCGGTTTTCAGTGTTTCAGAGGAAGGGTAACCCTGTTTACCCCTCTCTGGTTGCCAATTTGTATTTGTGTGTGTGTGTTGGGGTAGAGTGTGTCAGCATCCTTAGGGTATGCATTTAGTACGTGCAATAGTAAATGTGATGCAAACAGCTGTGAAGGAGAATCATCTCTTATTTTCTGGGGAGTAGCAGAAGGTTAAGGGAAATTTTAAGGAAATAGATCAAAACCTCTTCAACATTTTTAAGGGGTAACATCTCATTTATTAGAGACCAAGTTTTAGCCAATTTAAAACTAGTGTTACTTTTGCAATCTGGGTGTCAAATTAACTGTAATAGTTAAATAAGACTGTGTGGATGGCAGCTTAGAATGGGAACTTGTGTGGTCTTTTTTTCTCTCTCCCTTGTAGAAAGACCAAATAACACATGGAGTTTTCTGAGGCATGGCAGGCTTAAAACAGAGGTCAGTGGCTGTAGGGCCAAGTGTGGAATCCCAGAGGGAAATCTCTATGTAGCCTGTATTATGCAAACTGACTTAGCCATGCTGTGACAGTTTGTAAATCTAGGTGTTTAAACACAGATTTCTGAAGGAAAAAAAATGTTCCTGCTCTGAAGTCATCCAGAAAGTAGAACAGTGGCATTCTTTGTGTGTATACTGCTGATTTTTGTTTTTTGTTTGCTTTCTTCTAATAATCACATGCAAATTTTATTTTATATTTGCTTGGAAATATATTTGTGTTGCAAAACATTAAAAGCACAGTGGAATAACTACACGTGGACCTAAAATGTTTATATCTGAGACTCTGTGAGTGGGGACTATACTTGCTGTGTATATTAAAAGAGGACCAGTGAGTGACTTGGAGCTTTATTTTAGGTGAAAAACTGGAGGCTGATTCCTGAGTAACAGAGAATGAATCCTCAAGTATAGAATAAGAATAATAGCTATAATATCTATATATCTAAATTGTTAAGGGTGTGTGTTTGAAATTATTGTATCAAAAAGATCAATGGAATACTTTTATTTCAAGTTATTACTTTCTATTTGGAAGGGATACATTTTCAGACTAAAAAAAAATCTCCTTTTCTGTCTGAGATATTAAGAAATTATATGGTATTATAAGGTGCTTTTCTCCATTTCATGTCTCTTTGGGGAGGAGTGAAACATGCTATAAATTAGCTCTAGCTCATTCTTATTTTAAATCATTGATTGTGTTGCTGATTCTCTTCAGCAAGTTGCAGAAGAACAGAAAAAATGCAGTAAAGCTCTGCAGTGGCAGAAGCTGCTGAGGAGGCTACAGCTAGCTGAGCAAGACAGCCTTAGGACTGAGAAGTTTTGAACCAGGAGCCCCTTCTCAGTGAAACTCCCAGGGGAATGCAGCAGGACTTATTGGTTCTATTGAGATATATTAGAACAAAACAACATAAACAATCCCTCCCGCTGCAAAAAAACAACCAACGAACAAAAAAAACCCCAAAGCGGAGGGAGGAAAATGAATTTTTTTTTTTCCTGCTAGCTGGCTTTCTTTTAGGAGGTATGTCCCTTATTTTTTATTAGACAGATGCAGGTGATCTCTAAGTGGACTGTGCAACTTAAGGCTGTGTGCTCATGCCTATATGGCACAGAGTTCTGCTTAGAATGGCCCTGCTTGGCCGCAAGGGTTATCAAATCAAAGTTGAGTGCTGGGTCTGTTCCACCACTGGGATCTTTGGAACTTGGCTACATGCTGCCAGTGCAGCTTAACTATGGCTTTTACAGCAGAGGTATCTTTGTCCTCCTATCTCTTCACTACAGAAGCACAGAATGGTCAAGATTGTAAGACACCTCTGGAGACAGTCTAGTCCAACCCTGTTGTTGAAGCAGGGTCAGCTACCACAGGTTGCCCAGGACATTGCCCAATTGACTTTGGAGTGTATCTGCAGATGGGGACCTCCCCGTCTCTATGGGCAACTTGTGTTTAACCACCCAAATGGTACAAAAAGGGTTTTGTTCTATTCAGATAGAACTTTGCGTTTCAATCTGTGCCCACTGTCTCTTGTTTTCTCAGTGGGCATCACTGATAAGAGTCTGGCTCATTCTTCTTCATTCCCTCCCATCAGTTATTTCTGTGCATTGATAAGATTCTCTCACTGCTTGAAGCATTCCTCGGAACTCATTTATGTTCTCTTGTCTCTACTTAATTGAAACATCTTTCTTACTTAGTGCAAAACTACTTAAATGCTTAATGCAAAACTTAATTCTGCATCTTTGCACAGAAAGAGTTTTGAATCTTCTTGGAGGACATTCACAGTTGGAAGCTTATTTAAATGGGATTAAAAGATTTAAAGATTTTACGTGCGATGAAAATTGATTTGTATCCTTTCCTTCTGTCCTCGATATATCCATTGAGCTCTCCTGGAGCAGAGGAAAGGCTAGCAATCTGTGCAAGATCAGCCTTGCTGAATTAGACTACTGGCTTCTGCTCTTCTCTGTGGGAGGCAGCTTTAACTCCTTGAGTGGTTTCTTACAGAAACAACTTATCCCCAAAGAATTCAGAAAAATTGAAATTTCTAGTGTGTTTTGAATCAATTAATGGAATTCACTGAAATAGCAGATTTTGGATCCTGGCAGACTCAATTTGCACGTATGTGTTCTCAATACAGTTGGGTATCTGTCAACAATTCAGGAAATAGGCAAGTACATTTGGAGGTGTGAGATTTCTCACTTATGAAATGTATTTGGACACTGATGGACCAAAATGGCTTTGAAAACATATAGCAAATGTGTACTTGGAAATATGATCTGAACCAACGAGAATTATTGTACCTGTTCACAAACTATCCCCAGAACATATAAATGAGTGCAAAAAAATCACAGCAAGGGAATGTTTGTTCTTTACAAATTAGCCAAATTCCTCAGGTAAAAAAAGGAATTCTAATGTGTTGACACTTTTGTGGGGCAGTTTTAACAGTGTGCTAAGTATTTTCCTTTCAGTTCCCTTTGTTGGGCCATAACATGCCATCAGATATTTCCTGGGTAGGGACTGAAAGTAATGTCTAATTTGCCTAAATGGATCACAGCTTACTGGAAGGAAGGGACCAATATTTTACTGTATCTGTCCCCCAAGAAACTGCTTTCACCATGTTTGTAGGAGGGTCACTGCTAAAGCAATAGAAGTTGAGGCTGGCATTAACTCATCAGCTCTGAAACACAGAGATGTCTTGTGCAAGATGACCTATTCCTTTTCAGATTCGTGCCTCAAGATCATGTTTCTAGGAGAAAATGGAAACTGTCCTGCAACAAAGCAGGGGTGAAAAGGTCTCACAGGCATTGGCTTTTTCCATAAACAGATATGCAGGTCATTATAGATGCTCAGATTTATGTGGAATAGCTTTGCTGAAGGAATGGTTAAATGGAGGAGAGTTTCTTCTGCCTTGAGAAAGAAGTCTATTTAATCTCTATAGTTTCCATCTAATCTTATAATGGGAGACATGGAGGAAGTAAGCCTGTCCACTCATTCTTTTATAAGAATGAGAAACAGATTAAAACAGCAAGTGTCAAATTTAAGCTACCAAGAAGCTCCCAAATACTCGTCACAAAGTGTTGTAGAGGATATTGTTGATCCTAAATCTTGACATGGGTTAAAAGGTAAATACATTACATAAATATAAGAAAATCTATGATGACAAACCTTAAAATGGAATTTTAGTGCTTCTGTGGTTTAGAAAGTTCTTCTAAAGCTTCAAGTTCTTCTACCTTCTTGAATCAAGTGGTTATCCAGACAAGTATCTTTGTATACTTGTCCAATTCTTAGAGTGCCTCCTGCACATCTACTGTATGTTCTCAAAGTACTGTGCTACATGTATTTTGGCCAACATCAGTTCAGCTGTTGACATGAAGCTGATAGTCATTCTGTGCTCATTTTTTTCCATACAATTCCAAAGGTGGAGAATTGAATCCACTCAGTAGAAGTAAATGTCTAAGTGAGAACATCCAGGTTAGCAAATTGTTGGCTCTTACACCAAGAATTTCTCCCGCAAGACACCATAGGGAGCAGGAACATGTCAAATTCCAGTCTTGTGTTTAGGTGAGCCTGTGAACCTTATTTAATTCAAAGGGTACAAAAAGAGCATTTTGGTTTGCTTTAGCTGGAATCAGTACTTTACTGCTTCAGTGACTATCTGTACCGGCAGAACTCTCCAAACCCAGTGGGTTTTCATCCTCACTGATACCCTGTGGGATGGTTGATTTATTCTCATCATCTTTTTGTCTTTCTAGAAGATGACAGTGCTCCAAGTTATCTGTTTCCTAATTCCTTCTATGCATGGAAGGAGAAGGGGGTGTGTGTGTACAATAAGGCCACACATGTAAAAAATTTCATTGGTCACTTTTTCTTGTGAGCTATTAGTGATGTTGGTAATTGTACATTTGATATAGCTTCTTCAAAATGAAAATTTTTAGTAACAGTTCTTCAGGTGTGAAACATTCCTACATCTCAATAGACTTCTTCTAACTGAGCATACCCTTGGGAATTTTACAGACAGCTGAAGCTGTGGATACTTGTGAGCAATGATTTACTGGTGTAGACTCTGGTTTCTTGATACTTAGCTTCTTTCAGATTGTGAGAGGAAAATAAACCCTTAAAAACTCCCAAAATTGGAAGCAAATTCCATCAACATAGTGATGTTTTTGAAAGTTTTCATGGTGCCATTCTTCAGAATGCCAATCCTGGCAGCAATAAATCATGTCCTGCTATGTTCTTGTCCATTGTAATGTGATAAAGGATGATATATGTCAGCCAAGGGGTGTCAGAAATACACCATGTTTTGATTTAAAGCACCATTTCAATGTGACAACTCTTAAATAATAAAAATATGGGCATGAAGACAACCCATTATTTTACATGTGTATTCACACATGAGTATGCAGCCAGATGGAAAGGAGTTTTCACTGAGGGATAATGGTAAAAATGTTTTAGAGGAGAGACTATACTGCTTCCATAAATTGGAAAAAAAGGAAATGGATGGCAATAGATAATGTTTATGTCGAATTATTATTTTAATTCTATTTTATTGAAATATTTTAATAATTTTAGTGAAGTTTTACCTTGAGAATAAGATACACAGTATTTGCCATTGTTACAGTGGGCTCTGGCAGTCTCATGCAGTCGTGTTGGAATAGTGCAAGTAAGTGCTCCTCACCTAATACACAAAAGCCTGTTCTGCACATGGTATTGGGTACTCTGTAGGTGAGAAGCCAGCATTCTTCTTGAGCAGTTCAATCTTTATACCTGTCTCTGTCCTCCTAAGTCACCTTTTTTTTCCTGTATGTTTTTCTCTCCTTGTCTCTTTTAATCTTATGTCATATAGATAGTTCTCCTCCTCTTACCCCTGCCATCACCTTTAAATTCTATTTTGAGAAAACATAAACATGGGTCACATGCTAAGAATTTGAATCCTGAATATTCCAGATTTCTGGGACAGTCAAAACATAGAATTTGTTCTTTGTGTTCAGATGCAAGCTCAATCATATCTTAGTCTTTTAGCTCAATTTGGAAGTCCTGCCTTGAAAAATCTCAGTGTATGGCATGCCTACTGACTACTGCAACAGGGGCCATCTGAGTGTCCATGATGGGAAAATGGAAAACAACAAGTACCACCAAGCACTTTGAATGCAGAGTTGCATAGCTGTCTGCAAGAGATGGGATACTTGGTTAATATAGGGATAGATGTTTGTCTAATAATTCCGCATTTTTTGTGTGCTGTTGATAGAATTATTTCATGATAGCTGGTGCTGTCTCTGCCTGTTAGCAGGGGACAATTTTTTCAGTGTGAAAATAGGATGTAACTGGAAAATTTAAATGGAAACTCTATCTTTATCACCTTTGCAGTGTGGAATTAATGTGTGTACATCAGCAGTTATTCGCTCAATGTCAAAACCACAAGGGCACAGCAGAAATCAGTAGTTTCTCCATCACTATTTTTTTTTTCCTACAGTCCCCAGGAACTTTGCAGGAACATGGAACTGTTGCTTTTTGTGATGTGGAAAAATGAACTAATAGTACAAAAGAAAAGGATTTTTTTTTTCCTGGGCTAATTATTCTTCCTTTTTGGCAGCAGATTTCAATTCATAGTAGTCATGCATAAGAGTCATTATCCATCCTAATGCAGTTTCAGAGAAGTGGGTACCAAGTTGTTGTAATTTTAAGTTGTTGTAATTTAGCTCTGATGCTTTTTTTCTGTGGAGTGGATTGTGTTGTGTGGTTTTTTCCTTTTCTGCCCTTTTAAGTACTTTCAAATAATAAATGAAAAGGTGATGTTGCTTCCATGGCCTCCTAGTATTAGCTATGGAAAGATGGAGAGCCTAAACAATTAAAGCTCAACTGTCTCTTAAGAAGATTCAACAAACTCTTTGTAAGGATACAAGTCAATTTAGGGTAGTTAAATATTGCAGAAGAGGAGACATTGCCTTACTTTAAGAAGAGTGGAAAGTGCAAGTTTGCATTGCATTTGGGAACTTTGACTTTGTGTGTTTATAAAAATGAAAGAATGCGGGTCTCAGTACCAGAGAAGACTGTGGTGGACAGAGGAGTAACTTCATTGAAAATATGTCTTTTTAGACTTTCTAGAGCAAAGGGGTTTATGACTGTGCTCTTTGTAGGGATGTAGATATGAACTCCACCTAGCAGCTTTTGAACCCTGGAGCCCTTTCAGATTTTGAGACATAAAACACAAAGCTACGATAAGCTTCATAAAAATCAGATGAATACATTGGTTCTATTATTCTTTCTCTTGGAAGAAAGGCCACGACATTCATTAATGCTGCTGGATGTAAAGAATAGGGGAAAAAATCTTGCAGTGTCCAAATAGGAAAATAAGTCTGAAGAGGTACTTGGGCCCTTTTAGACAATAGATTATCAAATCAATAAAAATACCTTGATTATGGAATCCATAATCCTTGATTATGGATTAATTATTTTTTAATTAAAAATAATTCTACTTGATAGTAACAAGATTAGAAATTAAGTGATAGAGATCAAGAAGGAGAATCAGATCATTAAAAATACCGTAATAATTTAATGTGTTTCATGAGTGAAATAAATGCCCAAGTATTCTTGACTCTAAAATGGATTGTGTGGTCTTGCAGCTAATGGGGCTGAAGATGCATGGTTTGTGTTCCCTGATGACCCTCTATGTAAACATGGAAAAGTTTCTTTGTGCTTCTGAATCCTAATCTGAAGTATAGAGAAGATAATTTTTGCATAGCTCACGGTGGTATTGTGATGCTAAATTAGTTATTGCTGGGAAAGCAAATTGACCTTGAAAGGAAGATTTAGCATAGCCAGATGAGAGATGTAAAACAAAACAAAAAACCCTCAAGCTGAATACAAAATGAGCTTTCAGCAGAACCAGAGCTCTGAGAGGAGAGAAACTTATCAGCAAACCGTACTGGTCTAATTGTGCAGCTCTGATAAATTCAGCGTAACCCAGATTGACACTATAATTCCAGAGTAAGTTTTTGATTTATGCTTTCAAGGGCAAGAGTCTAGGAGCTGGTAGTTGCTCCATTCCAGAGCTTTGTCAAATTAAGAAAAATTGTTAAAGGGTATATGGGTGTGTTTGAGATCATTGTCTTTCTACATGTCTTGGACTTTCTTCCATATGTCCAGAAGAGGGCAACAAAGCCTGTGAAAGGGCTGTAAGCATTGTTTTAAGTGCAGCAGCTGAGGATTTTGGGCTTGTTTGGAGCAAAGGAGGCTGAGGGGTGACCTCACTGCTCTCCACAGCTTCCTGTGGAGAAGGAGAGAGGGAGGTGCTGAGCTCTTCTCCTTGGTATCCAATGATAGGAGACATGAGAATGGTTCAAAGCTGTGCCAGGGGAGATTTAGACTGGACATTTGCAAGCATTTCTTTACTGAGAGGGTGGTGAAACATTGGAACAGGCTTCCTAGAGAGGTGGTCAATGACCCAAGCCTGTCAGCGTTTGAGGCATTTGGGCAATGCCCTTAGAAATGAGCTTTCAGTTGTGGTCAACCTGAATTGCTCAAGCAGTTGGACTAGCTGATTGCTGTAGGTTTCTTCCAACTGAAATAGTCTATTTTCTTTTCTTACTGTTTAACTATTCTTTTAATAATCAAATTAGTATTTCATGAGCATGGATACCCAGGGGATTTCAGAGGTTTCAGTTGGTTCCTACCAATAAGAAGCTACAATGGAGGAGTTGTAGGATGGTTTGGGTTGAAAGGGACCTTAAAGACCATCGAGTTTCAACCCCCTTTCATGAAGAGGGACACCTTTCATTAGACCAGTTTGGTTAAAGCCCCATGCAATATGACCTTCAACATTTGAAGGGGTGAGGCATCCCCAGTTTCTCTGGGTAACCTGTTCAGTGCTTCACCACCTTCACAGTGAAGAATTTTTCCGTAGTATCTAACCTAAACCTACTCTTTACAATTTGAAGCCTTTCCCCCTTGTCCCATCTCTACATGCGCTTGTAAAAAGTCCCTCTCCAGCTCTCATGTGGGAGTTCCTTAGGTACTGCTGCAAAGTCTCCCCTAAGCTTTCTCCATGCCGAACAACACCAACTCTCTCAGCCTTTCTCCTCAGGAAAGGTGCTTTAGCTCTCTGAGGATCTTAATGAACCTTCTCTGAACTCATTCCAACAGGTCCATGTCCTTTTTATGTTGGGGACTCAGAGCTGGAGGTGGCACTGCAGATGGGGTCTGAGGAGAGCAGAGTAGAGGGGCAGAATAGTCTCCCTTGACCTGCTGGTTACATTTTAATGTAACCCATGATATGGCTGATTTTTTTGGGCCATAGAGAAAGGGATGGTGAGCCTTAACCCAACTGTGGGACCAAGCCTGTCACAGCTGCCCTCTTAGACACAGCCACATTGCACCTTGGAGCAGCATTTCATCACCGAGTGGCTGAGTGCAACCAGCGTTGTGGGAGGTGTTTGGAAGGATTAATGCTTTTCCTAGTGCTGCTTTACTCAAGTTAACAAAGAATATTTTGGGGACTAGATCTCTTTATAATGGCAGTCATATATCTACCTTGACCTCTTCTTCCTTTGAGTGGTCTGGTTTCAGCTGAGGTTAGGAACCTTCCTCCTAGTAGCTGGCACAGCACTGTATTTTGGATTTAGTATGAGAATAATGTGGATAAAACTGATGTTTAGTTGTTGCTAAGTAGTGCTTATTCTAAAGACTCCTCATTTTCCCATGCCTGCTGGTGAGAAGATGTACAAGAAGCTGTGAGGGAGCATGGCCAAGACAGCTGACTTGAACTGGCTAAAGGGATATTCTACACAAAAGAACATAATGTTCAGTATACAGCCTGTAGGGAGTTGGTTGGGAGGGAGCTAATTGCTGCTCAGGAACTGGCTGGGCAATCAGTCAGCGTGGGCTGGTAAACAGTTGTGTTGTGCATCACTTGCTTTTTTTGTGTTTTACTCCTTTCTCTCATTTTCATTACAATTATTATTAGTAGTATTATGTTATATTTTGTTTCAATTAATAAACTGTTCTTATCTAAACCCATGAAGTTTACCTTTTCCTGACTCTTGTTCCCATTCTCGGGGTGGGGAGAGAGCAAGTGGTTGTATGACTTAATGGCTGGCTGGGGTTAAAAATGACATTCAGTTTCATGTGGACAAGACGATAAATATATCTAGAGAGAAAGAACAGTCACAGTCTTCTAGATAAGATTGTGATAAAAATTCTGTCTTAAAAATAGCTGCATTATTCTGTTTATTTTTCAAGCTTTCATCACTATTTTTGCTTCTGTTTTTCCTGTGTGTGGCATACAGCTATGTTCTTCTTAAAAGTGTCAAACTTGTGGTCTTGATGTTTGCTTGTCATGCAAGAGGCAAGATCAATAGAACATAATGTGTTTCTTGACATGGTTATTTTTTGAACCATGGTGGTGATTTCCACAAACCTTTGTTTTTAGGTCAGTTTATTTTGAACTTTATCCTTTCGAATCAGCAGTATATACAGGTTCTAATATTTTTTGGTCATTTTTTCATCTGAATTACTCTCCTTTCGCATTCATAGGACTTCTGTGCCTTCTTTAATGAGCTTATTAGCAAACACAGTGAAAAGTTTCCCTGGGAAATGAATCACCACAGGCCATTTCAAATATTAGATGTCGTTTGCCCTTAGAACACTTTTTGAACCCTGTATTGAGTGTATGTAACAAGGCTTTGGTAATGGTGGGGATAGCAGGAGTAGCCTCTCTGGGAGAAGGTAAGACCAGTTGTATTCAAAATGATGCTTTGCATTGGATGGATTAGATGGTGAAAGTAAGTTCCTCTTTTTAAACATGCCCATCACTACTTTGCTTCCCTGAGCTTGTAGCTATTGCCAGCTGAGCAGTGAGGCATGTGGTGAGAAGTTAAATTCTACGTTTACAGGGAGGATTAATAAATAGGTTTATAAAATAGATTTTAAAAATTCCAGGTTCATGCCAGGTTGTGGCCTTATGTTCTCACATACTCAAAGAGGGTCTATAAGATGTGCGAAGGGCAGCCACCAACTTGGACTCTAAATTATGTTATTCTTAGATTAAGAAAAAAAGGAGCCAAATCCCTGAGAGGGAACAGTTAACAGAACGCCATACACACCTCTGGTTTTTGGCCATGAGAAGCACTCAAAATGGCTGGTGAGCTGAGCGCATGCGTACAGCCTCTGGAGATGTAAAGATTTCAAGATTCTGTGTCACAGCTTCAAGCCACCTCACTGAAACCCTTGCTTAACTCCAAACAAATGCATGGTAGTGGCGCTGCTGGGCTGTACCATTTAAACGTGCAGCACATGCCTCTGGCCACGTTACTCTTTCATTGCCTTGTTACTTCCCCTCCAGTCCTGCTCTGAAGGGCCCTTTCCTCGTCATGCAAACTCACGAAATCATTTACCATCTCTTTCAAACAGCATGAGAGAGAAATTAGGGGAAAGCTAACCTCAAGTCACCTTTTGGCTTAGTAATTGCAGAGATATGTTCTTTGTTTAATCATTCAGAAGAATTGCTTTGAATGCTTAGGTGTGCATGCCACAGTAAGTGTGCTGGAATAAACACATATTAACAAAAATCTGGCAAAGGCAGTTGCTTAGCTGCCTCATTGCTTCCATCACCATCTTTCTGTGTTATCATTCCTTCATACTCTTTAATTCAGATGACTTAGAATCCACAAATATTTAGAGACTTTGCTTTTCATTTGGATGAAGGCAAAGGTTGGTTCTTCAACTGAGGTTGCATATTCAAAGGAATAAAATGTCTGAATTTTAATACAGTGCAGTATCTATTCAACAAGGCAATAGTTCTATGTTATTTGTATTGTTGGTTGGTAAATATCAAATACATCAAAGTCTTGTTAGAAATAAAATATTAATGAGAAATATAACTAAACATCTTGAGTATTAAAGAATCTTCAGAATGTTTTCAAAGCTGTATGGTAACAGAAAGAGATGGACTGTGAGCAAGAATGAGTCAAGCAAAAACAAAGGTCTTCCTCTGTGCTCTCATTATGCCACTACCTGATTGGGGCATAGGGATACCAGAGAGCATGAGCTGTGCACTGCTTACTCTGCTACACAGCCTGGTTGGACAAAAAGAGAAACTGGAATTGTGATGCTCAAGGCTGTCCCTGAGGCATTGTATTTTCTGGCCTGGTTGTGGGACTGTGGCTTGTCCATGCCACTCCTGCCCTCAGACTTATGCTTAAACAGTGCAGACAGCTGAATTTCGTTTCTTTGACCTCTTTAGTCACAGTTGAGGTTATTGGGTAGGAGTTCAGATGACAGTTGTTATGTTTTTTGTATTTTCCTCTAATTTCAGACACTGTGTTAGCTTTTTTCGCCTTTCTCTACAGGTCTTCTATTAACTCTTCTCTTAATACACCTTAATAGGACTACAGGAGGCTTTCTGATGCTAAGAAAAGATGAAGCCAGCATGCAAAACAATATTTAAAAAGCTGTTGTTAGCCAAATTGTCCCAGGACATACGGTTATATATTTCAAAACTTGAAAGGCAACTTTTTTTTTCAAGCTTATGTGACCAGAAAAAGAAATTCCTCCAGCTTTAGTGCATAATAAATGCAAATATGTATTCTATAAAGATTAATAAAGATCTCTATGTGCTGAAGTCTGGTTTTATCAAGAATCTGATAGAGATTTCACTGCAGCTAGTGGTGTCTAGATCAAGTTTTAAGTTTCTGTTTCATCAGTTGTGTGTATAAAATTTAAAAAGTATTTATGAATGCCTCACAGCCAAAGTTTGAACATGACTAAGACAAGGTAATACTCAGTATTGTCTGGAACAATAGGTCATCTTCTAAACTTTAAAAGCTTATGGTATTGGTGAAGCCTTCTCAACACTATCTTCATATTAAACAGGCTATAAGCAAAGTTTTTGCAGTTCCATTTTTTCACATATCGCAGAAGACTGAAGAGTCTAAAATGTTTTATTTGTGGGAATTTTGTGCATAAAGTAGCAAGACTGACCTCTTCAAAATGTTATTACAAAAGCACTGTCTCAGTTGCCACTTTGTTAGAACCATGTAAGTCTGCTGTGAGTTCATCCTCACAAGAGCTTAGACACTTAACTGTACTTTTAAAACACCTACAGAAACTAAAAAATAAACGTGGCCTATCTCTTTCCAAAAGAGAGTGAGAAAGCAGCATGAAAAGCATGGAAGTGCGCACTAGTGGGAAACTTACGCTGATAGAAATTTCTTTTATAACCTCTATGAGTAAGTTGACAGGTACTAACAGCCAGAAGCAGTTGCACCTCAGTAACCCCATCTGTACGGTACCTGAACACATAACACTGACTTCTTTCTGAAGGAAAGAAGCACAGGAAAACTAGCATGCTGTTTTCCAAGCTGGCAGTTGAATGGATTCCCTGGTATGTAAATACATTTCAGCAGTGGTTGATTATTTTGATTGCTTTGCAATTGTTTTTGTATGCAGTTAATATTTATGATGTCCAATTTTGTAGCTGCATGATTTTACAGTGATTAAACTCTGGGTGGCTTCCAAAGGGGAAGCTGAATGCAATGAGGATTAAAGGAAGTAGACGTGATGGATATGGTCACTTGTCTGGGACCTCAGAATGAGGTTGTGACAAGTAGAAGACAAGTCACACTAAAGATAAGATAAAGCAAGTTGGATGCTAGCAAGTACGTTGGTGTAGATAAGCTAGCAAAAAAAGATGGAGATTGGCAGCTGGAAGATAAGATGGTGTGCATGCCTGCCTTGTTGAAAAACTCAAATAATACTAGAGAGTAAAAATGAACAGTTAAAGGGTAGGAAGAGCTGGCCCATCCAAAGTGAACGTCAGAAAAGTAAAGCTTTGCAGCCAGGATCAAATTTAAAGTGGGCTTGGGGCTTGGGGCTTGGTCCCTGGTGGATATTGCATTCTGCTTTAGCTACTTGATGTGCTTACCCTGAAGGAAGTGGTTTAAACTGTATGTCATCTGAGCATTGGGATCCAGTGCTTGAGCTCCAGTCTCTTTCGATCACTGAATAGTTACTCTGCTATAGGGAACCTGCCGCATCATGCAGGACTTTGTGGACACAGAAAACAAACAGCAGCCTATGTCCTAATCACACTTTTATTCAAAGAAAACTGACTAAAGACATAATGACTGTTATAGAATCGTTAAAGTTGGAAAAGACCTTGAAGATTGAGTTAAACCATTATTAACAGCCACCACCATGCTCACCAGTAACCATATTCCCAAATGCCACACCCAGATGCACTTTCAACACTGCCAGGAATGGCAATTCCACCACTTACTGGGGAGCCTGTTCCAATGCCTGGCCATCCTTCAGTGAAGAAATTGTTTCTAATATCCAAGCTAAACACCCTCTGACATGGTTTGAGGCCATTTCCTCTGGTCCTGTCACATGTTTCCTGGGAGAAAAGACTGACCACACCCTCATTTCGAGAAGTTGTGGAGAGCAGTAAGGTCCCCTCCCGAGTCTCCTTTTCTCCAGGCTAAACAACGCCAGCTCTCTCAGCTGCTCCTCATCAGACTTGTGCTCCAGACCCTTCACCAGCTTTGTTGCCCTTCTCTAGACTCACTCATTTCTCATGAGCCGGGACACCTCATTCCTTCAGAATTTGAAGACAGAACCTGTAGGGAGTGAAAGTATGTTCATAACTTGCTTTTTAGACTAGAGTTGCAGGTTAGTGTTTTTTGAGGGTTTGAATTTAAAAGGTAATTTATATGTCCTTATATCTTGGTCAAAGGACAACTAGGGAAACTGGTTACCAGCTTACTGTGGAGGTAAAAGAAGTAAGTGAATTGTTAGCACTAGCATGTCACCTAATGCCTGAATGGGACTACTGCACATGGCAGTAGAGGATTTGGGCATAGATTTGCCATACTTGATCATCAGATTTGAGTTCAATTGCCTGAAGTCATGTGTAGACATTGTCTTGCTGCTCCACACCAGTCTGTGGAGGCTGGTCTGAAACAACTGAATGATTATTGGATAGAGGAATTGGAAAGTGAGGTTAAGGACCAAGAAAAGTCTGGTGAACATAAGGTCTATTAATTTCTGTCCAGACTTGTCTTTAAACCAACTCTGACTTTTTAACATTAGATTTGCACTACTAAGCAACTTAGGTGAGGATAATAGGATTCTGCTAGAAGTGAATAACTTCTAGGAAGTTTAACAATATGCCTTTCAAAAGTAGGTTTTCTAAAAGCTTCACAGGAATTTAAATGTTTAGGTCCCATTGAAAGTCAGTGATAGGCAGCTGCCTGCCATAAAAAGTATTGCACTGAGAAATTATCCTCACATAGTGTAGATATTGTATAGTGAATTCAAACATTTCTGCATGGTTACAGTCTCAAAACTAAAAGGTGTGTTTCAGCTCTCCACTAAAATGATATTTTTTGCATTACTCTAAAGCTCCAAAGGGAAACAAATCTAAATGGTTTCATGAAATTAATTTCAGTTGCATCTGACTGGGTCTTTGCTTCAACATTATTGCATGAATTATGGGGAGGACACAGGAGAGGGGCTTGTGTCAGCTGCATAAAATTTTAATGCATGAACTTGTGTCCTGCATCTGACAACTATTCTGGAAAGAACAGTCTTTCTCATGAGAATTCATCTGAAGAAGAGGAAACACTGAAAGAAATGAAGTTAAAGTACTCTACTGCTTTAAAAAAATTTACAGTAATTTCAGAATTCATACTTTATAGATGTCAGTGGGAATGGCTGTACTTTCAAGCCAGTAACTTGACACTAGATACGGTCATAACCCTTGAACTTTCATAAATTCTTCAGATTTTTGTTCGTTTCTTAAACTAATCTGTTTTTCTCTATGTTCCCTGCATGTCAGTTTGATTTGCAGAGCTGTTTTGGTGCTTGCTGGTTAAGGCAGTCATGCCAGTGTTTCCTCCGAGAGTACGCCATATGATCCCCCGTGCTTAACTCAGAGCTTAGGTGCTGAACCAGGGCATGGGCTACATTGCCCATGGGGTCCTCAAACAAGCATTGAAGAGGGGTCGTAGCAATGACTGCCTCCATCTACTGCTTTTTTTCTATTGTGCTGAATTTCTCAGTAGTACAGATGTAGCCAATGAAGATTTGTATTTGGGTCCAGGTTTGTATTTCCTTCTTAGTTTGCACCTTACACTTTGCTCTCAACCTTAATATATATAAAATATATTTCCAACAGCAAGCTTATGTAGCTCCAGTATTTCAGTGCTAGTTTCCAGACTGTTAGCTGAGTCTGCAGAAAGGTTAGGAGACCTAGTCTTGGTCTAGGGCTTCTGCTTAAGGTGCCTATTTTCAAATGTCGGCCAGTAGGGAAAACACTTGCAGAAAGCCACTGATGCTGAAAGTCGTCCGGTAATTGCCTTTTTAAGCTATATTCTCTTTCACTGGGCTTTCTTTAACACTGGTGCTGAGAGCTAGGATTAGTCTTTCTAATAGTTTTCTACTTCATGTAATCTATCCTTGGAATAAGATTTCCTCTTGAGGGAGGTTGCTTGAGATTATATTTGGTTTGCTACCCAGTTCCTTAGCTGAGTCTTGAGGTCTGTAGTTCTAAGATTCATGTTAAAGCAGATCAAGGAAGACCAGGAGGTTGCAACACTGTTATCTTTAATCTTCTTATTCATCCCCTCATTTCTTACTGAGTATTGTAATCTTTCACCTGCAAAACAGACAAGAAATCCTGTGATGAAAAAGAGCATGTTAACATTTTGAAGCTCATGGGTCTGACTTACTGCAAGTTTGCTCTTTGAATTTTCCAGCTAATGGTGTGAAGAGGAAAAAAAAAGCCACAAACTTTTTAGGTTTAAATGAATAAAGGACTGAGTGATCTTTTCTGTCAGCTATATAATGCAGTGTATAAGATTTACACTGACGTATGTCTTCATCTGATGCTTTTGCTAATTGGAGGGGCAGTGCATGATTAGGTCAAGCTTGCCTTCCAGGACCAAAAAGAGCAACACAATCCTTTAAATAGCTAGGCTGTGATCAGGTATTACACCTAAAATATAACGAAGTGTGAAACATCCAGGGGAGCAGAGTGAAACTTATCACAATGTCAAAAAAATGTATTATGAGAGACCTTTATAATGAAGATGGAAGGAGCTGAAGTCACAATCTTTGCTGTCTCTGTCCTCTAATACTATTTTAGAGAGGATGCCAGCCCAGCTAGGAATTTATAGTGGAACTGTAATCTGGAGTGGTGCCTTCCTCCCATAACTCACCTAGTGCTACAGGCAATTCTATCAGCTTGACACTTGCTCTTGAAGTGTCTCTGCTGATTAAAACAGAATGCCCGCTTGATTTGAAGAATAATCTTTCAATAAAGTAAATGGAGCAAAAATTGGCTCTTTTGCATTCTTGAAGTTGAGCATCAACATTTTTTGAGAGAGTGAAAAATCAGCCCATCTGAAAGCTACACAGGGCACTTGGTAGAGGTCTTAGAAGCAGAAACTCTGTAGAAAACAGAAGCTTGATGGAAGTTAAACTACTGACTGTTGAGGAGCCCTATTGAGGGGCCAGCTCAAGGCAGGAAAAAAAAAAATCAGTGATGTAGCAGAGATGGAGACCTTTGCCAAAACCTGCCACTATTCCTAAAATACCATTAGCTGTTTTTGTGTATCTTTCAGTTTTTGCTTCTGTGTTTATATGACCCATAGAAATTGCTCGGTGTTCTGTGCAGGGTGCATCACCTGCACATTTCCTGTAGCCTGCCTGCTCAGCGTGGTGGCGGCTCTTGCTCTGAAGGCTTCAGTGACACTGCAGGATGTGAGGAACAGGAGGGTCTGCCTGCTTTTGAAGCAATTCTGCAGCTGGTCTTTTTAGAAGGATTGCCCAGTGAATTTCAACGGTGTTTTAAATTTAAAAAAGGACTGATGTTGGGATCCAGGGGGTGTTCTGGTGGAGTGCTACAACCTCCCCGTACCGACTTCAACAGAAAGTCGCTCAGCAGCCACTGCACTCACACAGACACACACACACACGCTCTGGATAGCTTCTTCAACAAGCCGACGGCAAAGAGGCAGGAAGGGTCTTTGGGTGGAATTCCATGGCACAGGTTTATTCGAGCCCCACGTGTGAAGAGGACCAAGCACAAAAGACAAAGGGAAATGGAAGTTTTCAGCTTATATACGGGGGCAGGGAAAGCATCAGGGACAGGGGCAGTACACAGGCGGGATTAGGGTACAGGAGCCAATGGGAAAATCTGAGGGAGTGACAGGGAACAAGGTCCAGTGGGAGAGTGGGGAAGGGAGAATTTGCCCGTAAAGGAGCAGACAAGGTACAAGGGGGGCGGAGAGGTCAACTGAGGAAGCAGAACTGGGATACATTTCCATAACAGAACAGGGCATTCTGGGGGAGGCTTTTTTAGTCCCTTTAACCTGGGGAGCTTTCTCAGGGTTTGTCGCTTTCACTGGCTCCCACAGACTGATAAATGGATGCTTTCCTTTAGCAAAAGGAAATGGATAGAGGTTGGAATGTAGGCTAAATGTGACTACGAAGCTTCTCGGTGTAACTGGAGTTAGAGAGAGAGTGTGGGTATTGACATGAATTTACTCAAATTGAGTGCACTGATAGGTAGAAAAGGACAATATTTGAATTGAGTTTATTGTAATTTCAAGAGAAAATGAGGTATTTTTACCTCCTTTTCACTAGCCGCCATTTGTTATATACATTTGTTGTATTGCAAAAAATGGCTTTTTAGTATATCCGTTGGTAGTGGATATCATTTTTGAAAAGTGCTTGTAACTGAAATAGTTTCGAAAATTACATTTTAACTATGTAAATACGTGTACGGATCTTGTAGTAGGGAATTTATTTTAATGTAATAGTTAGAAGCCTGACAGAAATCTGTGGTAAATGCCGAACAGAAGCAAGTAAGCATGATTTGCCTGACCTGAAGAACAGAAGATCTTACATAGTTAATGCAAAAGATTAGAGGCATGAAAAAAAAAAATTAAAAAAAAATGAATTGGAAGTAAGTTGATAGTACTTTCAGGCACATATTTATAAATCTTGGTGACCTCACTGAGGAGTAAAGAAAAATATAAAGGGAAATATAATAGAAATTTTTACTGCTGTTATGTGAGACAGAACAAATGGAGTCTAATAGCTGTGCTAAATGTGTGGTACACTGAAGTGTGAGTATTCCATGAGATAAATGGAAACTTAGCAACAGCAGTGTCAAATAAGGAGTTGTTCTACTCCAATAATGGAAATCTTGAAGTAGGAAGTTGGAATGGAAGACACTTTCTTTGTACAGTAATATTTTTCATGCAGATATCCTCCTAAAAGGGCAGCTTAATCTATTTTTTTTAAAAAAAAGTAGTTAATACCATTGGCTTACATGTGGGACCAGTACATTTATTAGTTTGACAATGACAGCTGTCTTTCTCCCTAAATATAGAAACTAGGACTAATTAAACAGCTGAGATAAAAAATCATAAATACACGTGAATTATGGCTGAATGCAAAAACACTAGAAAAAGTGGTTAATACAGTGCAAATGTATCATGGGAAATTTGTGGTTGGCCTAAATGATTGTATTCTTATTGAAGTCAAAGGTTGCTTGATAAAGGTTTGTTCAGCATAACTTTGGGAATACTTGTCTTACATACCTAAAAGTGGGTAAAGGCCTAAGGGATTTAGGCAAGTAGAGCGGGACAAGGAACCATAAAAGCTTTCTGCCACATCACACATCAAGTATTATATATATGCTATGTGTGAAAAGCTGTGTTATCTTCAGTTGGGAACTGTTGTGGCTGCTTAGCACAGTTTTCCCAAACTGTAAGTGCAGTGCAGTTGGGAAGAATGGGTAAGAATTTGGATGGATGTAAGTAACAGTGGGAATTTGGGAAATGTTAACAGGGTGAGAAAGAGGATCATGGAGGATCTGATGATGGGTAGGTTGCCTGGCCGTCTGGCTCACTGGGGATTTGAAAGACTTTAGAAAAGTATGAATTGCAAGTAAAATTTGAGAATTTGAGAAATTTTTTTTGAGTTTTAGAAGATGTTGAGTGGAATAGGAGTATGTACATTGAGCAACTACAATTATTAAAAATAGTGGCAAAAGTTCTTACTAATGTTAAATATTCCTTAAAAAGAAGACTCTTTCCAGGGCAAGAGGGAGAAGAAACTGTTTTCAGTCTAGCTGTTTAATCCTTTGTAATTCTTCTGAAACACCAATGAATGCATGTGTCCCGTTCCACTATAAAAGGGGAAGCCGGGAAGGATTCTTTTGATAGATTTTTCTGATGAAAAATCAAGCACAAACACAGCAATATTATATCTGAGAACTGTTTATTGAAATGAAAAAAAAACAAAGACAAACAAACAGAAAAAAACAACTAAGTGTTCTTATTAAAAGAGAGGGAGACAGGAAAAAGGAGCAGAGAGAGAGAAAAGAGAGAGAGGGGGAAAGAAACAGAAGACAGGGGACAGCGTTACCACAGAACCCCAGCTATCTGTCTACCATCGGTTTGGCAGATGGAGCGGGCGTGTTGCGAACCGCGGTGTGTTTGCGTAGCCTCCATGGCGAGCTGGGCGCGATCTCCAAGTGGCGGCGGCAGCGCATCTCCGACAACGGGTGTGGACGGTGGCTGCGGACAGTGGCCACGAACTGTGGACGGCAGCTGCGGACGGTGGGCGAAAAAACACAATGGCGACGGTAGTTGCGGTCAAATGCTGAATGCAGGCGGCGGCGACTGTGGAGCACGAGATCCTCAGGGTGATAAGCTAGTTCCTGGAATTGGCACAGCTGGTCGAAGCAGGCATGGGCAGGGAAACAGGACCACAGGGAAGAGGGCGTGGAGGCGGGAGCGGAAGGGGCCAAACTGACCCCTCCAGCGACCCAAAGCAAAAAGACCTCGTGGTGTTGCGGCTAGCTGGCTTTGTGTGCTCCCAAACTCCTCCCCCAACTAGGCTTTATGGGCACGTTTTTGGCGGACTTTTTTTGCAGGCATCTTTTTTGGGCATCTGGGTACTTGCCTTCCCCAGCAAGTGTGTGTGTGGGGGGAGCTGCTCGCAGTCTAATCATGGAAGTTTTCTCTGCCCTGATTGGCTGCCAGGTGAAGCCTCTCTGGGGACAGGGCAACACAGTTTTTTTTTATAGGAATTTTCTTCACCTCATTTGTGACATATGTTGAGGTATATATATTGGTCCGTCTCAGCATGAATCATATGTTTGTAGTTACCCTGACTGACCTACTAGTAATTGGCTCTATTAATCTATTGCAATTGCAAAATCTGCAAAGGGTTAATAAACGGCCTGATTGCTTTCCTTGTCTGTGCTCACCAGGCAGAAATAGCTACTTTAAAAAAAAAAAAATCACAAGAATGAGAAGACAGAACCAGAAGCTTGTTGTGGATATGCAGCATTAGGACAAGAGGCAGCAGAGTTAAATTACATCACAGGAAAGCCCACTTGGATAGTAAGAGGTGTTTGTTGGCTTAGGATTTGTTTTTTTACTACCGGGAGAGTAGTCAAAACACTGAAACAAGGGCCTAGAGAAATTGGTGGGCCTCCATTCTTGGAAGTTTAAAAACTTTTGTTGTCAACGCTGTGTGACTTTATCTCATTTATCTTATTTGAATGAGGTGCTGGACCTCCAGAGGTCATATTCTGTACATAAGTTCAAATCCCATCCTAGCACTGCATACACTGACAGTGAGATGCACCATCTTTCTCTAACTTAGAGCCATTTCATAAACGAGTCTGTTCCAGAAGATAATGGTGCTATTAGTGACAATCAGTGTCTCTTTATAACAAGAACTAATATTGGCAGGCAAGCTAGGCTGTATTCCTAGATAAAACCGTGAAAACAGAAACTGAAGGGAAGGTAAAGATTGGTACATTGTAGCTATTACAATATTGGGATTTTAGTGCATCACTTGATAGAGTGTTTCATAAAGTGATACTTGCTTGATTAATTTAATTTGGGTGGATATCTGATGGAGATCTGAATTTCCTCAGAGCTTGGAAATAAAAGTAAGTATTGGTTTTTCTATGGCTAAGCCTTTAAAAGATGCATAAAGTTAGTTCTGTTTTTATATTACTTCCCTATGAGGGTAAGAAGAGATGATGTAATGGTCACAATAGTAATTATTGTGATGGAACCTGGCCTTGGAGCAGACTTCTGACTCTTTCCCCCTCAGTCACTGATGTGTATGTGTAGTGGGTTTGTTCGCATTTTTATCTTCTGTGAGATAAGAATTAGGAGGAATGCAAAGCAGCCTCTAAACTTTAAAGAACATAAAGAAGTTTATTACTAACAGAATTAAAAGTAAAAAGAAGTAATAAGGATATAAAACAAAACCCCCTTTTTCCTCCAGCACCTCCCCTTTTTTACCCAACTGGCACAAAGGATAACAAACTATAGTTTTGGTCATATTACAGTTTTTAAAAGTCTCTCCACTATTTAAGGAAAAAAGATTTTCTTTTGCTTCACGTGGTTTCCAAACTGCTCAAAGGACAACAGACCCTCCTGGAAATTCTGCTGCTGCAAAAAAAGCATCTCTTCCATGAATCCTGCAGTCTTCCCACAACTGCCAGCATGGGCCACGCATTGGGTATTTCTTTTTTAAGGATAAGCAAATTCTAGCCCAAAAGCAGCTGCTCTCTTCTTCACAAAATCTCCAAAAGTCTCTTATAGCTCCAAGGTGACCTGGTATGGTCATGTTCCTTTTTCCCA
Source organism: Rhagologus leucostigma (assembly GCA_013397725.1). Taxonomy (NCBI): domain Eukaryota; kingdom Metazoa; phylum Chordata; class Aves; order Passeriformes; genus Rhagologus; species Rhagologus leucostigma. Next base: position 3,858,215 of record VZTD01001040.1, on the reverse strand, counting down.
CAGGCTGCGCACAAAATTCTCATCCTGCCATGTCTTTAAGTGGATTAAAGAGAAAAGGACAGTTTGTGACATTACAGTTTTTACCATGGCCTGCCAGAAGTATTTTTAAGCTTCACGCTGGGCGGGCGACTCCGCCCTCTTTTCCCATCGCCATCTTCAGCTCCATCTCCCATGACTTTCTCTTTCTCTCTGACCTTGAAGTCGCCATGATTTTCTTTGGGCTTTATGTTGGAGAAAAAGCCTCTTTCTCTTTATGCGGCTGGCTCCTCAGCTCGACTCCAGCTACGTTGGTTGCAGGAAGCTCTATTGGCTCCCGCCAAGATCAGCTTGGGGCCACCTGAGGAGGGAGAGAGGGTCTCCAATCCTTGGGAGCCGTGCCGGGTGGTATTGGCTATGCAGCAGGTCAATGGTTGTTTCTCAGCTGCCTGCGGCTCTGAAGGGGTTCTGCTGCCGCTACCCGGGGCCTGTGCCCTGGGGCTGGTGGAGGGGAGGCCCGGGGCCGCTCCAAGAGATGGAGCTTGGGGGGCCCATTCCCGCCCTCCCCCCTGAACACCAAGAGGAAGTTCCCGCGTCTCCACACAGTTTAAATATGTAAATTGCGAGAAGCGTTACTGGTGTAAATGACTGTCCATCAACTCACGTTCAAACCACCACATGTCCGTGATGTCTTAATGTTTTCAGTAATTTATCTTTGCTAATTACCTCAGAGTGGGTGTAAGCACACAGGAATGCCATTAAGAAATAATATCTAATTGATGTGAATCACATTCATTGCTGAAAATAGGAAGAGAAGGACAAAGTGAGTTAATAAAGACACAAATTAGCAATATCATACTCCACTTGGTAAAAAATATATGAAGGTTTGAGGAAATATGATCCAAAGCTCAGATAACTGTAAGGGAGGTAAAGTGTGAGAGGCTGAAAGTATTTCTGGTCTTAAAGGAAACAAAATACATTTTTGCTGTGTACTGGAGTTTTGCTTTTAGGCTAAAAATGTGTGCTCATGCACAAATGACTAAATGGCAGAAGGATATGCTTGTTCTGGACAGCACAACTACAGTGTGAACACTCCTTTTTTTTCCAGAGAGCACGTGGTGTGGTTTTTGGGGTCCTGACCTCTCAATGACTTTTTCTTCATCAAATGTTCATGTGTTCTTAGTTCTGCTTTTCTTCTTTAAATTCTTTCTTACATATTGATAATTCTGCAGTGCTGAGCTGAGCCCCTTATGTCTGTTACAGATGGATAGCCATGATACAGACTAAAATTGGATTTGAGCAGGGCAGGTGAGAATTTAATAAAGACTGTCGAGGCATGGAAGTTACAAGTCAGTGTAAGAAGTGCTGTGTGAAACCCAGTAGACTTTGTTTATTTAGAAACTCTTGGGAAAGTAATGTGTTGGTTATACTGAACAATTAAGCCAGAGTGACAAGTTGATGGGGAGAGAGAGAAGTGATTACTACATATCTTCGTAGTCTCACATACCACCTAAATTGTCAGTGTCTCAAACTAATTAAACAGAAGTCCTCATTTGTTTTAATGAGACCCAGGTTGCTGCTCTGTCACAAAGCTTGCTTTCTCATTGTGATTTTGTGGGTAGGGCATCTTCTGTGCCTACTGACCAAGGACTAATGTTAAATTCCCAGGATGCCCTTGAATGTATTAGTGCAGGTCAGAGAAGAGCCCTTGTTGCAAAGCATTTGCTTAGCTCTAAGGGCAGCTGTGGAAAAAAAAATGAGGATAATATTTTCTATGTTCCGCTCAAAAGGACCCTTAAAAATTCATGGAGGTTGTGATTCATGCTTTTGCAACTCTGCCCAAATAGTTGGGAGACTGAAGATGTTCTCAGTGGTACTACCCATCCCTAAGACAAGGCGGCTTTAGAAAAAGATCTCATGTGGCCTTGATTACTGCTACATTCCCTCTTTCTCAAGTAAATGTGTTCTGTGTGTTATTATGGGGCAAGTGCTCTTTGGAGCTTTCAGAAATGTCTAGTGAACTTGCCTAATTTGGTAGTTAGGGTGGTGTGTCTGCAATGTGTAGAGAAACAAGAGTGTCAGTAATTACCCAAATTATTTTTTAAAAAAGATGATGCCTGGTGACCAATGGATATCTGCCTTGGAGAATTCTTTCTTTTTACACCCCCGACATCCACCCCTTTGGGGGCTTTTTTGATGTTTGCTATCCAAAGAGAATTTCTTTTCTCTCTCACTCTTAGAAACTCTTTCTGTGTAGCTTGGCTGATATACTGCAAAATAATGTCACTAAGGAGCTCAAATGCTTTAGAACAGATGATAAAAAAAGAAGTCATGAGGCTAAAAGGTGTTAGTTTCCCTTGTCAGGTTACTGAGGTTAAGAATGGCAAGTATTAATTGTGCTGTGTTATTGAAGAGATGCTCCTTCATTCTGAAAAGATTAGTCAGCTCTGTGGTGTTTCTCCAGTGTTTGAAAATCTTTATTTTCAGCCTTTAGGACGATTAAACTTTCTTTATACCTCTTGAAGAAGAAAATATGAAGTGCAGTGCAGAGCAAAAAAGAGCTTTTGTTTTTAGGACGCTAATTATGTGGATATCAGCCTGACACAGTATCTTTCAGTCTGTACATGTTTAGCCTCTATGAAGACAATATTTAGCCCTCCTAATTTGTAATTTAACTCCTTAAGCCTCGGGGGCACAGCAGGATTGCTCAGAAAAGTCACATATGGAATTCCTTGTAAGGCATAGTCTCCAAAGATGAGGCTGAGTTCACTTTCTACATTGCAACAGAGAACATCAGTTTAACAATTGTCAGGCTGTTGGTCTCTTGCCATCTGCATGCATTTTCTTCTCTGCTAGGTGTGAGCATTCTTTAGGTATGACATCAGAAAGTTTGTGAAATAAGCAAACTCACAAATTAGACTATTGCTGTTTTGAGCAGTTTGACTATGACCTGATTTTGTGCCTTAAGCTCTTGAAATCTGAAGCTGAATTAAAACTGCTGTAAGCAGATGTATTGGTGACACTTGGGATAGCTGTGATATTTACCTAATAAATTTTTTGCTATTGTATGGAACTGGACTAGGGACACTAATGGTGTGGGTTTTTTTAGTCTCTGGCCATGATTCATAATATTGATAGTTTTATTCTTCTACTGAGAGCCAAGTTCTCCAGGAGGCTATGTGTTCATGGTTGTTGGGAGGGTTACATGCATGGGGAATGAACATTATTGTGTTCCCTTCAGTGCTGCAGAAGGAAATTCATCATTCCTGGCTGTACATTTTGGCTAGGTAAATGAGTCTGCAGTTGACGATGGAGCTTAACTTCAGCATATACTACTATTTTATAATCAGTCACTGGACTAGAATAAGGCTCAGTAACAAGAAAAGCAATGAACTTCACAGTTGAATATCTTTTTCTAAGTTAGAATGACATCATTATAGTTATAAAGCTGTAAACAGCACTGCAATCTGTGTTTATCCACACAATACAAATGTTGCAAAGTGGCTTAAAGGGATACTTCCGAGTAGGGGGACGAATATTTAAGACTTGTCTGAACAAGATTGCTTTTTGTCTGCTTGTTTTGGTAGGGCTGTTCCAAATTTTGCTAGGAAAATTGGTTAAAATGTTTTTAGAAACCATTTCAGAATGTACTTCACAACATTAATTGCTACTGCTGAGACGTGGCTTAGAAACGAATAAAAATATCTTTCAGCACTAATAAACCCCTCTTACTTAAACATAAATAATTAAAATCAACTCAACTGTTAAATTGTTGCTGTGTAAAAAACCTTCCTGTTTTGTCTCTGAGCTTTTAAACGTGTTTGGGGGGTAGTTGGTTTCAACACTTTTAGGAAAAGCAACTATGCCTGTTCCTGCAGAGACTAACATCTTTGCAAGGCTTACCAGCCAAATGTAACATGGTTTATGTACAGAGAGAGAGGCACAACTATTATGCATGTTTTTGACACATAGATATAATAGAATTTCAAAGAAATGGGGAAAATACAAAAATTAGGAGTAATCAGCTGACTGGAAATCTGGGTAATGCCAAATTTCAGAATGTAAATGGCATGGTCTTAAACTTGTATAAATCCAGAAATAACAAATCAGGATATAATAATAACAACAGAAATAACATAATAAACTCTCTGTTCAGTGTAGAGAACTGTGTTTGCCCGAATCGCGGCAGCCCTTTTCTCTCGGGGTTCTGCCCTGTGTCATTCATTGGTGCTCTCTGCTCGTGTAAAGTGGACTGACAGGTACAGCTGCCTGAGAGAGTGACCTTTGTGCTTCTCTTGTGGGTCTGTTGAGCCATCAACTCGTGCAGAGCACTCACTGATATACTATTTTTTAAAGTTATTTTTTTTTTAAAACTACATAAACATAGATGGAAACTAGGAGTGAGAAGGGAGTATTGGCACCAGAATTGTCAGGAAAATCATTTGCTAAGCTGTGCCTTTCCCTGGGAGAGCTTTAAGAAGAGATGCCAAGGATATGTATTGTACAAGAAGACCAGCTGCTTTTAGCAGCCCTGGATTCTGCTCTGGATTATTCAGGAGTTGAAAAAAGCAACGTCAATCTCTGAGACAGCAAACATTTTCCTGTGCCAAATGCATTTATTTTAAAAACATACTGTTTGAGGTACTGTAGCCAAAAGTTTCTATTACATCATAAAATATATTCCTGCCTCCAGAGTGTATCTGGATTCTTAATATGTCCATATTAATAAAGTTTTGTTCACTTGCAATTAAATCAGTATAGCTTTTAAAGATCTACTGTGAGATCTAATATAACCTAACCACCTTTTTTGAAAGTACTATGTAGTTTGATTTTATCATAATTATACCATGTTCTAAACCAGCAGTTGAAAGACTTGATTTTATAGTATTTAAAGCCTCTGACCTTTGTATTGCAAATTCAAATATTACAGAAAAGTACAATAATTATTACATTATTGGTTGTGTAATTTAAAATTATGTAAATTGCACAGCTACTGAACTATTCTAAGTGGAATACATAGCAAATTTATTTTTAACTAGCAGAAAATAGTAGTTAATTATATATAAGGATATTTGAGATGCATAATCTGGAATATCACTAAACCTTGAGAACTCCTTTGCACCGGAAATTTTGGAATTTGAAAATAAAAGATAAATTGATGAGCTGCACCAAAAGATTTTCCATTGAAAACTTAAGTCAGACAAACATCCCTGGGTTATCTTGCTGTTCTGTACTGCATTCTGAAGTTGGAAGAAATCAGAGGAACTGGCTGCAGCTCACTGAGTGTGTGCTGCCGGGACATCTTGTGGAGGTACATCACTGGCACACAGATGCACAAGGGTCCTCACTTTTATTCTGCTCCAGTCTTTTGTCTTGCAGATTAACTGTAGGGCAGAAGGGCAAAAATTACTTTCCCAGCCTGGTGCAGGAGACTTCCCAGGGCAATGTGAATTCTTCTCTGATCAGCTTTGAACAGTTTCTATTTTGTGCTCCTACTACTTCAGTTCTCGTATCCCAGAGGTGCTGGACATGGTGTTAGCTGGTTGTCATACATGAGCATGGCAGGACTCAAAACTGGGGGATGCTCTGAAACACTGATTTTTGGGACAAAAGTCAGAAAGGCTTAAGATTCAGTTTTGTGCTGTTGGGAAATATGTGGACCCATGGCTTTTGTAGAACATTTTTGGGAAAACAGAATCTATACAACTGGACAGTTGAGCTGTTGGCGGAGTGGGTAGGAGATCCTAGGTTTTGAGGAAGAATTGTGGTTTCTTGCACTGATGGAAAATTCCATTCTGGCTTCCTCAGGGTCTATCTGGCACAGAAAAGAAAAAGCATGTTTGATGGAGAAAATTGCTGTTGCAGGGTTTTTTGGCTAAAATTTAGCTTGCCCAAGATCATTGTAAATTCTGTGGGATATGGTCCCAAGACTGTCTTTCCCAGATACCTTAAGTCTGGATTAAGGGTACCTACTAAGGATCAAAACTGCGGAGCTACATAATGAAAAGCACTTATGTCATTAACTTGCTCTGCCAATTCAACTATTCAAAAATTTGAATGGGTAAGTCTGTAATATGTACCAGGACTTCTGGATTAGGTATGGTCTGTGTGCATCACTTGAACTTTACTGAGTCTGTATTTTCTGCCTTTGGAGTAGAGGAAGCCCGTATTTCAACTTGCTCACCAAAAAAGCAACTGCATGTCCTTGCTGGGATCAGGATCTGTGTAAATCTATAATGTCGTCATACAAGTGCATGGATTAATTTTTCTCGAACTCATGGTCTTAAGCAGAGTGTGCCAGTGAGCAGATATACCTAAGAACTCTTCTTGCAGAGACCTGGGTCTGAGAAAAGATGTGAGAACATGTCCATGCACTTAGGATAACTTAGTTCCTTGTGTGAACAGCCACCCTTGCCAGAAAAAACATACTGCTGAGTTTCTGATTACTTAACTATTTTGCTAAGTGATAGAAAAAATGTGTTTCATTTATTCTGTGGGAAAAGGAAAAGGTCAAGTCAGCTTAAAAGTTATAAGTAAATACAGAGGATGAAAAAGAGATAATTGTCTTTAACACATGATTTGTTAGTAAATCTAACTTAATACTTATTCTTTAAGGTAGTGTCTGGAGAACAGGTGAAGCTTGGAGTTAAACAACTTCTTCCTTATCTATTATTCCTACTCTGTGTCTTTCATAATAAATTGATTTTACTTGTAGAAATGGTATAATGGTTCTTTGCAATAATGTTTTTTTTCTGTTTATAAATTAATGATTCAGGCTTACCTGTGAGGTTGACGTGTATGGTTTGGAACAATAAGGAAAACTAACTGGGGAATTAATAGTTCACTTTCCTTTGTTTGCTTGATATGTAAGATATGTTGATATGTTGATATGTTTATCTAGCCTGCAGTTTTTTCTTTGTAGAGCTCATGTGCTGCAGAACAGTTCAAGCTTCTCCAGCTTTGCTCTTTTCATAGCTGTAAATAGCTTGTTTTGGCATCCTTAATATAAGATACAATTCTATCTGCATTTTTATCTGTTTTGGTGTTTGCCTCTAAGTGTGAACAAAACATAAATATATTTGGAAAATGTTTCCTGTGAAATGACATATGATAGTTGATGAATTTGTTTATCATTGCAGTGACTAGGATTGTTCAATTAAAGTTCTATTGACATTTTTGTGATAAACCTGTGTTTGCAGGTAGGAAATTTTTTTCAGCAACACTGGGACTTGCACTTCGTTTAGAAGTTATCACAAACACTTGTTTAAACTTTTGGAAATGTGTTGAACTTTAAGACTTTTAAAACTTTTCAGTTGTAATTCTGAATACTTTCAGCTTTAATTTAACTGTTAATATTCAGTTAAGCCTGCTCTTGAAGTCCTTGGGTAGTTCAGAGTTTGTGATTTCTTCTTGTGCTATATAAACATTTTAGCTATGTTACTTATGACTTCTCTGTATAGAATCTGCTTTCAAAAATAAGCAAAATAAGTGATAGATTTCTAGATAGTGACAGGAACACATAATTTTTAGTATTCTCTCTTTTTAGGTGTTCTGAAGGGAAGTTTTGCTGAGTTTTGGGGCACACATGAAAGATTTTATTTAGGCATTTGCTTGAGAAAGAAAAGTGTGTGGGTTGTGGCAAGATTGCTCAGGCTCAGTCTTGGAACTGATATTGCTCACTGTATTCACTGGCAACCTTAAAGAATCAAAGTTCATTGCTAGTCCACTTCCAGCCCTTTACTTCTGGTTTTCAGCACAACTCCTCACAGTCAGTCCCTGCTACACCACACTAATTCCTCTCTTCTATATTTGAGCTGGTCTTGTGTGGCACTATATCAAATGCTTTCTTAAAGTACAGATAGGTTGAATATACAGTTTTCTCTTGTGCAAAAAGTTTGTGCCAGTCAAGGGTTTGTTATTACCAAATCCTGACACCTTTCTTGATTGTTGCCTGGATTATTTTTTCTGATGTTCTGTCAGATATGGCCAGTTCCAACCCTGCAGTTACTTTCTTGTTTTGCTTGAGATGATTTCCAATGGCAGAGCCCCTCTGAGCAGGGGAAGTGTATTTTTACCCTATTTTTCCATTGCTAGGAATCTCTTGTGCTGCTTCAGGCTATCTTTTGTAGTGAAAAAAGCCCCTGAACTTGTCCTGTACCATCACATTATGACAGAGCTGATTGTGTTTTTGCAAAACCCATTTTGATGTGATGGGTAAGAGGCTGCCCCAAGGGAACCATCACTCTTGTTCTTATTTCTGTTTCTGCAATTCAGAAGGATATTGATTCTAAATATATCCACCTACAATCTCAGAAAGTCCTACTAATTTATCTCTGTGTGCAGAGGAAGGAGGCTAATAAGTTTTAGTATTTCTACTCAGTTGGAGGGGTATGTGTGAAACCTACCTGCTGCATGTACAAGATTAAACTGCCGGCTGAGCTGCTATGGCCATGAGAAATGGAGTCCTTGGGGCAGAGACTTGTCATTGCCATACCTCTGTGGTCATCTCAATTGCACTGAGCTCTTTGAGGCTCTTGGGTAGTAGTTGAAAGCTGTAATGCACTTTCTTGTATGTTGTTAAATCTAATAATTTTCTGGCAAGTGTCCTGTCTGAGAGTGTCATTCTGAAGTTTACTACTTTTGATACAAAAAGAATTAACAGTTCAGTTCTGTGACTGATTTGTCTCAACAAAGCCTTTGTTCTTGAACACTTGTTCTTGTACAGCTGCTGGGAATAGAGTTCTGGGGTATTTGCTAGCCTCAGCTCAGCAAGGGAGATAGAAGCCTTCATCCTTCTCTTTCTGTTTGCACAATGGAGAGGAGGCAGTGAAAAGCATAAAGGCCCTCTAGAGTCTGGGTAATGGCTAATTGCAAACTGTTTGAAAGCCAAGTTGACAGGTTGCTTATTCTTCCCCTTCGGCCGGTAGAGTGAGGTGCACGCTAGTGTGATTGCTTGCACTGTAATCTCTCTGGTGTAAGCCTTCTGTAGGTGTGTTGGGATGCTTTTACTGCTGGAGGCGTACTGGCTTCATGGAAGCTGTATGGCTGAGTGCTTCTCCCCATGGAGAGGCTTCTGGCTGAAATAGCTTGGCTGCTTGTAGTATGAACTCTTGTTTTTCATCATCTTGGCATGATTATCCTTCAGCTGTTGCGGTGGATCTCTTTTTTTGTGTGTGGTTTGTGTTGTACTGGGGAGAAGAGGGGGCTGCATAAGCGCTAATTTGTGTCTTTATCTGCCTTGGGATGGGGTTTAGATGTGAGATTTGACCTGAGGAGCTACATCTTCTACTACTTCTCTGAATCGTCCCAAAGTGTGATTATCTCAAATTACTTGGGATGATGCCAGTGGCATGTGGTTCTGCTAAGCAGTGTTATTGGAATAACATTTGTGCTATCATTTTAAATACCAGCATAGCTTTGGGGCAGCAGTCAATTAAGATAATTTGCTAACTTTTTGTAGGGATTGAGAGATTAGCAGTTTTTAGTGCCTTTCCAGTGCCTTGCTCACCATAAGCTTTCAGCTTGTTTTAATTAGTACATGGAAAAGAACATTCAGAGCCAGGTCAGTCCATAATGGATCAATTTTTAAGGGCTGTGATTTAAATGTGACTCTGGTTATTTAGCCTTCTGAAACTTGGCAAACTCTTCTATTAATTAAAAGTTCCAGAATTTTATAGCAAAGTATCTGGCCCCTAGGTGTAGAATTCCTTTCTTTGTGTTATGTCAGATTGTTTTTAGTAAGGCTGGTTGTGTGCATGTGACACACAACCGACAGGAGTAAATGTAATAGTGTAGGTGTTAAAATAATTTGTTCTTTCCTGGCTGTCAGGTGTCTCTGTAAATCATTAGTCTTCATTATTTTAATTGGAAAGGCAGTACTGCAATATATCAGGACCATAGGAAATAAGTACTGAATGAGGTTTTCTGGGTTTCAGAACCGTCTTCCTGCTGTCTGATGGATTTGCCTCTGAGCAAACTAGAAGTTTCTTAACGTATAATGCCCCCAACCTGGTAGTACATTAGTTTAGATTTTACCTGCATATCTTTACCTGGTCTGCTTGTGTTTTCATACTAGTTATTTTCTGTGCAATAAAAGCCGTTGCAATACCACTTGCATGCTTACTCTTAATGTTCTCATTGTTTTCATACCCTAGAAGAAATCTAAATGCTTTTGCCAAATCCATGCTTATTCCGATGTATTTTACAGGTGAATGAGTGATACTGGTGTTTCCCCTCCTGTTTTCCTCCCACCTTGCAAAACTTCAAACTTCAGAGATCTTAATCAACTTTGATGAATTCATGAAAGTCATCTGGAGCAACTATCAGATTGCCCTGGCTGGTTCCTGAAGTAATCAGGAGTAAACTTCATCAGTAATATAGCCTTATTACAGATGAATTGTGGTAACTCAAATGAAATGTGTTGTAGTCAGACAAGTTCATTCTGAATGAAAACTTGGGTTTTCACTATGGTCCCAACTCCGAATTGGTTTGTACAGAAAAGGGATCCTTTAAAAGTGATAAATGAAGATGTAGTGGATTGGGGAGAGATGTCCAATAACCCTCTGGAAATAAATGTTAAGTGTATTTTCTTTAATACATTTATTAATCATATAAGAAGTCAAGTAAACAACATATTAGTTAAATATGCAGATGATGCTAAATGCAGAAGCCTTTGCAAATGCATGAGCTAATATGTGAAAGATGTTGAGGTACCAACAGAGGTTTGGAAAATAGGTAAGAAACAAAAAACCAAACAAATTTTCCAGATGTACTTTGGAAAAATTAGCATAGGTAATGTATTTGCGGCAAAAATAATTGGGAATTTAATTTTTTTATATGATAAAAATAATTGGCCTTCTGTGCAGATATATGTTCTTATCTTCCTGAACTAATGGTGCTTCCTTGATGCTGGAGAACATAAGCATTTTTGGTGCTTTAGTTTCAAAGCATTGACCATGATCACAAATCTGCACTGGCTTAGAACAAGGGTTTAACATGTTAATTCTGCCTGAAGGGAAAACCCTTAAAAGAATTTAGTGTTTGTTAAGTTTCTTAGACTTAAGATTAGACTTAGAATGCAAAGATCTTGGCTTTTAATCATCAACTTTGGATAGAGTTTCAAGCTGAAAGTTTTTTTTGATTTGGTTAGGGTTTTTTTGTTGTTGTTTGGTTTTTTTTTTTGTTACTAATTTTTCTGTTTATTTTTTAAAGTGAATCCCATAAACTCTCCACTAAGTCTCTGTTGACCCTGGGAAAGGGATTAATCTTTCTGAAAAATATCTTTCCTTTGTGATATTTCTTCGTATCACGGTACCTTAGCCAGAACTCAGTACAGTCTGTCAACAGACCAATAAACTCATGTGTCGTATATTGTTGTGGTAGTGGTAGCATGTGTTGTAATTTTAAGCTGTTTATTTCTATCAATGTACAATTTTTCTAAGATTTTTGGAAGATGAATGAAATATGTAGCTATTGATATCCTACCTGGTTATTTAGGACTGTTAATAAACACTGGCTCATATCACAGTGAGTCTAGAAGAAATAGTAACATACCAGAAGCCTGATGTTTGTTCTTAGTAGAAATAAGACAAAAGTAATTACGCTAAAATAATTTATACCTTTTTTAATTACAGTATTTAGTATCCAAAGGGATGCAAATAGCTGATATGTCAGATTGTGTATGTAATAGTCTGAACTAATCATCCCTTTTAAGATGAAGCTGAAAGGAAATAGTTAAAATAACAATACTTTGAAAGACCAAAAGCAAAATGTTGGATTTGTAATGAATATTATTCAACCACCTATTAAAACTGAATAAACATGTGGTAAAGTTCCTTGAAAGTCTACAAGCTTGCATAAACCCCCTGAAATCTAATGCAGATTGATCTATCAGTTTGTGGTCACTGTACATTATGAACTGTGGGAAAACACACATATAGTGTGTACAGTGAAAAACTGGAATTCCATGAACTCTCTGGGTTTGATCGTGTAGCCTTCTTGTTTGTCAGCAATTATTTTTCTATTTTTCACATGGGAGGAAGAAACAGTGAAGTAAAACTTCAAAGAAAGCTTCTGTAGCTTCATGAGATACTGGCATGCTAAAAAAATAATAATAATTTAGAAGGTACCTGACAAATTCTTTGGCCTTAAGACTATTTGATTAGGCACTTCTTGAGTTTTGCCACTGGTATTTGAAACTGTTTTGAAATTTTCCTTGTATCAGAGACTAATATTTGGTCTACCTAGAAATCTCAAGTATTTATCCCATTTGAACCTCCTGTCAAAGTTTCTGGACTGACATCCTTGCCTTCACTGCTCCAGTGTATGGAATGGAATAATGGAGGGTAGTATAGGTGTTATAGGATCTGCAAAAATGTATTTTATTCCTGTGGTGATTCCTTTGCTCTTCTGCACTGGATTACGTGGCTCAACCAATATTTCCCTGTGATGACATTGCCACTTGTCTAGAAAAATGGAGTAGAATATGAGATTTTAGGGTTCAAAATGTAATCCCTAACTCACCTTTTCTGGCTTTTGTGTGGCCAACAGCCTGGATTTGTCTTTGGAAGAAGTGAACAAGAATGTTCTAACTTAAGGAGAATTATGTTTGCTTGAACTAGGTCTAAATTTGTCCCAGCTCTTCTGAGTGGGTGAGTTGTTACAGTGTCCACAAATGCAAAACGCATTTGACTAGTTTAAATTTAGCCAAGCCATTAATCTGGTAAAAAATACTTGTCTTTCCTTCTTGTTCCTCGAAAGATTTTTAGTAGTTTATATTTCTTCCATCTTTGTCGTGCTTTTCTTTTTCTATTTCTTCTTATTCTATTAACTTTGTGACTAAATGAAAAGAATTTCAGAGCTTTAAAAAAAAATTTTATTCAGATGTGTCCCGTGTCAGTAAAATGCTGGCACTAGTGTTTCTGATTAGATTTTTGCTTTATTAGCTAATTCTTTAATCCACAGTAAGCATCTCTTGGTTGCTAACTAGTTGCTAGGAAGGATAGATTGCCTTCAGAGGACGTTCTGGGACATGGTCCAGTTCCTTGCTTGCCTATTTTAATCTCAAGTTTCCTGTTAGAATTATGCAGTGTTATAGAATAACAAGCCAGACACAAAAACCCTGCTTCGTTGGTTGGAAGACAACCGAACACACATGCTCTCTGCAGAATAATATCAAATAATATGCTCAGTGCTTTGTGTCTCACTTGTGCTTCATTATGTGATCATGTGGATTTGTTTTGCTCGCTAAAAGAAGGCGGGGTAATAGTGTTGTGCTATGCTGGATGTTGTGAGATGATGATGATTAATTTGTTAATCAGGCTACTGGATTTGATATGGGGAGCTTGATGAGCTTCTTATAGGCTAAACAAAATGAAAAATTTAAAGGTATTGATTTGGTATATTTTGATTATGTCATAGCAGAGGTTGACTAGATGCTGGATAAAATAATATTTTGACTAATTTATTTTAGGAGAAGTGAGAATAACAACTCCAATTAAACAAGCAGCACCAGAGACCAAAATACGTTTTGTTTGAATGCATCTGGCCCTACTACAAAACACATGTGGCACTAGCTATAGCCCATTAGCTCAGGTAAAATATGATGTTGTGTAGCCTGGCCTGGCCTGTGCCTGGCTGCCTATTTGTGTCTAAATTGGGAAGGGAAGAAAACCAGACCTATTCGCTCCCAGTACAGCTGGCACAACCAGGCTTTATAATGAACTTCAGATGTAATATTTTGTTGATTTCAGCATTGCAAAGGCTGTCCAAGAGCTGGGGGCAAGATCAGATGGTAGAAAGCAGTAGGGCTTATCTAGTTAGGAAAAAGGGAAGAAACAACCAAGCACAACGGGAGCAAGGCTTTGCCCGTTTATCACACTGTTACTGTGAGTGATTTTGTGTGCAATGGCTGTTCTTGGAAACAGTATCAGTATCTTGCTTTGGAAATTGAAGACTCTGAGAAAAAAACTAGGAACAAGGTGCAGTCAAACACCTTTCTAGAATGAGGGTGAGTTAGTAGCACTTGCTGTCTTAGAATCCACAACCTCCCCAATCCAGCCATGAAGCTGTCTACTGGAGCAGTAACTGCTGAACTAACAGAGTTTATGCTCAAGTGTTCACTCATTTAGTTATTAAGAAGAAGAGACTTTCATTTTTTTCATATTTTTTTTGTGACACCTGGACTTACAGGATTGTTTGCTGTATTTATTTCTACTTGGTTCCAAACTCAGAGCCTGTGTTTTGATGCCACCTCTGAAGTGTTGATTCCACCCAACTGCTGAAGTTTTTGAAAAATTGTGAAATATCCCCTTTTTGTGTTTTTAAGAAAGAGTTATATCAATAGGGTTTTGTCTGTGTGCCAGGCTTTAGACTGTGAATCTGTATGGTTATTATATGCAAGCATGTATACTGCCAGTGTGTTTTAAACTAATTTTCCTCAACAATCTCTGCTTCACACATTTTACTTTTGTAGAGTTTATTATTTTGCATATTGCACAATTTCACGAGTTCTCCCACCATCAAAAAGTCTCAGGAAATAAGTAAAAGGTAAAGCTTTTACTTTGATGTCAAAACTTTCTCTTGCTGTTTTACAATCACTTTTATTCCCATGAGAACTTTCACAGCTTGCTTGATTTTGATCTTGTAGTGAAGTAAAAATACCATAATAATGGCTTTAGCATGTGTTATATAAGTTAAAACAATGCCAGAAGCTTAGAAATACAATGTGATGGTCACATCTTGTTTTTGTGTGGAGACTCTGCCAGCAAAAAAGTTCTTGTGTTTTCAGAGCTCTAACTCTTTTTTTCCACTGACTTTGTTCAGTGTAGGCTGGATATTAGAAACTGGAGTTGTCCAGGCCCCATGCAAATAGTGATCTCAATTCAAATTAGTTGTTACTTTGGGATTCCTACACCTACTGCTGCAAAGCAGACAGTCATGGTGCTCTAACCCCTGTTGGCTTGTTCTCCATACACGGCACTGCCTTAGTTTCCTCAGGCCTGAGGAGGACCTGGAATTTCAGTGTGGGATGAAAAGCAGCAACTGAAGTTTGACAAGGGGAGAAAAGCTTCGCAAGAGATGCTGGAACTTTAGCAGACTTGCTATTGGTAATGAGCACAAGTGACAAAAGGAAACCTGAAAAAGGTGTATTTTAAAATAGATGAATGTAAATGTAAACTGGATAAATAGTAAAATTATTATACTCTTTCAGTTCTAGATGGTCTCTCTTGCAGGAATTCTTTTCTGTTTTAGAAAGTTAGTGGTAGTACTGAGAATTTATCAGCCTGTTCAGAGAAAATGTATCATAGCAAAAATCACAAGACACTTACTACATCCATTGTTCCTGAAAAACTAATGATTTGGAGAGCGAGTTATATGTCTGGATGAGCTCCACGGTTTTCTATTTATTAATTCTGATGATACCACATTAAATGTTCATTTGGCAACACTATAAATAGGGAGTTGGGTTGGGTTTTGCCTTGTTTCTTTCTATAGAGGATAGATTTATTGCTAATAAGTATCACTGAGGGAGGTGAATTATGTCTTTTGTTTCAATAGTCACTCAGCAATGCAACTGCTCATTACTAGCTCAGTGAGTCAGTGTTTTCAGAAATTACCAACAATTTTGTATGCCTCAATCTTTGACTACCCAATTTAAGAGGCTGTAAAAGGCCTCTGTAGGGAGTGGCTTGTGGTTTTGTTTCTATTTTTTTGTGATAATTTTTTCTTGCAGTGTTTTTTTTTCCTTTTTTTTTTTTCCTCCCCCCACCAAGGAAATTCTTATTATCAGCCTTCTAGAAATCTGGATGTAGAAAACAGTGCAATAAGAATTCAATGGAATGCATTTCCTTCAGTGCTGCAAAAGGGGATGAGAGGCAGTTCGTAATTGTATTGATGACTCCTCCATGCTCTGAAATGATAGAGAAGGACACTTGATTCTTCAGCTTTACAATAACTTCCATGAAATATTTAATGCTTGTCTGATGATTTATTCTTCTTTGCGTAATGCAATCTAAAAGAGTGGCTTTGTTAATTATTTACGTTGTGCTGCTGATGTTATTTCTCCCCAAGTGCTTTCCAGCAATAGTTGTTTCTGCTTATTACCAGAAGAGACTTTAAGAGGCAGATCTTGTCAAGAAAGCAGAATTATAGCTTGTCTTATTTGTTCTGTGTGCTTTATAATGTGTGTGCTGGGAAGAAAATACTAATAGGGCTGGAGCAAGACAAGACAGGGACCTAGGAGACCCATGCTCAGGAATGAGAATAAACCTTGGGCCTTGCTGGGGTTGTGAGCGTAGCTCTTAGGGCTTCTAATGGCTGTGTTTGCAGGATAAGAACCTGAAAAGGGCAGTTCAGAGACATTTTTGAAGCATCATCAGTGTAGAGTGAAGAGCAGTAGAGAACCCATGTGAGATGCTTGAAGGTGATGATCCAGCATCACTGCAGTGCTCTAAACAGCTTGCAAAGTGGTTGTAGGTATGCTTTTACTCTTGTAATCTTGTTTTAATAGAGTGTGAGTCTGACAGCCAGCATGGACTTGGCAGCAGTGGTGAAGGAAGGAGGATGGCTGCCAGGTCTTCCTAAGCACGCATGAAAAGAAGGTCTTCAAGTATTCAGGGCTCATGGCTTCTGCTGTTGGTGATCTCCCTGGCTGCCTGAAACCCACACAAGTAAACACAGGAACAGGAGAGCTGCCAATGCTGACATCCCATCAAAAGCTTTGCTTGCTGACTCTGTTGGTTCCGACCAGAACGTAAGGTAGGAGAGCAGAACAGAGAGGACTGGCTTCTCTCTGTGACAGCTGGATGATTGTGCTACTCTTGTAGTGCAGTGGGGAGCAGTATCTCCAACTTCATAGGAGAGAGAGGAGCAGGCTGAAATTTAAATTTTTGTCTTGATTAATCCTTCAAAAATAGCACTCCCAAAGGGGAAAAAGGATTCTCAGCAAAGGTCAAAGGACATTCAAGACTCAGTTTCTTAAAGGTTGCATTGCTTAACTTCTCGAATAGTATTACCTGGGATAGCCAGGTGTTAAGTTACCAATGTTAAATTATACTAACAACCTGAAAATTTTATTTAAGGAGATAAATCACAGGGAAAAGACCCTCCAAAATATTCCACAGTATGTGCTATTGAAGACATAAGTGAGTTTGGGTTTTTTTAGCTTTTCTGAGGACTGTGATTCAGTAGTACACAGCTTTAGATTATTCACTACAGTGTATGCTACTAGGAAATAGTAGAATTCACACCTTCTCTTTTGGTAGGAGAAGAGGAAATAAAGTTCCTGTGCACAGTGGAGGTTTCTTTCTGGGTTGCAGAGATGTGCTGTGTGGGCTAGGATCTAGTTCAGGGCATCCCCTGAGAAGAACAACACAGATTATTTTCTCAGATACAGTGGTAAAAATTAGAAATAATCTGAGTCAGTTGGTTTGCACTGGCATGAGAAAAGAGCAAGGGTCAGCCAGTGAAGCTGGTTAAGCAGTTTAACTACTAAGTTGACTCTCATTTGCTTCCTGACAGGTCTCTTAACTGCTGATGCTCAGAGCTGTAGTAATACATCTTGAGACAAGATACACTCCACTTTGTGAGGAACAACTACTCCAAGAATAAAAATTATGCAGTGGTTTAGAGGAGACAAGGAATATCTGGATATCTGCCCCTGTTAGTTCTATGGGACCTGAATCCCTGTACGTGCTTGTTGACTTAGTCCAACAGTCACAGTAATCCTGCTGGCTTTCAGCACAGCAGACCATGCATTCACCCATGACTGAGAGGACTGCTCTTGGTTAACTTTGTTTTATAATAAATCAGAAACAAAATGTGGCTGTAATTTTTTAAAACTTTGCTAAGCATGAGTGACTTGTTGGGGTTTGAACTGCGCTGCAGACACAGTTGGGAAACTTTCAGATACGTAGCCCTTTTGGTCATCACTGGGAGTGTTCTGGAACGGAAGCCTTCCCAGGGAGCAGCTTGGAGACTCCATCAATGGCCTTATTGCCCAGATGAAGCTTCAGATACATTCACAGGGATTTCTGTGCTAAGCCAGTTGCCCATGGCTTAGTCATATCAGAGACATACCGCATATCTGAGAATCTCACATTAGACTTTTCTAAATAAACAAATGTATAGAACAGTGAGGGATAGAAAAAACACTGCATTTTTTTTTTTCAAAGGCTTTGGCATGAGCTGAGGTATTTCTTTACTCTTTCTAAGAGAATCCAGACATGTTGCTTGAGATCTCTTATGAGTTCCCCATACAAGGCTCTTGTGATATTCCTTTATGCATTTAGAAATAGTCGGGCTTTCAAACGTTGTAAATCCACAGCACCCTTTCAGACCTCAGACCTCCATGTGATGAAAAAAGCTGACAGTAGACTGACTTTTATCTCATAGTCCTTATATATAAAGCAACCTATATCCTTAAATAGCTTGCAAGACAGAGGAAAACTAATTCTTGTACATCAGTGGACATTGCTCTGATCAGTGTCTATGCATGTCAAACGCAGTTGTATAACAGAGAACCAACGCTGACAAACAACTTGCCTACACCTGCTTGTTGCTTGTATACAGGTACTCTCTTCCCATCAAAAGCTTAGTTGGCAGTGGCAGGTGACTTGCTGTTCAAAGAGCTGTCACAGGTATAATCTGCAGGAGTGCATTTTTGAATTTACTTGTACATCTTACAGAGCTGATCATGGAGGACAGTTCTTTAGCAGAACTGCTTCTTAATAAGTACAAACCCATCCTATTGCAGTGTTAACTACTGCAAATCATAGAAGTCACTATAGTATTGCTGCAGGATACAAAAATCTTGAAGCCTTGCATAAGGAGAAATTTCTCTTGCTTAATTAAGCAAGAACACGAGGGTGTATGAAGTCCCAGGAGGAAAAAATTATATACATTGAACTACGATTTCAAGTTATCTGGATCTTCTAAGACTATTTCCATTACTTCTTAATTTCCTTTGCTCTTTATTGGATATTGTTTCCTTATCTGGTGTACTCTCAATTATTAAAACCCAATTACTGTTTGTTTGGTTTTTAAAATTAATTATTTAAAATTCAGAATGAAGCATAAGAGATATCAAATAGCTGTGTCCATCACAAGTTTTTTTGGGTTTTTTGGTACCTTATTAAAATTCCCATTAGTTTCTCATATAACTGCTAGCCATCTCATTTCCTTCAGAGGAATTCATATCAAGATTTGTGCATTTCTGTATGAGATGGAGGAAATCTATTTCTACAGTTCTATGGGCATAAGCACCATTAGACCTATCCTTTGGTTTAGGGAAATTTGGCAATATTTTATTTTGAGTGGCTGCTCAGGTCACTGTGACATTCAGAAATGGGCCTGATTTACGTTAGAATATTTAATTTGCAGTGCTGTATCATCACACTTGTCTGTGACCAAGAGAAAGGAATTAAAACTTCAGCAGAGCTCTTTTCTTGCATGTCTTCATGAACTATTTTGCTGTGAGAGTTAATGTGGGCACACTGTTATCCGCTGGCTCAGCATATGTGGACGGTTTTCTGGGAGGTAGTGTGTTGGCAATGCTTGGATGTTTTGCCTTGGGACTCCATGAGAAATAAAATTACAAATTTCTTCTGAAAGCATTTAAAATTTAGACTTTCATATCCTTATTATCGTCTCTTTCCTGGTTAATGGTGGACTGGTTTCAAAGGGTGTTTTGGTTTCCAGTGTTTCTGTAATGCTTACCTATTGGGCTGCCATTACACCATGCAGTGAATAGTAGAGATGTTCCCTGTGTTTCCAGACGGATGCCAATTTCTGTTTCTAAAAGAGTAAGTTTCTTTCAAAACGAAACAAGATTGTAAATCTTCCTCAGGAAAGCAGTTTCATGTCTGATGGGAAGGTGAGGTCAGGTCTCAGCCGTGGTGGCAGAGATGCTGCTCCAGGGCTCTGACACATGCAGCGCTAAGCTCAAGCACATACGAGCACATCCTGCTTTTGGCTGAGGAGCACCATCTGTGGAGCAAATTCCTAGGTCTGAAGGCAGGGCTGGAATGTGTTCTGCAACACATTCCAGGTTCCTCAGTGTCGCTGCTGGTACTGAATTTGTTTTCCCCAAGTGGGAGGTACCCAGACTGCATATGCCATAGGAGCGAAAGAAGTAGTGGGAAAGGCCAGTGTTTGGGTGGGCACTAAAAATGAGAGTCCTGGAGAATGAGGCTTGTTGAACCCGCTTCTTTGCATCAGGGATATGAGGGAATAGGTGAACTTTGCTTTGGGAAAGGCCGTTCCCTCCTCCTCTGCACAGGAGCTGCTACTGTCCCATATGCCTTCCAGTGGCTTTCAAAAGTTTCAGGAGGAGAATGTGGAATTCCTCTGGAGACACAAGGAAACCCCCGCAAGCATTGCATGGTGTAGGGCCAGTCCACCAAGCAAGCCTTACAGAAGAACTGGAAACCAGAAGGCCCTTTAAAATTGGTCCACCTTTAAACACGAAAGAGGTGATGATAATATAGATACACAAGTCTAAACTTTATTGTATTCAGAAGAACCTGTCATTACCAAAGCAACTGATTTGAAGATCATGCCATGGGTACTTAAGAACCTCAGAAACCCTAAAGCTTGCTTTTCTGGATCCAAGTTTAGGATCTTGTCTGTAAAATATGCTTTCTCAATATTTTTATTGATTATGTCTGCAAGAACTTTTGATTTATTTGGCTGATTTCTCAGGGTTGCCTAATTCCTCTGTTCAAAAAGGCTCATTTACCTTGGTGCCACCATGCTGATATAGTATTATCAGAACAGAATGTGTTGACAGTCAGCTGTTGCTTTCATTACTGACTCACTGCAGTTCATTTCCCATTGCTAAAACTTCCCTTTTGTGTTACATTAGTTTTTCTTACAAGTTAAAGCTTGTAATGATTGACGTAGGCTGGAGTGGAAGGTGATGGTCTTCAAGAACTGACAAGCATAGGGGCAGCTGTTGAGAAATGTTTAAAACTGTGGGTTGTTCAATGATTGACCTTAAACATTTATTGGTTTGCTTTTTTTTTTTTTAATTACTCAATTTAAACTTCTTAACCTAGACATGAAAGCAAAGCTAAGAGAAATCACAGTTGCTTGAGGGGACCACTGACAGTATGGATTGCTTTAAAATTGCTTTTCATTCAAGTATTATTAAAGGCAAAGCCTAGCAGAAAGAATTTGAAATTAAGGACATTTAGCAGCAGGAACATAGCAGAGAGTCAGGGGGAAAAGGCATTTATAATATAAGTGATGATGGGCAGAGTACTTTGCATGTAGACAGTGCCACTAATTAACAACTGTGAGGTGGCCCAGGACAGGGACTGAGCTCAGAGGAAGACAAAAGTCCAGATGGCTGTCTGTGGTTCAGAAGTGCAGGGTATGAGACTGTGTTACAAGGTTACTGCAAGGTGAGAACAGGGACTACGGGGACTTTTATTTTATTTTTTTTTTCAGAGCAAACGGTCTGAGAGAAACTGCATGAGGTGGTAATGATCTGCTGCACAGACAGACCTAGCTTCAGAGCTAAGCATACCTTCTGTTTTGCTCTCAAGGTTTTGTGATGTGAATGTCCCCTGGGAGATATTTAACTGCTTGGAAAAGAAAAGTGAAAGCTGTTACATGGAAGCAAATGTGAAAGAAAATATTTTGTTTACCTTGTGTGCTAAGAATTTAGCTGAACAGTTTATAGTCTAGGGGGTGATATTGCTAATCCCTCTGTGGGTGTGCAGAGAAACGTGTTGCCTCTTCAGGGTGTCAGCTCAGGAGGCTGGGTAGATTTAGGGAACAGAGGGTCATACAGAGGCCAAGGTGCCCCCTTCTGTGGGTGTGAGAGCTGTGTCTCCTGGAGCAGCACGCTGCATCTGTTCTTTACTTCACCTTTGCAAAGCCTTTTCATATTATTTTAGCATTTATCATGTATGCAGTTTGTCTCTCTGAGCCTGATGTATCTCAGTACTTTGCTTTCAAGCACTGCATTTCTTAGGTAAGTAATCCCATCTGTTTTGGCAGCATTATCACTTTGAGAAGTGTCTGACATTATAAGGAATACCTGCAGAATGAAGCCATAGGGTAGGATAACTAGGATGACACACATCATATGCACAGTGAAATGCTAAGATCTTATAAGTCTAATGTTCATGACATATATCAATTTTTGACATAAGGTGGAAAACTTTTGAGAAGAGGTGAAGTATTACTGACTAGTGTGTGTTGGAATCAAGTTTCATTATCAAAATACTTCTTCACACAATGTCTGATTTAGATGCAAAATATGAATGTGTAGCAGAAATAAAACCCACAGAATATATCCTGTTGTTAGTGCCACTTGACATGATTCACAGGTAGATGTTTCAGCCTTTAGAGTGATTGTAGGAGGGTATCTGTTCATAGTTTTGTCCTCTCTAAAATTTAATTGGAGTCCCTAAATGTGAAGTATGTCTTCTCAGGCCGTATTGAATTTCAGATTAAAATCTGGATCTCAGCTTACTTTTTGTGTTTCTGTAATAAGATGTGTCTTCCATTCTAGAGCCTGGAGATATTTTTTTTTTTCCGCTCAAGTTTAAGTTCTTTATTTGCTATTCAGCTTCAGTCTGTTGAGAGATGCAACTTGCACTGCAAATTCAGGCCCAGGCTGCCAGTTGGGACAAACTTTAAGGAATATCTCCATATGTATTACATAAGAATAATTCATAGTATATAGTATGAGACAACTGCTCTTGCCTACAATTAGAAGAATGCTCGTGAACAGTTTTTGTTCTTGTCGTATACATTTGAAACTAGTTCACCATATATAAAATGTTGAGCCAAATGTTTACTACGTGAAAACATTTGCTGTACAGAACCTCAATTAGTGTTCTTAGTAAGCAAAACTAAAATGCTGGAAATAACAGCTGCAGGGATTTGATTAAAAATTCACGGAGTATAAAGGCATAATATCTTTGCACTTTTAGTCCAGATAAACTACAATGCTCAGCTGAGTTGACTGAAACTTCTACCACTCACTGAAGCCAATTTTGTGTATTTGTGGAAAGCATGAAATGGGGTGACAGCACTGAACATGTCACTTTCTCTGTTTCATTTTTGCTTGATACGAGGCAAGAAAGGGTTGTGGGATACATTATGGTAGTCTGTAGAAAGAACACTAAGTAAGGTCCCAAAAGCTTTAGCATGATGTTCTAATGATGATGGAAAATGTCTTTCTATGCAATTTTGGAAAAAAATTGACATGAATTATGCTGTTTCTTTTTCAATATACTTTCTTTCTGTAGTAATTCACTGTGTTTTATTGTATGTGAGACAACTGCTAGCTTTTCTCTTTTGTATGTGAAGACAGGACTGTTGTAGTCTGACAGAGCTGACAATGACACTAAATAGACTAAAAAATTTTGTAGTATTTATAAGCTCTGAGTTTAGAATTTAGGGTACAGTTCAGCAAAAAGCCTCAATACTAAAGATGGTCAAGGGCAAATCTCGAATTGCTTGTGAAACATGAATGCCGAAGAACTTTCTCTTAGGCCTATTCTGACAGATTTTAGTTGTCAAACTTCTAGTTTAGTTTAATAAGGCAAAATTTTGTTGGTTAAAAAATGTTTTGTAATAAAAATAAATGCAGCAATTTATGATGTGGGGTGCTGAAAATTCAGGAATTATATATGCAGCTTAATGGATTCCTCTGTTAATATAATTTGCTCTTTCTTTTCCTGTTTTACGGGCTTGGTCTTTTTATAGTCTTTGCGTGTGTATGTGTCCTTCCTTACACTGATGTAAATTAGGAGTAACACACTAATATCAATGGAGAACTGATATAAAGCCTCTCAGAGATCTGTGTCGGAGCTTTTGGATTTAATTCCAGCTTCCCTTGAATCTTTATTATAGGTACTTAAAGCTTTATTTCACATGAATTGTGTGGAGATGTGTATTATATATTAAATACTTTCAGATAGTACTGGAATATTCTGTAATCCTTTTTCATCATGTAGTTATGTAGTAACAAAATACAAAGCAGTAGGGTATTGGACCAGGAAAGACAAATTATCTAGGCTTTTTCTATTCTTGCACAGGTGCTACTGTGACTGTGCATCAGGGCGTACCCAAGTTAACTTTAAATTAGCTGGCTTGGCCAAGAGTGCAGGAGCGTGAGGTACTCACCAAGAATGTCCTAAGCTTCCAGGAAAGGTGTTTCAGCCTTGTGCGGAGCTTACTGTTCTAGTTAGCTCAGTCTAACCTGACCTAAGTTCAAGGCACTGACTGTGCTGCAGAGGTGGTTTTAGCCGTCACATAGATGCAAGCATATAATTTACATGGTATTTTGTTATCTCTGTCTCTGATCTGCCACTTCTTAGGGCTTATGTAACCTGTGCTGAGGAGCCCCTGAGGGGCAAAGAGCTGTCAGGGAAACATAGGTATTTGTATGTAAAAAGGAGGGTAGTTCTACGTTAGACATTTCTATCCCTTCTGACTTGCAGGTGCAAGGGATGGTATAGATAGAGGAGGAGGGAGCTGCTGGCGTATGAAGGTGGGGACACTCAATGGCTCGCCTTCTCCATGTGCTTTCTGGGCGTGTTGAATTCACTTCAGGTAGTTCAGTGGCCAGGAATGATCTCTAACCGTGCTCTCCTCATCTGTAGAGGTGGTCAGAGGGAGGTCCTGACACAGCCATGGGGGAAGTGACAGTGCAGGCTTGGGATATGGAAACAGATAAACCTTTATTTCTGGTGGTGAGAAGATTAGACTTTTGGTAACTTTTCCTAATGGTGATATGGGAGCGGGAGAAGAGATAAATACGAATTCTGTCTTTGTTCCTGATAGAAGATATTGTGAGTTACTGCTTTGTCTCTTCTGAATCACTCAACTGCTTCCAACTGAAATTGGGTTGGAAATTTTAAATGTATAGCATTCCTGAAATGAAGGCACGTGTTAGTGACTGTGCTTCATGTGCAAAATACCGATTTCTACAAATAAGTTTGGTAGAAGAGCCTCTTAAGTGAAATGTGCTGATATGAATAACAAAACAGAACGCCCTTTGTCTGGCTGTGCATTCCCAAAGGATACAAGACAAGCATCTTATACTACTAAATATATGTGAAGTTATATTGTTGCTGGGTTTATTATTAGTAGATCTTTATCTTCTAAAATCAATGGTTCCCTTTGTGAGATTTAAATTTTCCATGCAATCGCTTCCCTATGGTAACAAAGGATGCCTGATTTAGCAGTGACATTTGTAGTGAGACTCACCATCAGGTGATTCAGTGTGTCTATTATTAGTCTTTACTTTCTTCCCAGGGAGTACTTTTCAATTTAGCTTGCCTCATACTGTGTTTGGCTTGATTTCTTATTGAAAATGAAAATGTTTTGCCCTCAGATTCATCAGAGGCTTTTAAAACTTGAATAGTGAGAAAAAACCTCATTAAGGTCAAAGGCAAGAATAAAGTGTTTGAGAAAATGGAAGCACTGGAATCTTTTGTTCTTCAACTCATGCCAACAGCTTTCGCTTCACTGTCAACAATGTTTTTGTCCCTTTTCTGTTTGTCTCTTAAATCAGTATATAGGTATATATAAATCCGTACATAGGTATATATAAAACCATGGAGGTGTCAGATGCAACCACAGAAGTGCCTAGTAAGATATTTTCAACAGGGGTGGCAGAGCTGGTGGCATAGCTGGTACTGGTCATTAATTCAAAACATTTCTGTTAATGAAAGGCTATCCAATATGAGGGTCAGAAAAGCAGCATTGATACTGAGAGTGGGCAGTTTACAAAAGGAATTGGAATTGCCTGGATGCAGGGCACCTACTGAAGGTGACAAAAAAAAAAGAGCCCGAAGTGCATTTAAAAGTGCACAAATACTGACTCATGATATATCTATATTAACAATTTAGTTTGGACAAAGGACATGCTTTTAACTTAAACCTCCTGGGTTTTTGCACTTACTGCTTTGGGTTCTCACTGTGAACAGTCCTGGGCTGTGGAGGCTGGTGATAAAACTAAACTGCCAGGCCCAAACTCCTGTGTGCAGGAGCACTCCTAAGTGTGCTCCAGCTGCTAATGGGCTTTCAGCCAGTGGGGACAGACTACAGTAAGTTTGAAACAGTGCTTTCCCTCTTTCCTTGAAACATACCTAGTGTGGAAGTGTGCTTCTCATCACCAAGTGTTTTGCTCTACAGGTGCACTGCTGTTGCACTGTGCTAGCTGATGATGCAGATATATCTGTAGGGCATTAGCAATAGGTCTCATCTTGTCTGACCAGCTTCTTGAAAATAGCTCTGCTTGTCAGGGACAGAGATATAGAAGACAGGAATCACCCTCTGCAGTAAGTGGGTGCTCCAGATAAGCTGAATCAACTTTAGGGGTCTTCTGTACTTTTTCCCATAGCCTATAAAGGAAGGCTGACTTCTAGGCATCTGCTTGCATCTAACTACTAGAGTTAAATGAAAGGAATGCCATGCAAAATGGGGAAGAATATATGCAGTAAGAGAGACAAACTTATATGAGAATAATGCTAAACCAACCATAAAAAGATAACTCAGGAGCTCTTAGTCTCAGGAAAATTATTTTAGAAGAATGTGGTACAATATTAACTAAGAAGTATTTTTACCAGTAATATTAAACCAAGATGTTAAAAGAAGACACTGTATTTGGCTGTGGAAAATAATGATAAAAAAGAAACCCCAAGATTTTTGCATAAGTGATATATGGTTCAGCAGCTCATTAGGAAGTTATGATTATGGGATGGGTTTGTTTCAAATCCTAAACAATTTGCATGTTTCATGTTTTGCAGGAGGGAAAAACTGGTAATTAGATATAGTTCAGTTGAAGCCATACATGATATAATGGAGCTCTTCACTGGAAAATGGATGTGCCAGTGACTTAAGCCTTTCAGTGTCAGTTGGCCAACAGAGCTGATTGAGTATGGTATTGTGTACCTGCACCATGAGCGCCTGCGTGTTGTCTCACAATAAAATAGAGAGGGAATAATTTCACAAAGGGCGTCTCCAAGATTCTTGCCTGATGGTTTTTTAGCAGATTTTTTGTTTCAGTGATCAATTTAGCTTATTTGAATAGATGGTCTAAAATGCTTTTGGTTTAATCTGTTTTGAACATTTTTGGTAAGTAGGACTACTGATGGACTCTGGATCACATACAATTCTGATATTAGATTTTGTCTTTTCTTGGTTAGCTTGCAAATAACATTTGATAATGCATTACTTTTAACATTTTCAATGACTCATTTTATGTGAAGTGGCATTAATGCTAGAAATGCTGAAAAGAATAGGTTCTTTAGTAACACATTTGCAGAGCTTTTAAAAATGATTCCTAAGATTTTTTCAAGGTTTTGTTGTGTTACACCAGCAAAGATCAGCTCTCTTTTGGTTCTCAATTATTTTAATGGGGAATTCAACCTTAGTTATAGTTTTAGGTTATCTCTGATTTTTCTAATGACAACTTCAAGAGTCATTCTACTTTCCAACATTATAAGGACTTAAAGAAAAGAGTTGCCTGTCTCAAACACAGTCAAGGCCACAGAAGGAACTTGCCATAAGATAAGTGACTGCAGTGGGAACTTGCAATATGCACAGAAGGGAGGAATTTGTGACAGAAAGATGCTAATTCCAGGCCTCGTGAGGCAAGATGGTGGTTAACATATCCTGGTTAATGCATCTGAACAGAAATTCTCACTGTGGCAAAGGAAGCAACTGGTCATACACATTATCTTCCCAAATTATGGGAATGTCATCTGCTTCCATCCTGTGGGTACACAGAACTTGGACTGTATAAAGGTGGTACACCAGAAGAATGACTCTGAGACCCCCACCACTGAGAAGCCCAAGGTGAAGAAGGACCAGTGGGATGTCACTGGATCCATGGATGGTGACTATCTTCTGCTTGACCTTTCTCTCTCTTCCCCTTTCCCTCACTTTTCTATTTCTTTCTATCTCTCTCTACCTCACATTTACTGTTTAATAAAATCTGTATTATTAATTTTGGCATGTGGTCTTTTTTACACCTTAGTTTGGGCAGAGGCATCTCTCACTAGTCAGATCATAACAATCATGGGTTAAGCAAACACAAAGAAAGACCTTGCTGTCTTTCTTTGTGTTGTCTAGAAATCCACTGAGAAAAACTTATCTTTTTGGTTTCTTGGTTACCACCTGAAGCAACAACCATGTTCTCTACTGCACTTTCAACTGCTTATGACTGTTACTGCTTGAGACATAAGCAGCTCTGGTGGGACAGTAGATTTACAGCTGGTATGTCTTTTTACTGACTAAATAGGAAAACTGTGTAGGAGTAAAATTTAGTAGATATGGTCTTTGCTCTGTTTTGCTTGGGGCACTAAATCTCGCTTCCTCTAGTTGTATTTAGTGACGTGTTTGCTAACTGGCATGTACGATGATCAACTAATCTTTGTTTTAGACTCACTTGCCTTTTTCCATCCCTCTTCAGACTAGCTAAGCCACCAAGCCTGTTAAGTTGCTGGGCTCTTAAAGCTGCTACCCACTCCAAACCGATCTGGCCATTTTGGGTCACTGTAAATCTCATGTGACTACTCCAGGTTTACTGGGTGCTGGTTTTGTGTTGGTATTTAGTTATGCAGTTAGCTCTGGTAATCCCACTGAGTTGATCTAGAAAAGTGAACCTTTTCCAGCAAATATGAAGATTAATCCAAATGTGCAGGCTTTATTGTTTCAAAACTGTTCATAACGTTGGTTTAAATTTTCCCAGAAAATTAAATTCATCTTGCATCTATAGTAGAAAAAAAAGTGTCACAGTAGAAGCAGAACTGGAAAGCAGACTGATGGTGAGGACTTAACATCTGCACTATATGTTTCAGCATGTTTTTCTTTGGTCTGTTCCTAGACTGATATATGGACTGAATGTCCCTTAGTCACCGTAAGGCATCAGGTGAGGGCCTGGAGAATGTCTTTGAGTGGCTTGGTGTTTCATTTTTTTTTCCAAGGCTTTTCTATTTCTATGCTCTGAAATCTCTGCCAAATTTGAAGTATGGCACAGCAAGCAAGGATACTTGGAAGATCTGCTTCAAAAGCACTTTTGAACCAAACTAGGTTCCCTGTGACCTGGCAGGCTGCTAGAAGATCCAGTAATTGTAGACGAAGGCATTCAGGATGTCAATGCCAAGACAAAATATTTTCTGTTCTGGATTGCACCTAAACTTGTCTTCAAGAAGATCATATTAAGAAGAGTTTCAGAGTGTGTTTCGGGGTGATTTTTTTTCTTGTTTCTCACACTGAGTTTTCTGCTCTGTTTAGACAAGTATTTGCTGAAGATTGGCATGGTGATGTGCTTTCCTATTATGCAAATGTCCTAACCATAAAGGAACAGCCATTCTTACTGCCCACTCTCTGTGACTCTTGAGTATGAAGTACTAAAGTTAAAATGAGAGCAGTAGCAGTTAGATAATAATTTTTGTGAATTCTGTTGTATTTCAAGTCTTTGTCTGACAAGCAGAATGGAATTTTTCTGAGGGTTTACTGTGGGGAGCTGCTCAGCATTGTGTGATGTACTTAATGAAAAATAGGGAATAGAGCAACTCTCTGCTCTAGGTAGGGTTCCTGCCTGTGCGGTGTGCTGTGGGTCCAAGTTCCTCCTCCAAGAGGAAGAGGTATTGCACACACGTCTGAGATATTTCTGCTTTTCCGGAAGGCTGACCATTTTGTTCTTAGAAGAGAGTCTGAGATTTGCTGCAGAAGATAATGAATGAAATGAATACTTGAAAATTCTACTTGGAAATTAAGCAAACAAAGATGATACATATTTATTTAATTGTAAAAAACTGTCAGGTTAATGAAATGTATTACTACTCCCCTGAATTTCTCATATTGACCTTACAGGTAAGAGGAATCCCTGTAATAGCACTGTTACTTGAAATAAACTTTGAGACTGGACTAGTAAGAGAGAAAAGGATTACCTAGTCCAAGCCATGTATTTCCAATACCTTGATCCATTTAATTTTTTTTCCCTTAATATTAAAGACTGCATTTTTGAAAATATCCTCAAACTATAACTGTTCTCCTGTTAATGACAAAATGTAAAGATATTAAAATGCCTAATTTTCTGTTGGAAAAAATAAAATGATCCCACAGAGGAAATAAAATTGAGAAGACAGGAATAGTTTGTGTAGGTTATATGAAAGTATACATGGGGGTGTTGTCATAAAATTGTTTGTCTTCTCTCTAGAGGTTCTTTTCTAACAATAAGGAACCTTGTGTACTGACTCTTTGGGAGCATAACAGATAATACTTTGCTATCACAGAAGGGAATACTTCTCTGGTCAGCTTCTCAGGATAAGGTGATTTGGACTGGCTTTATTAATGCATGGCAACATCACAGTAATTTTACATTATTGTTGAGTGCTGCTGGAAGCCAAAAGGGAGGATGGTATCTGGAAACACAATAAAAGGTAGAAAAAAAGAATGTGAAGAATAAGTCTCACTTGAGGGAGTTCACCTTTGTATCTGGTTTTACAGGGCTGTGAAATGATATTCTTTACTGAATATCATTTTGATTGTGACTGCGTTAACTATTGCTGTTACCACAAAAGTTTATTTTAATGCTTTATGGAAACTGGCACTGAACTTTTCAAAGTTTTAAGTACTTTTTTGTTCTAGGCTATCAAAATGCATCTCATAAAAACAGAACAAGAAGGGCCAGAAGAAAAAAATGAGGCTTTAGTAATGCTGAAAGTGCTTGGTATTAAAAGAGAAAACTTGGATTTCAGGAAGGAGCTCCTGCAATGAACAGATTGTCTCATTTAAAGAACAGCAGATGTGTCATGGGGAACTTCTCAAATGGTTATAATTTTGCCAATTTCTTACCGTTATTTTTGTTGTCTTTCCTTATCTTATTGCCAGACTTATTTGCATAAGAGCAAAGCATATTGTTTAGGTTTCGTTTATGTTTCCCCCAAGAAGCAGTATTACTTTGAGTAACAGTAATTGCTCCCCATAGCAGAGCACTGGGCCACCTGATAGCAGCAAGATTGATAAGAAGAATACTGCAACTCAGGTTATAAGCAAGCTGTGATGAGTTACTGCTCATTTTGTAACCTCAGGATCCCACTTTTGGTCAGTCTTGCTGGCAGCAGTGGTCAGTCAAGCTGCCAATAAAACCCCCCCTTATCTCCTTCTGTTAAATGCAGTGAGATTAAGGTGAAAAATCAATTTCTTCTGTCTGAATTAGATCCTCTCTATGTGTGGATATCATGGACTGCTGGGTTAAAATGCCAGGTGCTTTTTGGAAGAGGGAAAATATTGGGCTTTGTGGAGTATGTCAGAAAATAAGTTTCCATAAATAAAAGTATAATTTTCTTCTAGGCAGATTCAGGTGTCTGGCTTTTATTCTGACTTCTAGAGAAAGAAATGAACAGAAAGAAGGAGACAAGGTTTTAAACTATCTCTGAGTTATGGAGAAGGGGTTGATGTCACTGTGATGGGGTAGTGCCTGAAAGGAGTTTTATATGCCTTTTATCCAAGGCCGGGATTCAATGGTCCTTGGTGTCCACAGCTTCTAATGAATTCTGCAGGCTTGAATCATGTTTTCCTTGAACAGGCTGTAGCTATATCTGAGCGTGGATCGACAGCAGTGAGCCTTCCAATAGCCCTGCTTGCTCTGCCTTGGTGTTGTCCTTACGTGGGCACGCGCTGAACAAGCTGGGTACCTCTGGAGGAAGCTTGGCTGCAGGCTGTGCCCTGGGACAGCCCCCACGGGCACCAGCAGCCATGTGGGTCCCAGGGGCTCCTGGAGCCTGAACAGGATACGTGGTACTAGAGGGTTATCATGCAGCTCTGCTCCTGTAGGTGGATGTGGCCTCGGGGCACTGCAGAGTGGCCCCAGGTGAAGTTAGTTGGTTGTGGGAGGTGACCTGCCTGGGCCTGGGGGTGCCCTGGTGCTCCCTGGTTGTCCCACGTTTTGCTGGGAGAGTGAAGACAAGTCCTGTCTGCAGCACTGTGGCCCTGGGGAGCTAGCAGGCTCTGTACTGCCATGGCAGCCCTTCAGAGTGAGAAGAGCAGGTCTTAATTGTGTCTGGAGACTAGTGGTTGGTAGGTGGTCCTTGGTGCTTTTAGTGTCCACCGATTTGGTGAAGAAATATGCCTGGTCAGTCATTTATTGTTTACTCTCCTTCTGGTTTGCATGCTTCCTTTTCAGGGGCCAGGCATCTCCAGATTTATGCCTTTTTTCTTTTTTGTTTGGTTTCTTTTTTTGGTACCTCTTTGTTGCCTGGCATTAAAGTATTCATTCCTGTTCTTTGTTTCTGTAAGTTCTCTTCTCCTCCTAAGAAAGCACCAGAGCTCCCCTTTTTGTCTTTCTCCCTTCCTCTCTCTTTTTAAAACTTTTTTTGAATTTTGTGA
Organism: Rhagologus leucostigma; assembly: GCA_013397725.1. Lineage (NCBI taxonomy): Eukaryota > Metazoa > Chordata > Aves > Passeriformes > Rhagologus > Rhagologus leucostigma. The sequence goes on along the minus strand of VZTD01001040.1, from coordinate 3,825,875 downwards.
CGTTCACTGGCATGAAACATTTTCTTAAAAACCTCAAACCTTGCTGCACAGGGAATCCATCCATCTCCTTTGCTGTGCCTGCACCTCAGGAGTTAAGTGATCCAGAGAACTAAATCCCTTTTGATGTCTGCTCGTTGTCAGTTCTTATTTGGTGCACAGTTTATTCAGAGGAATTTAGATGGGAAAAGCCAGTGAACAAACAGATCACAACTGTGTTTGAAGGAAAAGTTGGATTAATATAAAAGGGAATGTTTGCCAAAAGTTGCCCTTGAGGTGCTGGTGGGTTTACCATTGTGTGCACTGTGATTTCGCTGTGCTGACTGTGTCCATGATAGCATGCAGACAGCTGGGGAGAGGCACTTAGCCAGCACAAAGTATCTGTGAAAGCGATAAGCAGTGCTTCATACTGAACACTGGCAAATGGCCTCGACTAAGATGCGGGCGAGTGCGTCCGTGATGCTAGCTGTGGGCAAGCCCATTAGCCGCTAGCCAGTATCTATGAAAAATAAAAACCATTTATGCTATTTCACTCCTGTAATATCCTGTGACTACCCCTGTCCCAGGACACGTATTTATTCATACACACCAGTGCAGCTGGCAGCAATTTCAGCATCTTCATGTTCACTCTGTTTTTTGGAGAACTTGCTGGGAGTGTTGGGACATCCTGCCTCACACCACCGGTCATCTGTTAAAATTTGTAACCAATGTTTTGTTTTTTGTTTTTTTTTTTCAAGGAAGTACCACAACATTATGTGTAAGTGTTGCGGTGTGCGGTTGTAAGGATTATTTTGAGAGTAGGTTGTCTTCACTACCTGTTAGTGATGCTGCCCTACTCCTGTAAATATTTCTGTTGTTAGTAGGATATCATCAGCAGCAGAGATGGAGGCTCTTTGATGTTATCTTCTGGGTGTGGGACAGTCAGAGATGATAGACTGCTGCTAGAACTTCGTTTTGTAAATGGTGCCTCAAAGGCTAGCAATTCACTTCCAAACCTGGGTGTTTTGTGTAAGCTGTTTCAAAGAAGAAAATTTTAGGTTGATAATTTTTTTTTTGTTTTCAGCCTTTTCTTTTGTTCAGTATGATTGAGAGATCAATCCCTTGAAAAGCTGTAGTCATCGAAGTACACATATTGGATAAACCTCCAGAAAGTGTTCTCACAGAATTTAACTCTCTCCATCTTGAGAGTGGACAGACCTGGCTAAGGACAGAGTATATGTTTGCCAAATTCTTTCTGAAGTAGTCTTGACTTCATTGTCCTGTATTTCTGGATTTATTTCAGTGTGGGAGTAGAGTACTAGGGAAGCGTAAGGCAGAATTTTCTCTCTGACCTCCAGTCAATAAAAGCTTTCTTACCACTTTTTATTAAGTATTGAACCTTCTACCATATAAGTGTTTCTCAAAATTGTTATTTCACCATTAATCCATTCTGTAATACAAACCTGTTCTAAATCCTGTGCTGGTAGTTGTGGACTAGGGCTCACCTCACTTTTACAAACTCTTACACCATGGTATATTGTACTTCCAAATGGGCAAAGACAAAAAGCCCTGTGAGTGCAAACAGGTTACATGGACTAAAATTTGTACCTTAATGTAACATTAGGAGGACCCTGAACAACAGATACAATGATCTAGAGGAAGCAAAAATCAAAGAATCAGAGAATGGTTTGGGTTGGAAGAGAACATAAAGGTCACCAAGTTCTAACCCCCCAGCCATGGGCAAGGACATTTCACACTAGACCAGGTTGCTCAGAGCCATATCCATTCTGGCCTTGAACTCTTCCAGGGATGGAAGAAGATTCCAGTCCTAATCATGCACGAAGAAAAAGTGTATAGTCTAAAAAACTACATGGTTTTCCTATGAACACCAAATACTGTATAACTACCTGACCCTTAAAAATAAATGGATTTCCATGTTCACATATTTGCTCTAAAAATAAAGCTGCTTTTGGATTTTTTCTGTTTTGGAAAGGTCTGTGTGCATAGTTAAAAGGGGCTTTTTGCTTTCATCAATGTTGTGTTTTACCTTTACTTTGATATAGTTTAACTGTCACTTTTTTCCTTTCCTATAAATATGGATATTTACATGAATATATATTTCACCCACTTTCAAGCAGCATTTTCACATTCTTAATGATAACAAGATGGCAAGCTGTGATATGTGTGTTCTTCCAGAGGCACAAAGACTTTATAATGAGTCATTATTGTAATTTGTGTGTGTCTTTGATGCTATTGTAGATTTCCAGGCAGATGTCCCACCCACTGCGTGTTCCTAGTTTCAATCTAATGAACTGCTAAAGTTACTGGACACTCAACAGTAGCTTTGGCATCCCACAATGTATTAGTAATGAATTTTCGTCAAGATGAAGAGGCTTTAAGTACAGCACACAATCAGTAGCCCGTAGTGGAAGAAACAAATCAGAAAACCACTGTTCCATAAGCATGGAATTGAAAGAGCTGCATAAGTAAAATGACAACCTATCCATTCCATTTTGGAAAGCATGAATAGGATTTTTGATCTAGCTTAATTTCCTTCAAGCTCTTCAGCTGTGGCTAAACCATTTAAAATAAAAATAAATGTGTTATGGAACACCATGCTCATCGTTGTTTATTATTTTGAAAAAGTGTGGGTCCTCCTGTACCTCTTTGCTAATGTCAAACAATGAGCGGAATCCTCATCTCCATTTCAGCAGTGCGGAAATGGGCTGATTCCCCTGGCTGCAGTGACTTTGCTTCACTTTTATGGCAGAAAATGGAAGGAAACTTCTGGACCAGTGATTTTTAACAGCTTGCAAATATCAGTGTATATTTTCTGACACATCACTGAGTTTTAGATTTTTAAAGTGTTTGGTGTAACTTAAATAAGCCTCCAATACATAAAGTGTTAATTGAAAAGATATATTTTTTACTGACCAATGTCATGCATTGCTATTGTCACATAAGCCTCCCAGGCATTCTATACCCTTTGAACTGACTGCAAGCTACTTCACCTTTGAACAGAATGCATCCTTGAATGATTATATGCACTTCAGCTAAACCCACTAATCCTGGGGAACTTGCACATTTCAAGGGATTTAAAAACAACCAAAAAAACCTAACCTGCAAAACCGTGCTAACTCCCAGTTCTTTGGAAGAGAATCTTCAGACCGAGAAGACACTCACATCCTAGTGAGCTGAGCTGACTAAGGCAGTTTTGGACCAAAGGCAAGGCTTCAATGCTGGATCTTGTCTGCTTCAACTCTTGGTGGGCACTGTCTTGTTGTACAAACAGCCACTCTCACTTCAGGGAGCCTGCTTAGGGATCTCTGCCCCAGTCAGCTCCATTGCCATTGCAAGAATCTCACATTTTATTAGATAAACGACAAGCTCCTTGGGAAACATGCAAATCTGTGCTGGACATACTGAAGAGCTGGAGCAGATGATAATTATGAACAGAAAAATACAATGCCCCCTCTTCCTGATTCTTTTCTTACACTATTATCCCTTGTGGCAATCAAAAGGATGGATGAAATTGTGAGTCAGCATCCTTTGAAAAAACTTTAACGAGCTTTCAGATTACTTACTCCCTTTTTTTCTGTGCTTCTAACCATTTTGCAGCATAACATGTACAGAGCAGAAGAGGTCATAAAAGTTTGTTACACTACACCTGTGGTTTCAGCTAAGGCCTCTGCCTTTTTTTTTGCTGTGTTTTTTGAAGTGCAAGATCATAGATAAAAGAAGTATTTTTGAACACTCATTTTCTGAAGAGCTGATCAAGTGGCTAGGCTGTTACTGAATATTTTTGGAAACTGCTTTGTCTGTACGATGGTGCTTGGGGAATTACAACGTATCATTTGTTAACCACTGTTGGTTTGCGGGTTTTCCTTGTTATGAAAGTATCTGTGTGAGAGAGCAAAGAGATATTATGCTACTCCAGTGTGACCACTCAAAGCCAAGGAAGAATGTATTATCAGCATCAAAATATTTTGCTAACAAGTAGCTTAATAGTCGCACATAGCCCAAGAACAGATGCGACAAATAAATAGGTTATGAGAGCTGAAGATGGCAAACAGAAAAAAACCGGAAAAAAACCTATTACCTGTCTCAGAGTGCTGCTTTATTTGGGACAATAATTTTGCCAGTCCTAGCTTAGGTGGCAGTCACTGGAATAAACACCTAATTTGTAAGCAGGATTCTGTTTTAAAGGAAAATCAAGAATTTATTTGTTTTCCATGCCAGTGTGCTAAATGAAAGATAAAGTAAGTGACGTACTGGTTAATGCTGAAAGAAAATAAAAATTACAACTAAATAAACATTTGCAAAACTCACAGCAGGAATACACATCATTCAGCTACAGAGAGTTAAAATGTTGTTGAGGTAACAGTTGTTTCTGCCTGTACTGACATATTTTGGATCCAATTTTGGTCTTGAAGAGTTGTATTTAATAGCATGAAGCTATGGCCTGAACTTATGTCTCTCATTGTCAGTGGAAAGAATTCCAGGGAAGAGCCAGAAGGTTTTAGATCAGCTTTTTACTTTACAGAGTTCACTTCAGTGGCACCACTTAGCAGAATAAGCTCTCAATTCACGTCTGCAAGTACACAACACTAAATCTGTCTGTTCTCTTTGCTTGTTTCAGCAGACACAGAGCCCGAACGAGGCTTCCCACCAAGTTATACTCTGAAGTATCAGCTGTTTGAGCATCCCATTTTCAAGTGAGTAATTCCTTTTGATCCTTTTGATCCTAAGGTCAGCTGTAAAGTTGCTCAAAGTGCAGTCAGTACTTTCAGAGCGTTATGAATGCTGGAGATACTAAACAGATTCCTGTGAATCATGGAATAGGGGTTTTGTTGTATCTGTCTTTATGATTAGTCTGCCCACCGTCCCAAGGCTTTCACTGTGGATGCAACTTTTGTGCAATGTCCTAAACGAGATTGTCCGGGATGCAAAAATAGCCAACTGTTTTTGGAATTATTTTTTACTACTTAAGTACCAACAGCACCAATGTCAAGTTACAGCATCACTTACTAGCCATGACTGAATAATATCCATCACATTGAAATAGTAATGTGTTTTGTCCTCCTCTCCTCAATGAAGCTTGACAATTCCTGTGAACTGGTATAATGATATTTTTATTCTGTCATTAATATTTGATAGTGTTAGAGAGAAATGAACATTTTATGGACTGTCCGTTATTTCTGCAGAGCTTATACTGAAGTCTTTAAATTTTTCACCTGAGACAGTCGAGTTTGTGCTCTCAGACTGACCATAGTAAATAGATGAAGAGCATTACTGAACAGATTTGCCTTTTCCTTCTTCTAGGGTGAGTGAAATGCAAAAGCTCAACTTAAGTGGTCTTGTAAACAGAAATCCCTCGGGATGAATAATCAGACCTCAGGAGTTTATGCCTCCTTTTGTTGCCTATGCCAGTTTAGCAGTGTCGTATTATTTGCTTTACATCTAAAATGTATCAATCAAAATGGATTTTTTTATTAAAGAGTAGCAACGTATTTAGTTAACTTGAAAGGCATCTTGCCACTCTGTCTTCTACTTGGGTTTTTTCTTAATGTAGGTGGTTTTTGTCTTGTTCTAGAAACTTTCAAAGAAGAGTGAAAACAGCATGTTAACTAGCTTCTCTAAATAGTTCTTACACTGTATTAGAACCAGTCCTACTTTGTGTGCTAAATTTTAGACTAATACTTGTATAATGTGACCATCTGCAACAGATACCATTCTGTATCGATATCTGTAATGTGTCTTACTGTGCTGTGATATTATTCAGTAGGAGAAAGAAACTGGAGGAGTTTTGTAAATATTTGAAAATTGTACAGAAAAAAATATTAAAGGGCAGGACTGTGGAATAGGTCTTTGAGTTCACTAGGTCTGAACCAGCTTACTTACCTGCAAATATTTTTGGGGGAACAAAACTGTTCCATTTCTTAACTTCCTCTTTTCCACAGAGATCACAAATCAAGTCTTAATTATTCTAGTCCTAATGGGTTAGGTATAACTTTTTTATTCTGCTTGTAGCGGTGCCTTGTATATTCAAGTAAATGCCAGATAGTTCTTGTGTCTGGGGTATGGATATGCTCTTACAGAGGTGTCTGTTGTTTGCCTGGCCCTGGACACTGAGGTGCTCTCTCATTTGGCAGAACTTTTGGCCACTCCTACAATCATGTCAGTTCACTGTAGGGAACAGATATTTTTCTATTTTTATACTTCAAGTATACTTGCTTTGGGTTTAGAAAAAGAAAATAGTAATGATTGTTTAAACAGGTTAAAATACAAATGGCTTAGGTAAGTATGGAAACAAACCGTTCTAAACAGAAAGTATACATCCACATATTGATTGTTTCTAGGTATATTGCAGAAGGGACGATGGTGGAATTTCCCCAAAGATCTTATAAATGAACAAAATTCCAAAAAGAAAAAATAAAACCCAAAGAACTAACCCCCCAGCAGAAATCAGTAAAACATAATTCTGAGATAGAATTTTTTTTCTAGCTTTTGAAAAAATTCTGCACATAAATAAGTATGTAAGTTTTATAAAATTTCAGCATCCTTTCAATTTGACTTAGGGTCAAAATAAATACTGAACAGATTGCTTCCTGTGAATTGCTCTATGGCCTTTGATCAGCAAGGTCATACTCATTTCCTCATAACTCTGGCAGTATTTTACAGTAAAACATGCCAGGGGCTTGTATAAGTGGGGAAAAGTTTTGCTTTTCCAAAGGAGATGATACTGATAGTACTCTCTCTAGCCTTTCCCCTCATATCTGCTCAGAGGTAAACAGTGAAGGTTCCAAGATGCCCAAAGGGCATCAGTGTCCTGCTGGACCACATGTTTTGATAAGTAATCACAGTACTGTTTGCACTTCAATTAGATTAACAGCTGAATTTGCAATTCATGTCTCTGGAGGGCATTTTTTTGATAACTAACTAATTGGCAGTTGTCTGAAGTAAATTGCTTGATATTGGTCAATGGTAAATTGTGATCATGTTAATTTAATTGCAGTTATGCCAATGGTATAATTAATGCTGGTATCAAAGCAGTCAATCAGTTCTTTGGAAAAAAAATCAGCACTATGATATTAAGTTCCCAGTTGCCATGACACAGAATGTGATTCTGAATAATAATAATGATGTTGGCTCTGCTCAGTGTGAGCAAAAGCCACTGTTTTCAATGGAAATAGGGGTAACGGGATGCAGTGGTGTTCTGCATTATTACAAATAATGCAAGCAAATTGCCCCGGAAGGATGTCTGTCACTCGAAGAAAGTAATTTATCTTCCGAGCTGTCTGGGAAAAGATGTGACCAGGAGCTGTGTTTTGAGATTCATTATGATCGACAAAAATACTGCTGTGGACATTGCCTGGAAATGACAGAGTTTTGCTGCATAACACACAAAGAAGCAGATCCCAGAATCACAGAATGGCTAAGGTTGGAAGGGACTTCTGGAGGTCATATAGTCCAACATTCCTGCTCAAGCAGGGTTCCCTAGACTGCATCACTCAGGGTCTATGGGTCAGGACTCAGAAAAACAATCCTTTTATTACTCCTTTTCTGTATTTGTATTTTGTGTTCTCATTTTTGGGAGTCATTTACAGGGGCTAATGACTTGGACTCTGTCCCAAATGTGCCATCTTTTCTTTAGATATCTTTGTCAGGCGTAAAGTGGCCCTCTTCTTTCCTCTTATCCCCAGCACATGCTAATGGCTGCCTCCATTTATCAAAAGCATGTCTGGCCATCGCTGGAACCTAGGGGCCTTTGACATCCTTGGTTTGGTTTTGTTCTGGTCGAGTGGGAATAGAACTGTGTGCTTTCATGTCTCCAGCAGTTTGGCTGAGCATTTGTCAAGCAGTGTTACCTAGGAACTACCTGAAGTGAGTCTCTGGCACCTCCTGGGTTCATTGTAGGCTGCCACACCTGCAAAAAGCTGCCATAAAGATTGGCTAAGCAGGTAACTTATAATTTTTTCCTGTGTTGAGGTATACTCCAGTGTAGGTGTCCAGAAGAGTTGGAAAGCAAAGAGTTATTGCTTATTGTGGCTGACACAATTTAGAACAGCCCAGGAAATACGTAGGCAGCTTTTAAAGACTTGTTGAGTACCTAAGTAATCTCTAAAGATCAGGAGTCTGCAGAAGTTGCTTTCTAGAGCCTCTTTCCTTGCCTTTGTGGTTTTTTGTTTTTTTTTTTTTCCTTTTTTCTTCTCCCTTTCTTACCTGAGCTGTGCTGTTCTTCATGTCCAAAGATGGAAGTTTGAGAGGAAGATTCTAGAGTGGTATGGAAAACTATAAAATCTTGACCATAGAGTCAAGCTATGCTGTCGAATGATTACAACCATTTGATATATTGGACTCACCAACTCACTGTGTGCCCCCCTCCCCAATTGCTTTGTATGGCTTCTGACAGTAAGCACTTAAAACTGGACTAGGTGTTGCAGCAGGCAGGACTAGCTAGCCTCCTATTCTTGGACATGATGTCCTGTCTCTTCTTTCCACATACAGAAAGTATCCACAAGCACAGACATTTGTAAGTGCTTATGGATAATTAAGATTTTCTAGATTTGGCTAGTTTTTTTAAAAATTATAATATTTTTTCAGTTTTGTTTGTTATGTGAGGAATTAAAATGTGATCTATTTAAAAATAAATTCCCTTCTCCATCATGTTGTATGCTGCAGTCAACAGGCTGGTATTGCAAAAACTATGCAAAAAACTATTGCCAGGTACTTTTGAAAGTCAGTTTCAGAGCCAGCTACTCTAAGAGGCCAGGCTCTGCAAACGTGTTTGAAGCAGGTTTCTGATAACTCTGGGTGGAAAATATCAGTAGATATTCCAGATTTTCTTCTAATTTCTAAATGCTCTCAAAGTATGTAAGATTTGTAGCTGCAAATTGTTTCAGCTTTATTTCATAAGGAAGTTTTGTGAAGAAAGGCTAGCACTTACAAACTAGGAAAGGCTTCTCTTTCTTCTATTAATTTTTTTTGATGGTGGTTTTTTTTGAGTGATTAAAACAGCCTGATTTAGTACAGCAAGAGATGAAAAATATTCATGCAAAAATCTCATATCTGAAATTTAAATGTAGAAAAGTAAGAGATATAATGTTCCTCATTATTCTATGGCATGAAATCATTTGCAGAAGTGATTGAACATTTGTACCCTTATAAATTGAAAAGATAGTAATCCCTATTTGAAATAGTAAATGGAAGTCTGAGCAGATACTGATGATTTGAATGGAAACCGACTTTGGGAAACATTATTATCTAGCTAAAACAGTAACACAGAGAAACTGGGTTTTCATTGGTAAGAGTCCTGATATATGAAGAATAAGGTCATACAAATGTATTAGAGGAGAATGGAAGTGTATTTTTACTGGTTTGGGTTCTTATCAACTACCTTGTATCCCAGCATAAGACTCAGAAGAATTTGAACATTTATGTTTCCTGTAAGAGCAAATTGTCAATCTCTTTCCTAAATAAATTCTTAATTCACACAAAAGAAATAAAAAACAAGCTGTTTTGTAGTGTTTTGACACAAATGGTAACAGTTAAGAACATTTTGAGAGTTGAGAATAAGTTGGAGATTAATAAATCAGCACAGATTTTGCATGTAGTAGCTTTATAATTGCAAGGAGCCAGATTTAAATAACCGGATTTCTCTTCTCTAGAAAGACTTTTACATTAACTCACTTTCACATTCCGTTTATCTCACTCCATTCCAAACAATTAGATGTTAATTTAGTTTCTCTTTAGGTTGTCTCTCAAATGCCTGCTGTGCACTTGAACAGAGCACACTGTTTTCTATGATTGTCTATTCCCATGCTTTTTATGTGTCTCTCTGTCTAGAAGCTGGTAAATGTCTATGGGAATTTCTGCCAGTAGGAAATTTCCAATCTCACGTGTTTTGCAGTTAACAGTTGAACATGAGGGCTTATAATTCTTTTATTGCCTCTTGTTTAGGTAATTGTAGCTATTTCTTTGTCCCAATTGATAATTTTTAGTCTAGGAAGTTCACCAATAAGTGTCAAAACATTCTGTGTTTTAACTTTTGGTGGCTTTTGCTTAGCTTTCATACTAAGAAAAAGATTAAGATATTTGATCTGTTCATTACTTTTCATGCTTTCTTTTACTCTGTGTCTTTTCTGCATTTTTCTTGCAAATAAATTATTTCTCTGTCTTTCTAAAAATCAGACAATCCGCTTCTATTTCATGTTTTCGCTTCTGCTGTGTAGTTTGGAAGCTGAATGTTTAGAGAGAAGCAGCAGCTCCAGAGTATGGTGCCCAGAGTATAGGATTTATTAGAACTGAAGATAATGTTAGAGAAAGTCAAGCTGAATGTGCATACAGCACACATGATACCAATTCACAGAAGCAATAAAATGGAAAGAAAGATTCATATCTCCAAAATTCCTAATCTCTGTCTCCTAATCATGTGCTTCACCATTCCTATCATTACAGCTATGGCAGCCTAGACACCACAAGTTGCACTTCGGATGACTCTGAATTTCACATTGTGGGAAAAGAAGCTTGAAATATTGAGGGAATGCTAAAATATTTCCTATGGTTGAGAAGACATTTGTAAGGGCTGCAAATGCATTAAGCATATTCTGATGTGTAACAGGAAGTGGTGGGAAATCTTTTTGGCCTGATCTTAGGTTTTAACAGCTTGTAATTATTACATGAACATTGCTCTGAATTTAACAATTCAGACAGCCGCAAAAAGTTGAGCACTTGAAGTGATAAGGTAGTGTAGGTTCCAGGGAACAGAGATGGTATTGCTGTCAATGGAAAAGAGACAAGAACTTGTTCAGTCTTTGGCCTGACATCTGTATTGAACAGTTGTTTTTTGCAGTGAACTTCATGATCTGTCTATTCTGTATCAATGATGTGAATTTACCACTCATGATACTGTAAATTACAAATCTCAGTTTATAATTTTAAACTCTCTTCTGACATTCAACAGCAAAAGGGGCACTGACTAGGAAGTTTTTCTTAAATTAGCACACTATTTCATGACAACCATCTCATAAAAAAAAGTGTCAATCTCCACTACTGCATAAAGTATGGAGCAGTATCAGATTGCCACAATTTTTTTTCCCTCCCCAGTGAAGCTTGGAATTATTCTAGATTAATGTTATTTATACCTGCTGTAGCTTAAAAATTTCTATTTTTTAAAAAAAAATCAATAACTGTTGCTTATTTCTAGACAGAATGTTGGATATTTATAAGGTCTATTCTGTGCATTCAATTCTCAAACGTAGTATTTGCATTGAACTTTTTGTAAAGTAAAAATGCATACATCAGGAAAAGATGTGGTTATGTGTGGTATACAACAGCTTCAGAACATTTTTCCGTAAAGATGCTTTCTTTCCTAGGCACTTCATCAAATTTTCTTTTGGTCTTTTTAGTGGAGACTGAGTCTGATTTCATTCAAAGCAACCAAAACACATCTAAGAATGTTGGGAGGTAGGTCTGAAATAAAATCCATGTTGTTGTCATGACAACTACAATGCTAAAAAGGATACAGAGAATGATTATTAAGATGTTGCATCAAGTTGTTATGGCAACTATATAGTAATAGGAAAAAGGTGAGGTTTTCAGAATAATATTGTGTGAAAAGTTTTCCCTTTATCAAGACATGTCATTGTAAAAATATCATAATGAGGAAAAAAGAGGAGTGGAGAACCTGGTACAAAAGGAGGTCAGGATTCAGCTATCTGCCTCGGTGTATTTACTTTAAGTACTGTAATGTTCCATGGAGAGTGTCTCTGCTTGGTTTCCAGTTCTGTCACAGATGGATCAGAACACAGAAGACACTAAAATACATCCCAGTGCTCTTTCCCAACGTTATAGCCACACAGCTCAAGGCCACATTTCACAAAGTGATAAGCCTTCATGGCCCTCATTTACCCCCAGTGGAGTACATGAAACCTCAGTGACGTAGAAGAATGGACTGAAACTCTACCACAAAAATGGAAGAGGAGAAAAGTTAGTGCTGAAAAGTAGTATTAAGAGGCTTCAGTTTTGTGAAAGAGCTTATTTTTCAGCACACTGGATGACTTTCTTGTTTGTTTAGCTTAGGACTTTCTAATAAATGAGTATTTGCTAGTAGAAATTATTGAATGAATTGTATAAACCTATTTTTGAAGCCAGGAAATCTCTTAAGCAGCAACTGCAGGGGAAATGAGTATCTGGGCTCTGTGCCACCACTTGTGGTAGAAACAGCAGAAAGGAGGCATCCTGCTCAGGGAAGCCTAAATATCCCTGTGCTGCNCCACCACTTGTGGTAGAAACAGCACTAAAGGCTGCCTTGCCTGGTGCAAAAGAAAGGAGGCATCCTGCTCGGGGAAGCCTAAATATCTCTGTGCTGTTTTCCGTTGTGTGTGGTGCCCAGCTGGCTCCATCCTGAAAGTCACTGTGGTTTGTTCTTCCTGGTTATAAATCCTCTTCTGGGGAACTACTGCGGGGAGTCAGAGGCTTTTTCTTCCTGCAGTGCTCCCTTCCTGGAGACGAGTGAGTGCAGGAAAGAGGAATGAGCAGGGAGGGTAGGGAAAGCCGTGGTCAGAGAGCAGCACAAAGCTCATTCGCTCTTTTGTGTAAGAGCCGGCCGCCTTCTTGGTCCCTTGGGTTCTCCTGCAGCACGATGTGAGGCAAGGCTGCTCAGTATTTTTATCCAAACAGTTTCTCTCCATAAACAGTGTTTTTCCAGTTAAATCTTTTTTTTCTTTGGTATCATTTTGCATGAAAAATCATTGCTGTGTGTGGATACACCTTTTTTAATAAATATATATATTTTTAAAGCAACAGAAGGTGAAAATATTGCAACAGTAAAGAATACTGGCATGGCTGTTTTGTTGCAGTGTCTTCAGGCACCTGAAGTTTACTTGTCTGGCTTCATCTTTAAGGGCTGAACTCCCCATCTGGACTTGTAAATAGTTACCACTGCAATTCTCTTCTATAACATTGATTATCTTGCTATCAGTTGAAATGATGTAACCCATCCAGAGGTAAAGGAGAATTTGAGCTTGAGGGACTACAAAACATATGAGTAGTGTAAGATACTAGATCTTGGATCAGAGTAATTTTTCAGAGTTATTACTAAAAGTATGAAACTTGTGGGAGATGGAGAACATATTTGGAAGCCTGAATATAGGCCTGTATAGAACTGGGGTACATTGCGATTTTGCAGATTTGAAAACAGTTGCATGCTTGGGTTGAAAATACATGTGAACCATGGCCTGAGGTCAGATTTTAGCTGCTACTCCTTGGAACTGTGATGGCAGACAACCAGGCTAGCTGTGATGATTTCTGCCTTGGAAACCTTTTTATATTTTACTTTATTTTGAAATTTAGAGAGCAGTGGGTTTTTTAGTAGAAATATAGCTGCAAGCATACATTTCTTAATCTTCATGGTATTTTCTACTGTGTTTGTAGCAGACTTATGGACTGAGTTGACTGTATTGATACAGTTGGAGAAAAAGGGTTCTGGAAAAAGCTGGCTTCCAACCCAGAGGTTGGAAGTGGGATAGTAGTGAGGAACCATTTGAAATAGGGCAGAGGAAAGGAACTCGTGTAAATAGACCACAGCTTTTTTTCTCTCACATTGGGACTATAAATCCAAGACAGCAGAACTCTTCCAAGCAGAATCTTGTTAAAGAGCCCTGAGCTGCTTTGCCCAGCTTCAGCTGCCTCCGATTTTTTTGTTACTACAAGTTCTGTTTTATCTCACAGGACTAAATTAAATGGCTTTGCTAGCCTAAAGAAAATGAATTTGAATCACTTTCCTGCCTCTAATAGTTTATGCCACTGTTCTACTGGCATAAACAGAAGTCCTGAAAGCATGAAGAGATGTCTCAGCCACTTGTGCACAGCAGGCCCTTTTCCCACATGGCTGGTAATAGCTAATGAAAATAATGCGGGTTCAACACTAATCAAATTAAGATATTTCCCTGAGGGAAGCACCAGTTACATACTTCTGTGTAGTATCTATAGCTTGGTTAATTCTCTAGGCTCCAGTTAATGACACCAACAAAATTTGCCAGTTACTGCTATTCTTCATGGATAAAGCCAGGTGGTAAGGGTTGCATGCAACACCACTTGCTCTGAATGTGTGTGTCAACAACACCAGTTGGTGGTGTTATTTCACCATGCTGTCTGCTTTCAGGGGGATGTAGGGACTACTGGCATCCTACTGGTTTGCAGGGCAGTTTTGAAGTACAAATATAAATGTAGAGTGCCTTGAAGAGTTAGCAAAAATAAAATCTGTTTAAATAAATGTGGAAAAGGAAGATGTATACTAGGGAAAGATTATGAGGAAAAGAAAGAATAATACTTTAGAAGAGGCTAGGTAGAAATTGGTGTCTAATTACTAGACTCTTTTAATAAGTGGTTGAACAAAGCTGCCAACAAGGAATCTGATTAAGAAAAAGCATCTAGATTTTATTCTGAGTATTTTCACACTCTTTTCTCTGACTGAAAAGAGTCCTGGAGGAGTGCTGTGCTCAGGCTACCTGTTGGCTTTGGTCTTCTCTGACCTTGGCAAAGTATGATCTCTTTAAACTTTCATTAGTTGTGCCTCCTTCCGTAGTTCCCGTTCTTGTGCAAGACTCTTTACTGTGGTGAGTGGTGCATGCAAAACCTCTGTTGTTGTGTGACTGCAGCAAGAGTTTCCTGCAAGAACGTCCAGCTTGGCTCTTCCGTAATACTTTGCATAATGTCTTTCTTGTGACCAGAATGCACTTTAGAAGGGTGGCTAAGGGTTTAATATCTTCCTAATCTTAAATTTTTCAATCCTATGGGAACAGACTTGGTGCATTTCCTGGCTTTAATAAAAACCATACAGCCAACCCCAGACTCTTGATAAGCTGCTAGGCACTACTTCTCTACTCTGGGCTGGTCTCGCTATGTCATTGTCTGAAGGAAACAACAAATAGATTTTTGGAATATTAAAATTTCAAGGCATTCTAGTACAGAATATGCACAATTTTCTTATCTCTTTTAATAAAGAGGAGTCTATTAAATATGGCCAGTCTAAGGAAAAGGTGCAAGGATGTGGTGAGGAATGTGCTGAATCTGAGAGAGGCAGCTCAAGCGCTTCCTCCTACAATTACTGTGGCTTCATTACATCTCTTAACTACTGCAGCCAGAAGATCGTATACTGGTTTCTACAAGCACCTGAGACAGTGGATGTAAAGAAAAATGAAGGGGAAAGAGCAATTATTTTTGTGTTTTGATGATTTGAAAGGTTTCTCTATGTTCATTTTATTCTGATGCAGAAAGGTGCAGCTGGTGAAGTGTTCACTGAAGCACAGCAGAAAAATGAGCACTGCAGGATTCTGAGGGATGTTGCAAAATTTTGGTGCAGTGATTTGCAAAATAGATGGGACACTGGAAATAAATTTTTGATTTATCTGGAATTCTGAAATCTCTATGGTATGGTAATATAGTTTGTTCATAGTGTTACAAAAAGACCATTTCAAAAATGTGGATTTATTTATCATGAGTCATCTAGACACATGAATCAAGGGACAGCAATGGGGAAGTGTCAGCTGCTCTCTTTCTTCTAAATAGCTTTTCAGATTGCTGAAAAAGTGTATGATTGCAGCTGGAAACTTTTCCTTTTGGAATGTTTAATGATACCATTTTTACTTCAGTTGGGATTGCAGCAATAGTCCTTTAAAAGTGTTTTCCATTTTTCTTTGAGTGTTACTTACCATATAGGACTTGATAAATCGGCTAACAGTAGGGACAGGGATAAGGTTCTTTTTGGGTCTTATCTTTTTGTTATTTTGGAAATGTCTGTATTCCCTGTAGAGTTGTCCCATAGTATTTTTCTGAAGGCTTTTATTTTATCTCTGCTTACAGGAATAATGAGAAAGAAGCCCAGCCACAGGGAGTAATCAGTGGCAGTAGTTATTAAAATAACCAACAAAACATACGAAAGTGATTTTTCTCTTGCTAAAAGTTCATTCATTGAATCTTGACCTGTATTTCTATAAGGGCCAGCTAGGTTACAATGCTATTTCCTTCATGGTTTCTTCTGTAGCCTGATAAAGGGTCTGCCATTGTAATTTCATTTAATACAACTGGACTTTTGTGTATTCTGCTATGGCCACCATCCTGCTACAAAGCAGGGCCTGAGGCTAAGCAAAGAAAGAAGGCTTGGGTATGTCTGCAGCGTGATGTTGTAACTGCAGAGCAAACCAGATAGCCTTGACCTCTCTGATCTGGGGACCAAAAGTAGCCCAGCAGGGACATCCAACAGCTCTTCATGGGATGACTTATGCCCTCTTCTGAAGGTGGGTACTACCTATGAACTTCCTTTCTGTGATTGTTTTGGCTTTTAAAGCACAGTAAAGAGAGGAAAATGGGATGGCAGTGCTTGATGCCGAATGTGGCAATATCCCCTGGGACTGATCTAAAATGACTCAGACTTCCAAAAAAGGTGTGTTATGGTCTGTGCTCTGAAAAGCTAATGGGAGCATAATAATTCACTTTATCTCATGAAGTGTGAAGTTATCATTGACGTTCCAGTTCTTCCCGATTTTTTAAAACTGAGAAGCAAGAATAACTCATTATTTAACTGTCAGCACGAATTGTCATCCCATTTGGGGATCTTGTGCTAATTTTGTTGTCTCTTAAAAGAATCTTAGGGTAATGGAAGAAAGAGAAATCATAATTGGCAAACTTCCAGTAAGAGAAGCCTAAATATGAAGCTAGACATGGACATTCTCTCTGCCTTCAGCCTGGAAAGCAATGCTAAGTGATAATTAGTGTATTGCTCTTTCTGTTAAAAAAACCCCACAAACCAGCAAACACATCTATTCCAATTTCATGTTAACATTACTCTTTCATAAAATGCATTTAAAATAGGTGTTTTAAACTGGGATACCAAGAAATGACAATGGTAAATCTTGAAGCAACTCCAAAGTGGCAAGATAATTCATTGAATATCACACTGGTTAGAATAAAGAGAGAAAGTCCTCTTCCCATTCTGGTATTGATCTACTTGGTGCTATTGTACAGGTCATGTGTATCTGACGTTTGAATATCTGGTCTGTACAATGGGCATGACTGTGCCTTTCTGTTTTGTTAACTACTGAAAGGCTTGAATTTTATTAAAAAACTACCTTTGATATATACCAAAAGAACAGAAGTCCAGAACTGGTGAATTACTGCCATGTCCAAACAGGCTTTGCAAGGTCCCAGAGATGTTGCAGTGAACTGTCTTGCAGTCTGGGCTTTCAGGTATCAGCATGTGTAGCAAATTAAGTTGAACAGCCAGCAGATAGTATAACTTGGAAGCAATTAGCATCTCAGTAGCCTTCTTTCACTGACGTGGGTTAAATCTTGAATGTGAACTTGCTATTATTGGACTTCAAGTACCAAAAATGTTGAGGTTCAGAAAAAAGCGTAAGAAAGATCGATGTGTGTGGAAGAACGGCTGTGCACTTGTATACATTCACACCCTCGCACACACAACCTTTATTCTGAGCTCTGTTATGGTACTTCTAAGTAATTCCAAAAATCAAATGACTGATTTTTTTTAAATGCTAGGACTTGTGAACCTCTCTAGGGCCACACCTCTGAAAATGCTATTAAGCATAATAGAGGACAAAGATTAGCATAACCAGAAGCTTTATTGCAATATTCAGTGACAAATTTTGACAAGGCTAGTTTGATTACATGCAAAGAGATTAAGAAGCATAAGCTGCCATAAGAGAAGACTTGTGCAATTTGTATTGCATACGTTATTTTTTCACTTTTAGCTAACTTAGCAATTGTATCTATGTTATATCAAACTGAACAGTTAAGTAGATTTTAAATGGGCTGATAAGATGATATCGCATCCCTTTACAGTATCCCACACTTGCTCAAACTTACTTTCAAAATACTGTCTCCATGGAGTATTGGCCTTTTGTATCATTAATTTACATGTGGCCTTTGGCTGCAGTGAAAAGATTTGCTACTACAGCATCTAATTTTTGGCAGAGAGTGACCAGTGAAGAGGAGGTTCACAAGATACTCTTGAGCCTGCACATACAAAGTTTAGGGTAGCCTGCTGTGCTCAGGAAGCTGGGTACAGGTCCAGGACATGGTCATGGCTTCTGAAAAGGCATAAGAAATTCTGACTGTAAAGAGAGAATATTAAATAAATCTTTATGGATTCAGTGACTGATCCATGCATAACAAGTTTTTGCTGTGTGCATGGCATGCTGATTCTTGTAGTCCTTTGAGTACAGGCTGTAGATGTTGTTTTGTTTTTTTTTTGGCTAAGTCAGCCTCAGGACTGCAATGTTCCTCAGTCCTGAGTGCAGAGATACTTGGCTGAAGTGTGTGTGCAGAGTACAGTGCAGAGGTACTTGGCTGATGGTTAGCTGACTAATTCCGAAGTGTTGGACAGAGAATGCCAGCACTGTCCCTGTTCTGAAGCCCTGTAGTGCCGTTATAAGTATGTAATGGACACACAATAATAACATAAAAAATCTAATAAGTTGGCGTCAAACTTTTATAGGTGTATGATAAAGTTTCAGAAACTAGACTCTTCTACTGAAGCCCTATATTTAAGTATGTGACGACATGAACATGTTCAGGAATGGCATAACTAACTGTAGCAGCAATGTTAGGAGATTGGATTGAAAGCTATCTATAATACTAAAAAATAATTTACTTCATTTTTAATGATTCCTGGATGCAGTAAATGTTTATTATAATGAGGCTCTTTGAGAAAGCGGCCTGGAAACTTCAAGCACATACCTATGTGGTTTGTTGGTGGTTGTTTTCTTTTCTGGACTTTTTTTTTTTTTAATGGGAGCATCAAGGGTTAACTTTTTAGTACTTCATAAGATTTATAAGCAATGTTCTATCTATTATAGTTGGAGTACCTTCTCTAAACTTCTGTTAAACAGCTGTTATGCATGCAGTGTCTCTTCTGGCTCTTTTCCCTAAAGACATACCTGATTTGTTCCCAATTTTTGTGGCGGTACTTGACACTTTCAGCATGTTTTAGACTGTTGTGGAGTGTGTGTTTGTATAAAAAGCTACTGCTTTCTTCTAGCTGGAAAATAGCATGGCTTAAGTACTGTTCAATGAAAACATGGCTTGTAAAGGCATTGCTTTGGCCTAGGCAGCTGTGGTTTTTCAATTCAGGACATAGCTGTTCATGTCTAACTCTGCAGGAGCTTGCTGTATGGGCTTCTTGTCTCTCTTGAAAAGCAAAAATGAATGAGGTACATAAAAATCTGTCTTAAGCTTCAACCAGTCTGTTATCTCCCCTTCCATCTTTCCTTTTCCACTGCTCAGCTGTAGTTTTATTTTCTAGTTTCCTCTAACATATTGTTTTACAGTTTTTTTCCTTAGAAGCTCAAAAGTGAGGAAGGATTTTGTATCTGTGTGTTTATCTGGTCAGTGGGATATATCTTAAAGGGTCTCAGGTACTTGAACTTCGAAAATCAAGACCTCCCCTCCCAAGCTGTATGATTCCAGCACCTACTCATGTGGTTGCAAGCTCCACAGAAATTGCATGAAGGCTTTGGTTGCTTTTATAAATGTTGAGACACAATGCAGAAAGGCCCTGTTTCTGTTGAAGGAAAATGAGCTCAGTTTTTGAGGAAAGACTGCGGAGTTTCCATGTAGATGCTATCTGCCTGAGTGGCCTTAGCGGGGTTGTGGCTGGGGTCTCCCATGAGTTATCATATCCTTTGATTCTTGCTGCAGGCACAAAAACTAGCAAGTGAAGATAACCAAGTGCATGTGGGAATGTAGGTTTTCCCACTTTCACTGATGAGGATGAGATCTGGTCCTCTGGTCTACTATGGGCAACCTTCCCACAGAGTCAAGTAACACCTCATAAGGTTCTACTCTGAAACTGTACAAGTCAGATACAGTCACATCTGCTCACAGGTACAGAAATACTTGGTCTGATATTCCCAAAGCTTTTCTTGAACGAAAGACTTGTATAGTCCTATTCAGCCATATGTCTGTTCTGGGAGACTGTTGGCAAACAGGTGATGTTAACCCTTCTGTCTTATTTGCTAGAAAGTCTCTGGAGTGCCTAGCTCAAAGAGTCAGCAAAGGAAGACAAGAATATCTTGGGTGGTCTTAAAGTTCATGTCTTGTTTATGCTTTCTTATTTTTCCCCTTTTCCCCCCTGTTTCTTCATAGGGTTTTTTAGCTTTTGTTTGAGAAATGCTGCATTTGATATAAATATTTGGCAGAAGGGCTGCTTAGTAAACTGTGAGAAGAACATAATCAGGTTTTCAATCTGTCTGTCCACACTAAGTACCTTAAGGCTTTACACATGCAGAGAGTCCCTAGAAAGGTCACCTGGTGTACTGGTGAAATGAAGGCAACCAACAGAACTTCCTACAGAAGGAACTCCCCTTTATAAATTTCCTTAATGATGAGGCATCAGAAAAAGTGGAAAAAGTGTCCTGATGTTTAAAAATATTTTTTGTCCACAAATATACACGTATCTTCCATTGTACAATTCTCTCTTTAATTTCCTTATTATATACTAGTAATCAGGTTCACTTTAGCAGGGATAGCTCTCTATGACTCAATAAAAGATAAAAAAACCTCTAACTGCCTTTTTTTTTTTTTGGGGGGTCTTTTATCCTATGTTCTTGTGATAAACACAGCTATGGGAAAATAAACACTAGTCGTCTCAGAGCAAATGTCCAGCTGACTGAGAAGAGG
Source organism: Rhagologus leucostigma (assembly GCA_013397725.1). Lineage (NCBI taxonomy): Eukaryota > Metazoa > Chordata > Aves > Passeriformes > Rhagologus > Rhagologus leucostigma. The sequence continues at coordinate 3,805,202 of VZTD01001040.1, read as the reverse complement.
TCAGGGTATACTTGAAGGGACACATTTCTTAAAATCATTGACCAGTAGTCTGCTTTCATGGATGTTTATTATTTCTACACCTATGAAGACTGGACTCTAATGCTCCATTTTTTCTCCCAACTTGTATTTTAGGATCCTAGTAAGAATTCAAAAGCAGGAAAATACATTAAAGTGATATGGAATTGATGACAATTAGGTTTGGGGTTTTTTTCCCGTCTTTTAAAGTGTATCAAAGTTTCTCCTCTTCTGTGTTAAAGAGCTGTGTTTCCTGTGCTCTTGGCTTTGGTAATAAAACTGGAGAGTTCTGATACTGAAGTGTAATAAGGGTAAAATGGGATTAGAACAGACAAAAGTGAACTTAATTTTCTCATTTACAAAATATGAGCATTTCATACTGCTGTATTATGCAGTACATAATGTGAAATATAATTAATGTTGAATTACAATAGAAGTGCTATAAATGTACAAGGCACACATGACATCCACCAACATATCAAATAATTCTTTTTTTTTTGAGCATACGCTAGCAATTAGAATGGATGCCAAATAGATTTGTAATGAAGGGGGACATTAAATATAGTCTTACACTACTAATTGTCACAGCAATTAACTAGACTTGTTTTTATTCTAATGGTGGTATTTTATAAGTGCTTATACTTTGATCTGAATTTTGGCTGAAAGAACTTTTTTTGCCAAAGATCAGTGCCTTCATTCATGTTCTTAACGTGATACAGAACATGACAAACATACATTGTATGAGACTGATGAGTGAATTTTATTGGCATTTTAAATGTCAGCCTCAATGTACGGGAAAAGAAAGCAAAGAACAACAGAAGAAGGTGTAGGGATATAGTATTTTATAATTGCAGTCAAGCTTTTGGAGTGATTACTCAAAAGTCTTAACTCAGGTAATGAGTACTGTAAATCCCAAACCACACAGCACCCACTCCTCAAAAGATTTTAAGGTGTTTCTCCTTTCTTTTCAGGAAAAAAATGCTTTCAAACTAATTCCGTGAATATTTTTTATATCTGTAAAGACTCCTGTGAGAACATCCTTTATGCACTGTGTAAAGCACCCTACTATGTGATTTTTATTTGAAGGCTAATGGAAACTTTTGAAAAATATTTAAAGTTGTGAAGGCTCTTTTCTTTCAACAAAGCTGGCTGGCAGTATCTTATGGGAACCAAACAGTTTTGAGAGATGGAAACATTGTTCATAAGCCTTGCCAAAGATATGGTATAGTAGGAGATAGAAATGATGATTTGAAGTTAGTAACCTAAGAGTTTTGTATTCTTGTGAGTAATATGAACACATTGGCAAACTTTGAGTGTTCTTGTGGCCATCTTCCTGTTTCAATTTTTATAAGCTAGTAAAACTGTCTTTGCTATGTATAATGCTCATTGGTATTATACAAACACGCGTGGTTTTTTCTCCACAATTATACAATAGATTACTTTGTGAGGAACCGTACAAGATAAGGAATGCCACCAAATGAACAAACTATAATGACTTTACTGTCCAATCTCAACGTAAACAGAAGCAAAATGTTTCTGATTAGGGTAAGTTTATGTGAGAGATGACCTTAGATATTATTGCTGTCAAATGAAATGGGAAAGAAAAATATCTGGATTTTATTCCTTCTTTTCTCTTTCCTTTTCCTATTTGCCAAAATATAGATTTATTTAAATAATTTTTTGCAGAATGCCTACCTGTGTCTTTTTCTTATTTTTCTGTCAGGCATTTGGGGTTTTTTTTACAGCTTTCTTTATTTTTTTGTTCTAATCTTCCCACACATTCCACTCTGTCCTTTGAAAAGCTTAATGGCATTGCACTTTGCTGTTGATTGTTACTTTTACAGAAAGCTGTTTATTTCCTCTTGGTGCATTTTCAGCAAAAAAAAACTGTTCTTTTTTTGTTTGACCATGACATTGCTTATTGTGTTTATTAAACAGTCTATACTTGGATTTTCCCTTAATTTCAGAATGAAAAGTAAGACTTCAGTTATTTCAAATAAGTTACTTTTACTTAAGAGAATCATTTATATATACATATACATACACACATGGCCATTCCTCTGCATTATTTTTTGTTATGACTATGGAGTCTAATGTTTTGTGAGGAATATTCTCCCAAATGCAGGAATACATCAGGCTGAATTAAGGCTTGCTCTTGTCTGAATTTCCTTTGGGCTTTTTTTATTTTCAACTAGAAACAAGCTGTTTCACATGTAATTAGACTCATATGAGTAATTTTCTTGTGCTTATATGTTGAGACAGCACCCACAGTTCTTGGTTATATTTTTAGGCACTCCTTATAACTTTCAAGCTGACCATTACTGACCTTTTTTCAAGCTCATTTGCTGGAGTGTGGTCTTTTTTTTTTTCTTAGTTTTTTTTGGCGTTAAGTATTTAGGACTATTTAACCAACCCACACAATGCACACCTTGTTTGTACATATGGACATGGTGTTGTCCAACCTTTTTAAGATGGTAAAATGGATAATAGATCAGTTAAGAGGCTCCTTTATCCAAAAATGTAATTGACCATTGGCTGGCAGCATTGCTCTTTGGATCAGGAGAGTCCTCTCTTCCTCTGCAGAAATGACTGGGAAAGCTTGCAAGGTTTAGTGCTGACAATTGCAGGAAGCCTTGAAAGCTGTGAAAATTCACATGTGCTGCCAGAAAAGCTGTTTCCCCTCTGTCCCTGTGAGGCCTGGCAGAGGACAGCAGGTTATGGGAATTTCAGTTGCAGTGCTCTGTCTTAGCTCCTAGTTAAGTAAGCTGTGGAATCTTTCATGGTCAGATTGCCAGTTTGAGTTTTGTCAAGTTCAAAGCTATTTTTGTCTAATGATGAGTCAGCCCTGAAGGTAACTGTGTGGCCTGGGGACTCCTACTGTGTGTAGGTGCTCTCTTCATTAATGTTGTGGATGAAGGGATCGAGAGCACCCCCAGCAAGTTTGCAGATGACACCAAGCTGAGTGGTGTGGTTGACACTCCTGAAGGATGGAATGCCATCCAGAGGGATCTGGATGAGCTTGACGAGTGGGCCCATAGGAACTTCATGTGGTTTTATAAGACCAAGTGCAAGGTGCTGCACCTGGGTTGGGGCAATCCCTGGTATCAACACAGGCTGGGGATGAACAGATGGAGAGCAGCCCTGGGGAGAAGGACTTGGGGGTGCTGGCGGATGAGAGGCTGGACATGACCCAGCCATGGGCACTCACAGCCCAGAAAGCCAAATGTGTCCTGGGCTGCATCAGAGAGTGGGCAGCAGGGCAAGGGAAGGGATTCTGCCCCTCTGCTCTGCTCTGCTGAGACCCCACCTGCAGTGCTGCATCCAACTCTGGGGGTCCCAGCACAGGAAGAACTTGGACCTGTTGGAGCAAGTCCAGAGGAGGTCCACAAAAATGGTTAGTAGCACCTTTCCTACAGAGAAAGGCTGAGAGAATTGGGATTATTCAGCCTGGAAAAGAGAAGGCTTACAGGTACCTAATTGTGGCCTGCCAGTACCTAAAGGGAGCCTAAAAGAAAGATTGAGAGAAACTATTTACAAGGGCATGTAGTGATAGTGACAGGACAGGACAAGGGGGAATGGCTTCAAACTGAAAGAGGGCAGGTTTAGGTTAGATAGTAGAAAGAAATGCTTTACTGTGAGGGTGGAGAGGCATTGGAACAGCTTGCCTTATAGAAACTGTGATTGTCTTATCCCTCAGTGTTCAAGGCCAGGATGGATGGACCTCTGACCAACCTGATCTCATAGAAGGTGTCCCTGCCCATAGGCAGGGGGCTCAGAGCTAGATGACATTTAAGCTCCCTTCCAACTCTGGCTGTTCTATGATTTTGTGATCAATCCCAAAGGGGTCTGATTTCCCATGGGGACTTCTGCTGAGGGTACCGCATCAGTATCCAAAATCTCTGTACTCTGTAAGAGGTTTGAGAGTTGCAGTGTTGTAAGCACCACTCACATGTGTTCAGGGCAAGCAGGAAACATCCCCAAACTACAGCCAGTATTGTTTAGCTTTGTGTAGTTGGTGTTTCATGGTGTTTTAGAGTCTGACCCATCGTGTGTGGATTTTGGGGCTAACAATCTGAGAGTGGTCAATAGAAAGAAATGCAGCAAAGGTTTTTGAGAGGAAGATTTGGTCTCTGAAGGAGACTGCCGGTAGCTGCTCTGGAGGGGAAGAAGTGAAAAAAAGAGCAGCTTTTCAGAAAAGGGCTGGTTACAGCTGGGGAAAAAACCATCTACCTCTTAGGAACTAACCTCAGAGTGGAAGGAGGCTGGTGAAGGAGGAGAATCCCAGAAAAACTATGTTGACCCTGGCAGCTGAGAGTTGAGGAAAGCCTATTTAAAGAGAAGCATTCATTTTTCAGTTACTGCAAGCAAGGAGGATGTTGCAGAGATGATGTTTTGTGTGGTCAGTTTAGCTGAGGTGGATATATATCTGAACAGTTCTTGGTGTTTTTCTGCATCTGTGTGTGGCTTGATGTAAACAATAACAGTTAAATAATTCTCACTGCAGAGTCCTTCTGCTGGTTTGTATGATGTTCCATACCATACTAATGTCTTGTACTTAAAATAGAATGTAGCTAAGAAGGTTATTCAGGTCATAAGATAATGTAATATGCACAGATGTGAGTTAAACAGAAAAAGAATCTGGCAATTTATATTGTTGCAATCCCACATCCAGTATAGATTTGGGCATGGCCAGAATGTGGTTGTTTGGGTTTTTTTCACCACACACACGATCCATGTTTATAACTGTGCTGGGAAATGACGAACATTCTTGCTTATGTTGAGGCCTGCTTGTGAGATCCTTATGGTTTCTTTTCTCCTGAAGGCTGTGAATGCGGTTTTGTTTTACCATGGAATTTAGAGTGTTAAAACTGACAGATGTTAAGGAACATGTCCTTCTGTTATGTAGGGTAAAAATGAGGGACAAACTATTTGTAAAAGATTTCTATGTGGCTCCTATCTAAGAGTTTTTTTTTTGTTGTTGTTGTGGAAGAACATGATTTGAATAGCCTGGAGGAGAGTTTGCAGGCAGGAATGGATTTAAACATTCTGGGCACTGAACAAATTGGTGTTCTGTAATTAAGCTCTTGTCCTTTGGCTTAGCTTGTTGTTGAGTGTCTGAGGTATCTTGACCCTCTCTAAGAGGAAATGCTGCTTTGGGAACTGGCAGGTTTGCCTTTCAGGAGCAACAGGGAAAGAGGTACCCCGGAGGTACTGGGGTGATACTAGAGAGGTGCCCTGGGGCAGTCACTGAGCTGTGATACATCTGAATGGGGAATTTTTCCAATTAGAAAGGCAAATTCTGATTCAGAAGTAATGATGAAATTTCAGGACCTGAGACAAAACAGACCCTGTGAAACAGACCTGTATTTGTGGCACGGCAAGTTCAGGCTCTGACCTTGGGTAGGAGTAGTATCAGTGTTTTACCTCTTGCTGTGCATATGCTCTGTGGAAGAGTTGCGGTTGATGGTCAGGTACGTGGTAGCGTAGTTTGCATCCTTAGAGCATGGGTGTGGTACAGGCTCCTTCACACAAGCTCTTCACCTACCTTCTGCCACGTGGCTTCCTTTGGAAAGATTAACTTCAGTGGTACCTGGTGATGCCTCTATTACGTATAATAATGAGTTTGAGGTTTTTTAAAAAGTGCCTTTCCTCTCTGCTAACCACTTAAAGCTTACCTCAAAGGGATTTTGTTGAGTGTAGTTGCCTGCAAGCACATGCTTCTCACCTGAACTGGAAAAAGCGTTGTGGGTTTTGTGATTTTAAAAAAATGTTAGGAAAATTAGAAGAGTACAGAGCTGGTCCAGAATTTACTGTAATGACACTTTTCTTGCTTTATAGGTATAGACTGGGGTCTGTTGTTTGTCATCAAAAACACTATCTTCTTTTCCAAAGAAAGAGCCAAGCAAAACCCTCATCTGTCTCCTTCATTTCCAAGAACTAAATGAACCTGCATCTAGTAACTGAACGAAGTGATGGATGTCATACAATTGCAGCTTATGGCTGAGGTGTTTAGTAAGCTTTCTGTGCATCACATGTACAGAAGAGATAAGGCATGCATTCTGCTTATGTGAAAGTGTGTATATATATATATATGTGGGAATTGGTGCAATGCAGGACAGAGCCTCTAGAGCTCTCTGTTGCTGCATTTTTCTCTGGCAAGGTTTTGAACTGCTTTCAGAGAAGGGCAATACAAATGTGCTGGTGTTTTGTTGTTGTTGTGGTGGTTTGTGTTGGGTTTTTTTCCTGGTTTTCTTGTTTGTTTTTTTTTAACCCCAGATGGTTTGTACACTACATGCCCAGAGGCACAGGGACATGTGAAGGTAGTGTTGAGTTTGAAAACTTGTCTCTGTAATGCAGCAGAATAGATAGGAACACTAACTTTTAGTAGTCAGCATTAAGACGAATCCTACAAATAAAAGAACTAACTGGAGTCTACTGCAAAAGGGAAACTGTTCAAAGTTCAGAACTAAATTAAGTAAAAAAATCATAGAAAGTAAGAAGAAGGAAACTGGGGTAATGCAATAGCATAGCCTTTTGGGGTAAAAAAAAAAAAAAGTGCTAACATATCAGTGAAGAATGTGTGTCAATAAAATTGTTGTGACAACATCATCTCCCCCTTTCCCTAAAAAACATACAAAGGAAGCACTACTAGGAAGAAAAATAATTCAGTCATCTTAGAAGAAAGTGCACAAACAGCACAAACATAGTTAAACAAGAAATTGAAAAATGTGTAGAACAAACATATAGGAAAAGTATATCGTAATTGCTGCAGACAAAATTGGATGTTTCTATCTTAATTGTTCTCTATTCTGAAGAATGCACAATTATTGAAATGCTGCAACTAAGAGGCAACAATTGGTATCCAGTTCCAGGGGAGATGTTTGTAGTCCACTCAAGCAATGGCTAGTTGTCACAAAACCTAATACAACAAGACATTTTTATACCATATAATAAGCAAAGCCTGACCAGTAGCGTGCAGATGTCATTGCAATTTTGGTTCTGAACATGTTGAGAACATTTTTTCCCTGCATGTCTCTTTGGGAAACTTTGGCCTTCCTCATGCTGTCTAATCACCATGGGAGTCAGAAGTCTTGATTAAACTACAGCCCCTTTTATATGGCACGACAATGAAGCATTTGCTGGGAGGCCTCACTCAAATGTAGAAAGTGTTCTTCACTTTGTCTTGCCTTGCCAATAAAGTATTGGCCTAATGGGAAAACTGCGGGACTCCTCTTTTCACTGTTTGCAAAGAGGTGATGGATTGAGTTGTGAGAGGCAAGTGCCTGATAGAATTTCAGTTTGTTTCTACATTTTAGTTGAAAATGGCTGAAATATGTTAAAAGAGCATAAGCTGCCAGCAGGGACTGTGTATTTCTGTAGGGCTTTTCCAAGTGGGCAGCTGGAACATATTCCTTGTGTCGGTTGGAGGTACCTGGCTGCTTTCTTGCTGTCAGGTGGCAACTCAAGCTGACCTGCTCTAGCTGGCTGCTGGCATCCCAGGCTGGGACAGAGAGGCTGTGGCACTGGGCTGCAGATATGGGATGAACAGCCTGTGAGCACAGGACCCTGGTTGGGGCGAGTCTGGCTTTTGAACCTTGCAATCAGCATGCGATGTCTGTCAAGTCTGAAATACAAATACATATTGTGTTAGCAAGGCTGTCAGTCTAGCAGAAAGTCTCAGCAGTCTCTCTTAAAAGCACTATGTTTCCTTGATTTTCTTTTAAATCTAAGCACTGAGGGAAAACATGAAGAGGCTTCTGACACTGTTACTTCTCTCAACCCTACAAAATGCAGCATTTTCAGGTCTTATAAATGCAGCTATGTAAGAATGGTACCGTTTTCCCCCCCCACAAATGTATTTTCTGTGCGGCATATCCTTTCTGTATACGATAGGCTGTAAAGAAAAATTTGAGATTTTTAGTATTTTTGATTCCAGTTCACACTCCAAAATATTTGTGCTTGAAAACTTCTGTTTGGAATCTTAGATGGGCTTCTGGTTCTGCAAAAGATCAGAAAAGATTATGCCACTCATAAAAGGAAAAATCTGGGAGCTTGTCAGGTGCTTGTCTAGAACTGACTGTCACTTAAAAATCCAATTAAATCTCTTTAAAACTACATTACTTTCCCTGAATGTAACTTCAATGATTGTAGCTGCCAAGTTTTGTATAGATAGGAGATACTCCTTGTCAGTGAGCATGCTGTATTTTCCTTAGGGCTTGGCCCAGGAATGAGTGGGTGTATGTGGGCTGTCTTTTGTGTCCCACACATAGGGCATGAGCAGAAAGGGGGAAATTTTCCAGGTAGTTTTTGGGAACAGCAGCTGTTAGTCTTGCTGAAGCTTTGAACTGTGTGCTAAGTGAGGAATAGTGTGATGCCATGGCAACCCTACCTTGACAGCCCTTTTTTTTCTGCTGTGCCACCCTTGCTAAGGATGGACAGCTAAGAAGATTGATCTCCTCTTAGGTCTGGAGTCATCTCATCTAGCTTCAAGCATGCAGCTGAGATAACTTCTGGCAGTTTAGCTGCAGACCCTTCTAAGGGGTAATTCAAGCCACCAAACCTCACTTAGAGATAGTTTCCTTTCCCTGTTTGACTGAGCAGAAAACTAGGCTTTGTTCTCTGGCTTGGGTGAGTCAGGAACATGGCTAAAGTAGGAGAGAACCAGTCTGGGAGTTAGCTGGGACACAACAGTGGTCACAGGTGACTGGGAGAAGTATGTGGAGTGGTGATGTCATGGACATTCCCATCAGCATGAACGCAGCAGTATTTGGTGATGCCAGCATAGGGGATGGGTGCTGGACTTTCAGGCTTTCTTAGCGGCTCTCAGGTGGCACTGTGGCCGTGTCCAGCTGGTTGAATGTGTCTGTTCTTTTTGGTGTGGCCATGCCATGCCATGCCTCCTTGCCACCAGAAATAAAGACTGGTTCGGTCTTTATTTTTGTAAAGTAGGGTCATGTCCAGTGCCGCAGATTGAGGAACAGACTGAAGCATGAGGGGATGCTCATGTTAAGCTCTCAGTTACATCATTCCTTGTAAGGCCACAGTTTCTGTGTGGCACTGAAGGTAAAACACAGAAAAACTGACAACCTGTAGACAGTGAATACAGAAATTTGTGAGACAAATCCCTAGTCTGTTAGTACTGTCACCAGGGTTTCTGCTCTCTTGTCCATCTGATTTTCTGTTACATGTTTGAAGAAACTCTGTGCTTTGGCTCAAATCTTTTATTTCTCAGACCAAGAATATAATATTTAAGAAGCAGTTAAAGGTTCAGATGGGTCCATGGTTGCACTTGTGTTCTGGACCTCAATATCCTCTGTTAGAGGAGAGGTTTTTGTCTAAGACTTTTGCAATTGTGTTATTACATGCTAATATTTTAAGGTCTTGTTCAGTAAGCATAGTATTTTATTAAAACATGATTGTGAGCATGAAATAAATGCTATTTTTTTGAGAGATACATGACTTTTCAGTTGGAACCAACTGAGGATGCTACTTTTTCTTTTTGCAATGAATACCTTGATCATTCTCAATCAGCCTGTATTTAAAGTGTGGCTATTATGTCCCCATGAAGTTTTTTTTTTTTTCTAAAGTTGCTAATTATGTGCCCATCAGAATAATGGAAAGAGTAATTATCCTTATAGAGCTTAGTGACATTGAAACCTCTATTATTCTGTGATTGGAGCTGCATAATTAGAGATAATTGCTGCAACTGTATTGTCTGTTCAAATATAGCTCTACAATAATTACCTTATTTTAATTAAATATGTTTGGGATTTAAGTGGATCTCTCTTCATTTACTCTACTAAAGAGAAACTTCGTTTAGGTATAAAAATGCTTTATGTTGCAAACTAACCACTGATTTAACACATCACCTATTGATTTCACCTAACATGACTTTACTTGTTCTGTTTGAAAATCACTCAAATCCAGTTAATTAAATATTAAAAAAATAAGCACCTCTGTGTCCTAAGACTGGAGTTCAGAGTGAAAATCGCAAAAAGCTCTTGTTGTGGAGCTGTGAGACACTGTCTTAAGATTTCAACTTTCTGGGAAAAACAAGTACGTTTTCCATGTGTAATCAAAAAGTTTTGTGAACCTCAGCACTTTAGTTTTTGAAAAATTATTGTTGTATCTCTTCCTTTAATCAGACTCTAAGAAGCCAGGTGCTTTGTTTCAGAAAGTAAACTTGGCCCAGATTTAGCATCCATTGAAGATGTACTCTGTGCTTTACGATCTCAAACTGCTGCTGACCTGACTGCTAAGGAAGATTTGTGGGCTGATGGCCTTTCTTCATCCCCTCACGTGGGCTTGTGGAGGGCTCCTTTTATCAGCTTTTTCATGCCTGATCTGAGAAGGTGTTAGGCTGCTCGCTTGTGGAGGGAACATCTGAGGCTAGTAGCTCCTGTCCCCACCTTTGCATAGAAATGTCATTCACAAACAAAATTTACTGCGTACTACATACAGGTATGGCAAGTGGAAAAGTGTACACAGTGACTCTAAACGGAGCTAATGAGATGTGTCAAGGACTTGGGTATCCTGAGAGACCTTTCCTTTAAGACATGACACTTTGCACTGACTTTAAGTTAACCTTAATTAAATGCAGCTCCTTTTAGACCTTCAGTAATACCTTCAGCTGAACAGAGTTGTTCAGGTCACAGCTGAGCAGCGAAGGTCCGTGCAAACAGTATTTGCTTGTACTAAGATTGCTTAGTGCCCTAAAAAAAAAAAAAATGAGGCCTCTATTATTTTTTCTGGTATGTTTGAATCACTGTTGATTGAAACTGGTCAGTGTTTATCAGGTGGTCAGGCAAACCCAGCATAGTTCCTTGCTATGAATGACAGCAGAGCTAATGATACTTTGGGAGTTTCAAGTTCATCTCCTCTTTATTTCAGCATTTACAAGATCAGCCCAGGATTCATGCAAAATGCAGGAGATGTAACTTTTAGCAAAAAGTAAGCAGGAAGTTGCCGGGAACAAAATCAAGATAGTAAACCTTCCACATAAGTACTGATGTATGACCTTGTCTAATTTACTTTGGCTTTACTGACAGCTTGAATGCACTGCACTGCGAGTGGGCTGTTCCATCTCATTCTACAGTGCATTAAAGCAATTCTATTACACATACTCAGGCTGAATATTTAGATATAGTGAGTGGTCTTACACTGAGCAACAGAAGGTCTTCGGTTCCAAATGATCATGTAGTCAAAGAGAAGAAAATTGAGTACTATAGCGGTATAGAGAATGTACTTTTACTAATAAATTATAAAACTTTTTATTTTGGATATTGATGTCTTATATATAGATAACAGTCATTAGGTTCTAGTTACACACATAGTGGCACAAACATTTAATTCATGTGTTTACCACACAGGCCTAAGTATGTGAGCTATAAAAATTATAAAGAGGCCATCTGAGAATTGAAGATTTTATTTCAAAATTTTGTATGTGAACAGAATCATAATGCATATAAGCAAAATACTTGGAAAATAGTGATGTTACTTTAAGTAATTTCACATAAATTTGTATTTCTATTCAGGCTTAATTTGCCAGTGCAGATGGAAGGCGTATTTAAAAGTGAGAAGATGAGTGCAACAATTATATTTTATTCTTAAGGATCTTTGGTGTTTGAATGTAATTGGGGAAGATGAGTGTCATAATTATGTTTGATTCCTGGGTTTGTTGTATTTTGTAAGATAATTGCATTCAACAGAATACTATTTTAATGTGAACTTCCTCATTATTACTCCAATCTGAAAAGATATAGGGGTGCTTAGCCTTATGTGCATAATCATATAAATGATTAGGCTAAACTTTAATAGGGGCAATTGCCTGGGGATTTTTGTCGTTGTTTTCTTTTTGGTTTTTCTTTTTTTTGTAAGTATTTGTTTTGGTAAGGATTTTTTTAAATATTACCATTTTTGCAAAGATTTATTCTTTTCCCTTCACCTTCAGCGCTGAATCACGTGTGATGACCTGGTCGTCTTTGATTCAAAAGGATTATGACAGAGAAGGGCAGTTGATATGTATTTCAGAAAAATGAAACAGGAAGTCTTGATACCTGTAATTTCTTGTAATTTTTTTACCACACAGACCATTTCTGGTGATGCCATTTTTTCCGTGAATAGAATTTTTGGGGGGGTTGAAGGTGAGAAAAGATTGGCTTAGAGGAGAGTTTTCCTTCAGATTTCATCCACTGATGAATGACCTCATAATAACATGTTCTTAGAATCCACTATTGTCTTCAGACAGTCATGAATAATTTGGAGGAAAGTGCCACTTTGTAACTTCTGAGAGCAAGAAAACCTGGATTTACTTCAAGATGACAATTTAAGGAATTGCTCAGTCCTGGGTTATGTCCAACCTGTGGAATTTTCCTGGATTTTCCTTCTCTTGGTGAGGACTCCTTCCTGTAAGTAATAAAATCAATGCTGATATCCAGAAAGAATGTCTGTGATGTTTTGTGACAAATTACTGGCTTGAGTTAGTGGGTTGTGCCTTCCCAGTGGCAAATTACTGGTTAGTAACCAAGAAAGGGAAATAATGACAGTTTCCCTCAAGGCAGTGTGCTGCTGAAAGTTGCATTTCCTTAAAGGAGATTGTTATAGCTGAAATTTTTTTGTTGTTTGAAGAAATATAATTTAACTTGGTTGTTCTGCTTTAGGTTTTTGCATCCAAATTCCTGGATTGTAATAGACAATACCATCAACTATCATTCTGCTTTAATTTACAATTACTTTCATTTACATTTTGAATGTTAACATATCTGTTTACACCGAAAAGGTGACTAAATATTCGAATTTCTTGCAAGATACAGTATTCCCAGGGTTCTTTCTCTTACTGGTGCTATTTTGGATAAAACTATCCATGTATCACCTTCCAAATACTTCACTGCTGCATTACTGTAGTGACATGGTTTTCTATAATATTAAACGAAGTTAGGAGAGAATAAATGGTCGTAAAAGTACACAGAATTGTATTTCGAAAATAATGGCTACCTCCTGTTATGAAAAAGGAAATGTGGCCAGCAGAAAAAAACAGTGAAATGTGGGAATCCAATGACTGAATTTTAAGATGAAAGGCTCATAGAATTGCCCTGATGTGCCATCATTATACTCTCCTCATAGTTACTGGGGGCTGCTGTTACGACTCTCCCAAGCCTTCCCTTCTCTGGGCTGATCAAACCCAGATTCCTCAGCTTTTGTTCATAGGTCAAATATTTTTCCTGACCATCCCAGTGACCTGCTGAACTTCCCCCAGTTTTTCCTTTGCACGGGAATAACCCAAAACTGAACCAAGCATCCAAATGTTGGATTGCATATGTTGTTCCTGGCTCTATACATCAGAGGTCCATCTGAGCTAAATTTTAATGGAATAAGCTAGGGTATGGGTTCAATGAGATTGCTGTGCAAAACTGCATATTTTCTATTCATTTTTGGGGAGGATGCAAGGTTTTTCCTTACCAAGGGTATGAGGTGAGAGCTTCACAGGTGCCTACATCAAAAACCAAGCAAAGAAAGAAGACCTTGAGATCCTATGCTTCAGCAGTGGGAGTGTCTTCTGCCTTCTTTTTCATAACGATGTGAGGAAAACAATAATGAGAAATGGAAACACATTAATTAGACTGAGAGGAAAGTAATCACAATGTTTTGTGATTTCCACCCTCTGCAGGTGTAGAGGTGACTCTTGACACCACTGAAGCATTTTCTGTTGGGTAAAACTCTTGTTTGTAAGGAGAGCTAGAAGGGACCCTAAGCATTGATTTTAAATCCTGACAAGAAGACTGGGTAGTTGTACAGACTCTAGTCTGGCCCCTTAAGCTTTGCCTGTCAGTTTATTGAAAATTTAATATAGCACCAAGAGACAAAAAAATCCTTTAAATGTAGTTGGGAAAATACATCCATTTGATATAAAAATGTTACAAAAGTATTTTTTTCTCTGTTTATTTTAACTTAGCTTCTCTCTAGTTAGAAAAACCTAGTATGTTCAAACTTAGAATTTGTAAGTAGTAGGTTTATTTAGAGATTGTTTTTCTTAACCTCTTCCCATTTCCCCTTTAATTAGCATGATCTGCAGGTTTCAGCCACCCAACTGTGCAGATTATAGAATCTAGTAACTTTTCAGGCAGCTCTGCTGTGTTGTCTTTGGCTTCCCTTAGGGTCTAACATATGCTTTCTTAGGATTAGTCAGGTATTTGTTTAAGAAACTTTTCAATGGGTTTCAGAAAGAGAAACTTAACATGGGGAAAAAGTTAAAACGATTGCCTGCAGACCAGACATACCTGCAAATGGAATTTTGTGCTGTACAAGATGGTGCGAAAACTTTTGGAAATGCTGTGACCTTGGTCATGGTGGTATGAGTACATACATTCCTCTGAGTCACTCATGCTGAAAAGCTATGATTTTTTTAATGAACCAAATCCTTCCCATGCTTGCAATTAGTGTTTATTCACTTCAAATAGTTTGTCCCCTTCAAAATCACACAATGTGGTGTTATTCTATTAGCAGTAAAATACGTGGCTCCAGGCTGTTGAGTTGAAGCGGGTAATATGGCGAGCATTTCTTTTTGATGCTATACTCTTGGTTTTCTAATGACAGGAGCCAAGAAAGCAGCCAGGGGACATATTTTGGAGAATAAAAATCTGTGGATAAACAAGACTCTAATGTTAAGTTGGTACTATAGTGACAAGCAGTATCCAAAGCTCTAGCTACTGCAAACCAGTCATTTAGGGTTTAAGGTAGAGTCTGAGACTTCCATCGTACAGATCTTGTTTCCCTCATCTCAATTGGATCAGCAGCTTATTCCTCCCTCCAGTTAATTTCTGTACTGCTTCTGAGCAACTTTATCTATTGTCCTTGGGTCAACTGAAAATGGTGTTAGAAAAAGTCAGCTTTGCATTTTTGTTTCCAGGAATTGAGGTTTGGGTAGGAGAAGCAGAAAGTGTTCTCTAAACTGGCCCTGTGCTTTGAGTCCACTGAAATGCACTTTGGGACAGTGCAAGTAGCTGCTTTTCACATTGCTTTTTCCTATTTACTGCTGTTAGTTGTGCTTGGCTCACAATGATTTCACTCTACTTTTGACTGCAGATGACAGCAGAATGGAATGATTTCATGAGGGTCTTCTATGATGTCTCCCAAGACATTACAAAGACATAGATACTACAAAATTGTCTAATTTCATGCCCCAGAAGATTTGAGAATTGAGCAATAAACATATAATTAAAATAGTTAAACATGGTGGAATTTTTTTCTAGAGTTTTTATTATGTTGAAGAGTGACAATAAATTCCAGTGTTTCCACTCCCCATCCAGCATTTCAAAAAGTTTCAGTAAAAAATACTAAAAATATTTTGCAAACCATAGCACTATGAGGAAGAAAAGCAATAAGCAGATAATGCAGAAATCCAGTTGTCTTATTTAATTTCTTCAGAATTTCTTTTTCTGTGTTTTCATTGTCTATTTAGATGATAATGTTTATGGAATACAGAGTATTTTGTGGTGCTAATACCAGCAACCTCAGGATTAAATTCACATCAACATTATATAAACTGAAGATGAGGGAAAGTGAAGAGCATGTGTGGAAACAACGAAAGAAAGCTTGGCTTCAAGTACTGGTGGCATTGGTGGAAAAATAGCCCATTATTCTCAAATGAGTACAATATGAAAATGCAGAATTTTTTGTGACAGAGATGCCAGATAATATTCTTAAAGTGTAACCCCAAATCTCAGATAATGAGATTTGGTCATTAAGCAAGGAATTTTGAAAACTTTATCCTTAGAAAAATGTTAAAATTCCTGAAACTAAGAGTGCAGGGACAAGTTCAGAGGAAATGACAATGTCAAGAAATCCCACAGTGGAGTGTAAAGCAGAGCAGTAAGTACAATAGTGAAAAATAAAGAGAAATCTCTGGCTAAAATTTTTTCTGTAATGGTTTCTCAAACATAAAATACAGTTCCTCGGTTTCAATTTTAGTCAATAGAATTTAAAAGGAGTGTTTTCACTTTATTTGATCTAAATTTAACTATGCATTTGAGTTGAATGTTTTTAATAAGTAAAGGACAGCTGTCTATCAGTTGCAGTTTTCTTTGACATCCTGATCTCATGGGTTCCCTGATGGGCTGTGCTTTCTGTCGTGATACTTATGACATGGTAATTGTGGGTTTCACATGCCTGTGTACACAGTGTGGATGGATGCAGTCGACTACTGCAATGCTACGGACAAAAGGATTTCCTATCCCTGGCAGGGGAGTGGGGTAAAAAGCGACACAGCTTTGCAGTGAGCACACTGGAAAGAACTGTCACTAATATGCACCCACCCCTGGGGTTTTGAACCAAAATGCATCAGCTTAATTTTTTGAAAGTTACAGAAATTTAATTGCAGAATGAAATTTTGGCAATTTCATGCTTCTGTTCTTTAGACTTTTCTTTCTGATCTGAAACAGAATGCTGCTTTGAAACATTGTGACTGCACCCAGCTCCTTAAAGGACAAAACCCATGAAAATAAATGTAGAAATATGGCTGATCAGCAGCATAAAAATATGTAATGAACTGTTCACTGAGCTGAAAGTAAGACTCAGTGTATTTGTGCATCTCTGGTATTCACAGATCATGGGTACCCAGACAAGTGCAAAATTGTCTGATATACGCAGAGCCTGTCTATTGCAGCTTCTTGTATGAGATTTTCTGGAGTAAGAAGTAAAATTTGATTTTTAATGAAATAATTATAATGAATTAACACATTGTTGTGAACTGAAGCCATCTAGTCAGCAGTCAGGAACAACAGCATATGATTGAAATGATGTGCCCCAGGACTTCATGTGTTACATGAACTGTCCTCCTAACTGGTTGCATTAGTCTTCAAAAAACTCTCCATTAAAGATACACTAGTGTGAACTGTAATTGCAGTTTGTTGATATGGAATTTACAAAAAACCCAAATAGGTAAATACCTGAATAAATTCTTCTCAGTGATTATTTATTCTTCTTGTCAAACACAGTGAAGAAGAAACTTTGAAGGAGACTGTAGTGGAGAATTTTACTTTCATCTAACATTGATAAAATGGATTTTTTTGTGTTTCTAAATGGAAAAAAAAATTACACTTACTCTTAGCAGGTTTTCATAGGTCTATGAAATTACTGTTCTATGATAGTAATGCATTGCTGACAGCAAATTTAGTAATGTGAACCTATGAATCCAATTAGGGGGAAAATCTACACTTCTTTTTTTCCCCTCAACAGAGAAACAGTATAAGCAGATATGATATTTGCATGTTATGTACAAATACGCACAAATATGTTATAGAAAAAGGAAATCACTGCATTTTCTATGTCAAACTTATTCTGTGGCTATACTTTTATTCCTGTGAAGAGTTGTTTTTTTGTTGTTTTTTTTGTTGGTTTGTTTTGTTTTGGTTTGGTTTTTTTTTTGGTTTTTTGATTTTTTTTTCAGTTTCTATTTAACGTGTTGAAAGGGTTCGTATCTTTTTGGTGCTCATCTAGGAACTAAGAAGCTGAGAGGTGTTATAAAAAGTGTTAATACATTAATAGAATTTAATAGAATTACACTGATCTCAAAAGCTATAATGTAAATAAGAGCTGTATAAGAACAGGCTTGTGGATTTTCAGTTACTATTCCACATATGCTCATCAGGGAAGTTATTCTATTATTTAAAAATAGGGATTTAAAATGGGGCAAAAATGCTGTTCTGAAAATGTTATACATCTTTTGCTCATGTTGTCATTTCTTGCTGTTCGTGTGCCAGAAAGCAAATATTTCTGATGATTTCACATTTTTTAGATTTCACATTTTCATCTTCCCAGGGTAGTTTTTTTATTTTTTGAAAACAGAAACATAGTGTTTTCTGGGAGCTAGGAAACGCTGATAAATTTGTTCAAAACAACAAAGGATTTAAGACAGATTTTTGACTTCCAAATTTCAGGGCTTTCAGGTTTATTTCTAAAACTAAAACCATACAATCTCGATAGTCAGGTTAATTTGATATAGTCATAACCTGAAATTCTTTTTATTTTGTTAATTACAAGAAGTTTTTACAGGGTTTCCAGACTTGATTATCAATTGTTGCTGGTATTTTCAGATAACAAATCTTATAATGCACTGTTTTATGAGTGGTGGCATTAGAAATTCTTGTTATGCAAAATTCTGTCTGGCAGGTGTCACTGGTCTGGTTCTAGGCTGGATGAGCTTTAGGTTGTCCTCTGGCATGGATATGTGCATTTGGATTGTTCATTTTGAACAAATTATTTAGTTATTTTCAGGGTTGTTTCCAAAAGGGGAATCTAAATATGCTCATTCTGTTCTGACGGGAGCTGCTGATTCCAGCACCGGGGTTGTGATTTCAGAGGCTTGAGTAGGTTTGGGTTTAGACAGGTCACTGTAAAGCTGCTGCAGCACTCAGATACCCCATAGGCTGTGGTATCAAGGGTCGGGGCTGTTGCTGGTGACTGAACACACCCGTGTGACTGGTAAGGCAGGAGGACGGCTGGTGCAGCCTTAGAGTTGGTTGGTACCATGATTACTGTTATTGAAGCCCCAGTGGGCTGGTTGCTGCGCTCGGTGGGGTTAATGAGCTGGGTTTGTGGTCACTGTCTGTAGCTGCTGCACACTTTGGTTCTGTGTGCAGGGAGAAAAAGAAGAAAGTGAACTTGTTTCTCAAATAAGCCAACAAAGTAGATATAAGCTTTCTTTCTTCAGAGTGTGACAAGGATACTGATACGTGATAAAAATTTCAGGCTAAGCTCTGAGATCCTAATTGGACCTTCAGCCAATAAACCTGCTTAATTAACTAAACCTCCACGCAGCGAGGAGCTGAGTCATAATGTAACCCTTCTTCTAGTGCACTTGTCTAAAATAATCCCCTGGAGGTGGTGTCTCAAAGTATTTGGGACATACTCACCTTGGGTTTTTTTCTCCTTTGTTTTAGTTTTAGACATATCCATTGTGTTCTATGCTTTCCCTTTTGCAATGTCCTGTAACAGACAAACTTGTGTGAGAAGAGAACAGCTTCTGTGTTTCATTGTAAAATTCCATTCTTAATGCCCAGATAGCCGTGAACATGCTTTGTATTAGAGGATTGATAGCATTTTTATATTTCACAATTAGATATTCCACTTTTCTTCATGTAAGACTCATGAAGAGAGAATGATATAGGAAATCTGTCTAGCATCACTTATTTTTGTGCACCTGAGTTTATTACACTGTGTATGGACTCTTAGCAGGCTGATCCATGACTGAAGATTACCTTTCAATTCAGGTTTTTATGAACCAAGCTGCTTGCCTGCCTATATCTCTGTGTGCTAACAAGATATACTCTTAACAACATGTATTTTTATGAACATCTGGAATTCTTTTCTGATGGGATTTATTCTGTTGTGATTCATCTTTTTGCTAATACTTCTCTGTTCAGCATAGTGGAATGGTAAAAGTACTGATACAAACTGGTATTTGGGACTTGACCTTGCTTATATATCCTTTTAGACCTTGAGTAAAAAATCTGCAGGCTCATGAAATAAAATCAGACCAAGAAACTACCAGGACCCCAGAAATGGGAAAACTCACACCAGAAGGCCTTGGTAGCTTCAGATCCCATTGCCTTTAGACTTTGATGCTGATCTGAGAATAAAGAAACCAAATCCTACTCTTGACCCTGAAATGCTGGATGAGTTTTGAGTATTCTGGCTTCCTGCCTGCTGTTTGCTGTGACTGTTTAGAGTATAAACTTTTAGGGGGAAGGGGCTATCAGGAATATGTAAGGCAGGTCAGTGAGCTTGGCAGATTAAGAATCTCTGCCGAAGACCCCAGGAACTGTAAGGCTGTGGATTTCTATTAGGATTTGATCCAAATTAACACACTGCTGTTGCTGATCACTAACATATTATTTTCTTCTGTTCTCCTTGCTTTAGACTGTGCCATGTGCCACTTTTCTCAGCTTTGGCAGTATCTAATTACATGTTTAGAACTTGCTAAATTGGCAAAAAGTAGTCCAAGGAAGAAAGAAAAAGAATATTTTTTAATGCCACTGTGACAGTGGTCTGGACAAGCTTTTCTGAATGATCAGGGAAGTCTGAAAAAGAAGAAAACAACAGGATTGATAAGAGAGAAAGAATAAAACCTGTTGTCAGCAGAAAACTCTTAGTTCAGATTCACTATAACAATAAATTGTGTACTAGGGAATGGTGCATTTATGTTTCTCTCCATTTTGGTAAGTAGCTTCATGCAGGTCACTAGAACATTGACGGCATAAGGTAGTGGTCTAAACTCTGCTATTGACACACGAGGCATTAGTGTGAATATATTTCAGCATTTGATGGTAGCAATGTAGCTCACTATTTTCCACATCCCTCGTACTTTCATCACTTCTTTGATCTGGAAAAGTGCCGAGCAACATGGGAGGTTATTAAGAAAATTCATATTCCAACAGTTCCTACTTCAGTTACTCTATTGCATTTTATTTTGTGCAGATTACTGGATGAGACACAGAAGGAAGGGAACGAAATTTTTTTAACAGATTATTAATATTTTACATCTTTTTGAGTTTTTACTGGAGTTTGCAAATACAAGCAGGAACAATAGAACTCTTTAAAATATCCAGACTTGGAGTTTAGTGACCATTATCACTGACTCACGTAACAATTCGTTATGAGTCATGGAGAACCATATGGGTATTTTTCCCTTGACTGAAAAGTAAATCCAGTTTCTGGGAACAGATGCTCCTTTGATAAGGCTCTGCCGACAGAAAGTGGCAGTTCAGCGATGTTGTGGGCTTGCTGTATTCAAAGAGAAAGTCAGCAAACCCAACGTGATATCAAGAATCAGACTGATTTTTTACTAAGAGATCAAAGTAGTTAAAAACTACTTTGAAATCTTGCATAGACTGTGTAAATTAAAGGTGTGAGTGTGTGGTATGATTAAATGATCTGAAGATGTATTTGGGCAAGTTCTAAACAAATGAAGTGTAGATGAGGGATTCGTTCTCCCTGGATTAAATGTCCTGCAGAAAAAGGGAATATAACTGTATGCTTTTGATATTTGAGGAAATTCATTTAGCAAGTCAGGAGAGAACTACTGTGCCAATAGTGTCAAGGTTGGAGGAGTTTTTAAAAAATGCGCATCTGATCTTTTGCCTTCTAAAGTCTTCTGCAAATCTTTGTAAGTGGAGGAATGGAAAGTCATTGAAAGAAGTGGAAAAATGCGAAGGAAAAGTGTCCAGGAGACGGGTAAAGAGCCAGTACTTTGTAACATATCCTCCAGGGGTCACCACAAAGACAAATGAAACTCCTTCTGTCTTTTGACTGAAGTTTGACAAGTAATTTGGTCAGCATATGTACCACTGGAAACAGTAAAATATGCACTAAGAGCAAGTATGTATTTTCAGTGTTAACAATGTTAAGCTGTTACTTGTAAACAGAATGAGGGAAGTCAGAGGACAAAATCTGTGTTAGAGAGCCATGGTGCCAGCAGGTGTGATATGAGTGGAATGCAAATAGTAGCTGCCTGTGCTGCCAGCACAGTCACAGAAATGCACATAGCGCAGTGCCAGCCAGGCAGTCTTTATGGAGTTATTGAAACTTCTGCATTTCTTCTGTAGCTAACACATTCTATTTCTTCTTGTTGTTGTGAGGAAGGAATATGCTGAAGCAAATATTATATTGAAACCTTATTTTCTGTGTTCTTTCAGTGTGCAGTGCAAGGTAAGCCTGCATACCTAACGTGACAGTTGCCACCTTCAATTATTCTATTTTGCTGTTTTACCCTGAATAGAATTGCATTATAGCTCAGTCCCAGCATAGGGCAGGATGGCAGAGCTAAATGAGAGCTTGACAATGTATTCAGTTCTTGCTGGAAGATGCACACTTGACAAAACAAAAACATTATGGGATCTTGGTTTCCAAGTTCTCTGGTTTGAAAGTTTTACAGTTTTAAATTTAATCCAGATTTTTGTTGTTAGAAATATTTGTTAAATTGTACTGAAAGGGCTTAAAAAAATTAGCCTTCTTTGTTTTTTTTCTGCACACCATATGTGTGGGGTTTTATGATCTTCATCATGTATCTGGGCAGGAAAGCTTTGCCGCATTGCTCCTCTAGTATTCCATGCTCAAACACTAGAATCGAATTGACTAGGGACATAAAAACAGCTGCGGTACAGACAGGAGTCACAATTCTCAAACCTCCATGCAGCAAATCTAAGCTAGTGTGAGAGCAGGCAGAGACAAACAGAGCCTTAAGAGTGTGAGGAGTCGTGGTATAAGCAAGGAGCAGCACTTCTTTATGTTCCTGCAACTCCATTTGCTATGACACCAACAGCTGCCTGTTATCTGGGAACTAGGCATTAGAACAGTGTTTACCGTATGAAGCTTCTGATAAATTAAATGCCCTCTAATCTGGTTTATTGTTTATGCCAATGTATTTAGCATTGAGCATGCTTTCCTCAAACAATTTGCAGGTGTTTCTTTGGGGGAAGATTGGTAGGCTGAGTAAATCCTCTTTGATGTTTTCCTGAGGAAGGTGCTGTTGGCATCCTGGCTGTTTCTAGCTTAATCTCCACACGACTGTGGGGCTCCTTCTGTGAGGTAGTAGCTATCTTCTGCTAAGTCTCTATGGTAATGCTGTACACATGTAGAAATCAGTACTGCATGCTCCAGCATCAAAGGCAAAAGCTGATATCTCTGGGATGAGGTACTTACTAATATGATACACATCTCTGATAATAGGTAGATGTAATGACAACCCCTAGAGATAGGAAGTGGTAGGGTAATGACACCAGACTGATCTATTCCTACACAGAAAATAGAGAAAACATGAGAAAACAACACATTATTCTCACTAAAAAGCCCTCAACCTACATTTTGTACCATTTAAGTAAGTGGCTCTTATGAAATAAACAAGGCAGAAATATAAAGCACAGGCTAAAGAAGATGTAAAATATAATAACTTCATGATGACATTGCCCTAAAATTACATCTTATTAGTGCTTTGAGAACTTTGCTGTTTGGTAATGTCAGCAGGCTTACAGTGCAGTCACTGAGCCTGAAAGAAGCACATTGTCTTTGATTTGGAGAGGAAGTGTCATTTTGCAATTTCAAAGACAGAAATATAGTTTTTAAATTTCTGACTGAGTCAGTTCTATTTTCTGTTAATGAGTGCAGGTGAAATAGTGGATGGAGCCAATGAAATACTAAACCATTGCTGTTCCTAATCCTTTTGGAAACTGATTTCTGGATTTAGAACCGTTATTAGAAAACTAATACTTTTTATTAGAAAAGTTTGTATTACTGTGCCTACCCACAGACACAGAGGAATGTTACAAGTGCCACTCTTGTGGTATTTCTTGATTTATTTCAGTAGAAGTGGCTGACTTGTAAAGAAAAGTAACTCTGAAAATGTAATCAATTTTTTTGTTATAATATATCCATAGCAAGATTGTGATTTAATAAAATATATCTCTAATTAACACAGGTCTGTTTTTTTTAATAACTAAACTTAATTTTTTAATCTAACATTTTAGAGTTTGCTCTAAACATAGTCTGCTATCTTTAGCAATATTTTTTAATGATTGTCCAAAATAAATCACATAACAGTGTATCTCTTAGATTGCATAAGTGTGCAAATACTTCTAGCTTTGAAAATTTGCAAACACAAGACTACACTATCCTCTTGCCATTAAATTGTCGTCATAATGCTACTTAAAAATAGCAATATTCAGAACAAATAAGCATTAAACTGTCAGAAGTGTGAGTGATATAAATTTTAATTTGTTACATTAAAAATTAGATTAGTTTAGTGAAAATAAGCACATATTTTTGTTCTCTTTAGACCATATAGTAAAAGAAATCAAGTTTAAATTGTGTTTAAATTGTGTTTAAACTGTACATTCTTTACCTTCTCCACTAGTAAACCTACCTGTCTTTGGACTTCAATGTACCTTGATTCACAGATTGCCATGGAAAAGAGAAGCTGAAGTACAGAAAGATGTGTTTTTACTGCAAGTGAAGAAGATCCATTTGATCTGGAAGCTTTCATTGCATCATCTCTGATGTTGCTTTTGAGACTGGTGCTTTTTACTAATTTCCATAATTTGGCTATATTTGCCATTAACATTTGCTTTTTTTTTTTGATTGAGAACATAATTTCTAACCCTTAGGAAGAAGTGACTAGCAGATTTTGATTTCTGGAAGGCAGCAATATTTGGAGGGTGCTGTGGAAAGGTTCCCTGTCCCTGTAGAATCCTGCAGGGACTGCTAGGTGCTTTGGAGTTTAGGTCTGATAATTTGTCTCAGTGCCCTGTACAGTATTGTGTCATGTGGTCTGGTTTAGCATTATTAATTCCAGTTCTACTTCTTGTGGCTCTAAGAGTCACTGTCACTGACTACTTGTCTGCTGCTTCTGAAGGGCTCCTAATGTGCAGTTGGAACACTGTGGGTGAGAAGCAAGATTGTGTCAATTGCCTTGAGCGTTATGTTGCCTCTTCTGCAGCCTCTGCTGTGGCACAAAGAGCAGAAAACATGTTGGGACAAACAGGTGGCTGCAGCCACCTCTGCCAGCTGCTGCTGAGCATGATGTTGTTTAGAAGTCATCGGCCTTAGGAGCTTTAACTGTCACTTAAAAGTCTCATTGCCCTTTGATAACTAGCACTTGGAGCCCTTTCTTCATTTGTTTGGAGATTTTACCTCACTGTGGAAGCATTTAGAATTTTAAGGCACATGTCCAGTGAAGTCGAGATATAATAAGTTAGTGTGTGATCTAAAATCATGTTAGCTGCAGTGCAGTCAGCTTAGTGTGGACCCTCTCATTCAGAAGCAAAGTACCCATACAGGAATCTAATGAGCTTTAGCTAACGTGCTTTCACTTTGCAGCAGTCATTAATTAGTCTTTCCATTCCCTGCATCTCCTAATCAGTGCAGACTTCAGATCTTATATATCCTTATGTATCTAGAGCATACTATATGTTACCAGAAGGTTCAAGAAGAGTGCAGATCTGCACAGCCCTTTCCAAGCGGAGGAAAATATTGCTGTCTCCTATTACGTGGGGTTTACTTTAAAATAGAATGAGGTTCCCTCAGTGGCCCTGGTGTATGCTCTCTATATACAGCTCTGGAAGTTGATTTAACTTCAGTTATTAATCTCAGCAGCTGTTTATGGCATTTTGTAGCAAAGCTGTAAGAAATAAAGATTATCCCTTAAATAAGTGTAAAGATATGCAGGATCCTCATAACAGCCTAACCGCAGGTGTGCTATACTGCTGTGTAATAGACCCTACACTTAGAATAAAGTTTAAACTCTCTTTTCTGTACCACTATTTTTGTGGGATTTCTTTTTCTCTGAGTTGCCAGAAAAGTCAAGGTGACCAGAGCTTTTCCTGATGGCTCAGAAATTTGGGCATAAAATTAAGGTAAGCAAATTAACCCCTGCTTAAAATTGTTTGTCTGTGTTATAACGTTTACATCTTTTATACTAGGGGGTGATGCCAGTATCTGTGAGATAATAACAAACGCTTATGTGACCATAAGTTTGTGACAATTTCAGTCCCATGGGTGAGTAGAAGTCTGTGAAGCTTCTTTAGAAACTTCCCTTTATCTCATGGGTAAAGGTCCAGGGTCCAAGAGCACCTGAGCTTCTGCACTAAGCTGGTGTCTTGTTTCAGAACACTTTCCTCTATGTTGCTTATTTCCAAGAAGCCTGGAGGACCAGAATTATTTTTGAGTCTTCTGTGTATCTGTCAGATACTGTTGAAATTTGGTAACAAAAAATAAGTGAGTTTGGCAACACGTGTTATTGTATCAGTGAGAATCCTATCAGCATTGTTGATTCTGCAGGAAACTAAACGAAACTTACAAAATGCCAGAGTACAAATAACTCACTTTACTTTACAAACCGGCCAAGTGATGAAGAACTACATTAAAAAAACTGTTAAAGGCAGCACATAGACAACAAAGAGCAAAGCAAATGAAGAGCTATTGTGTAATGGGTGAGGGAATTCAGAGAAAAAATACAATAAGCATATAATTTATAGCCTGCTTATATCAGACTATCTTTTAGAGAATTTTTTTCCAGCCCTAAAATAAAGAAGAAGTGTTGTTTAAATTAAACAAATACATTTGAACTTATAGTCAACTTTAACCAGTCCACTTACATGGAAAAGAAAGAATGAATGAGGTTACAAACACCACCCTCAAAGCAAGAGTATTGAAGGTGCCTGGCCTTGAACATGTTTATATAGAATTTATTATAATAAATTGGTGTTTGGGTAAAAAAAAAATAAAAATCTCATCATAAATCCATTACTTAGTCCTAAAATTAAATGGAAAACTAACCACATTTGAAAACCAAAGAATGTCTGGTAAAATTTCCTTTGTATTATTTTTCTGTTTGGCATGAATTAAATGTCTTTGCTTTTAGAAGTAGCTATTACAGCAGTACTGATGAATAGCAAATACCAGGCTTATGTTTTAAAAAGGCACTTGTGATGATTTTGGGATTTACAGACTGTGACCTTGTCTTCCTTTAGCACACAGTAAATTGCTTGAAACTATAAAGAAAAGGAGATTAATAGAAGACTTTGAATATAACAGATACAAATTAGAATGGTTTATATGTAAAGGAAAATAAAACTTGTCAGATGTGCTATAGTTCCAAGTGCATTAAAAATAGGGCATTGCTTTATTTTTATGCTTGAAGCCTTTTGGAAAATTTTGTTGATGGTCTCTTTTAAATTAGGAGGAGATGCTGTCATGAATGAAAAGAGACAGAAGTATCATAAAGAGTCTGAAGTTCAGAAATAATCTGTGTTAGCTGCTAAATTCACTCTACAGTCTCCCAAACTTGCTGGGTTTCAGCAAGCAAGACGATGTCCCACTCGATTGTCTTGCCTGGGCAAAAAGGCCAATTTGTGTGAGAAAGGTCTCATCACAGGCAAAATGAAACGTAAATAGTTGATTTCCTGGCCTCCTGAAATATGCTAGTGGAGCGGGAAGAGGTTTTTCTTAGGACTTACGGTGGAGAAAGCTCTGTCTCATCTGACCTTGGCTGAGAGATGTTAAAAGACTCTTTTTTGCTGATCTAGGGTCCCACGGTCTCAGTTTTCAGCAGTTGTTGGAGGCTATGCATGGCTATCCCACAATTTATATCATTACTTGACCTATCTCAGAGTCATATGAGCATAGAAATATAAAATAATGGACTGGAAACAAGGAGCAAACCCCGGTTTCTTATTCCAGTCATGTATTCCTTCTACCATCAGATATAATGATTTCTTCCTGCACTGTGGTGGCAGATGATTCCTTTTGTATTGCTTATGAACAGCTCCACATGAGTATCTTTACAGAGATTGAAATCCTTTCTTTCGTAATCTCCAGAAAAATCACACAAACCCTTACTTTAGTTTAGTTTGGGACACCAGGGCTTTTCTGCATTAACTGTGTGGTCTTTCAGACATACAAAAGACCCTGGATGCCCTCTCTTCTGAGGTGTTCCTCTGCTCACTGATTATGCCTCTGTGTTTATTACACTGACTCCTGTAGCAGTCTGGTCTAAGCCTGTTTCATACCAGATAGAAAAATCTGGAAGCAAAAGAAGAAAATACCAAGTCATGGTGTTCAACAAATTCTGAAGGGGGCCATTAATTCTGAAAAT
Source organism: Rhagologus leucostigma (assembly GCA_013397725.1). Lineage (NCBI taxonomy): Eukaryota > Metazoa > Chordata > Aves > Passeriformes > Rhagologus > Rhagologus leucostigma. Next base: position 3,777,547 of record VZTD01001040.1, on the reverse strand, counting down.
TTCTGGCTAGATCAGAGAGCGTATTCCTGTCCCTTTTGAAGACTGGATATTGTACAAGAAAATCATGGGGTTTATTGCCGATCGTTTCGTAGTTCCCATTTCAAAGCTCAGTGCTCCAGTGTCTGGATTTATTCCAGATGCTGCCATCCTTACATAAAGACCAAGGCACTCTCTCTTTGATCTGAATGCTCGTTGGACTTTAATCTTTCTTTTCTGCCAGTCTCAATACTTAAAACTCGACTCATGCCCATTGAACTACAGCGTGCTGCTGCCCATCAGTCAGCTAAGTCGCCAGAGGCAGTACCAGAGCCAGAACAACCCACATATGAATGTGGCAATCACATTTTCCCAGCTCAGTGTCCTCATGCAGTGGGGCCTGGAGCACAGCACATGGTGCGTTTATGGGGATGGAGTGTTTCTTTTGGGAACTCAAGGAACAGTGCCGCTGACCACAGCAAGTGTATCTCCCTGGATACCGTACTGACTTTGATAATTGCAAAGCAAGATTGAGGATCTGAGCTGAAGTGACAAGAAAGCCAAAGACTACACTGAACAATAGGATTGTTTTCTGTTCATAGAGGAGGCTGTTTTCAACTACTATACAGGTCTAATCCCTAATTACTTATGGGATTTTCTGTGTGAAAATCTGGAGTACTATTCTGCTAAAATGATGCTAAGGCATTTCTGCTGGTGAAGAGGAAGAAGACAACAAAGTTTATGACCAGCGAGCCAGGGAGGAAGGATCATGGGGCCTCACAGTGGTCAGCATCTCTCAGTAGCAGTTCTCTGAGGATCACCAGTGAAGTAATAAATGTTTTTATTCTGCAGTGCTTCCTTCAGTGCTAAGCCTCCTGCATTTGCAGTGTATCTCTTCTCAGGTTAGAGATATTGCAAAGGGAATGGCAGTCATTGCTCCTGTGGCAATGTCGACATCATGACGGAATATCTAGCAAAATGTAAGACCTCTGCTTACAGGCTACCTAGCTGTAGGTAGCCCATGCTGAACATGAAACAAATCAGTTCCAAGTGTGGCTGTATTACCACAGGAAGGATTATTGTGAGGCTTAGGTGTGGACTTGTGCTCATTGCAACTTGCAAAGCTAGCCAGGTCGTGCTAGGATGTATTTCTGGTGTCTTTACCATCTTGAGATATGAAGCACATCTCTGTAGTGCGAAGAGAGTCCAAGGTTTTCTTCTGAAGCAGTGGTTCACATCACAAAAAGAATGATTTTTCTTATCGAGGAGCCAGCCACAAATATCTGTGTGAGGGGACATTGCCTGCATTCTCCAGTGAATATGAACAGTGGCAGGCAATGCAGAACTGGATCCCAAATGGCTTGCCCAAGGTGCCTGTTTGGCTAATTTGATGGAAATATGTAATCATATGCTTATGCCAGATCTGCATTACTTTTGTGGGTTTATTCCAAATCTTCCAGTAGGGACACGGACAAAGAAAAGAACTGAGGAACTGAAATTGCATGCTAGAGAACAGAGTTGGTCTTTTGTTTAGTCAATGGAGAGTTAGGTGTTTAAATGCAGAGGCTGGCAGTGTTGAATCTCTTCTACTTTGGATTCAGAATTGCATTTGATTTTTCTTTTCAGATCTTACATGCTCCAAAACTCTTCCTTTTCCTCTGTAGGTGACTTTTTGACAGTCTGTCTGTATTCTCTCATCCTTGGTTTTGGCTGCCTCGCTCTGTCGTTGTATTGGCTGACTACTGCAAATGAGGCACCAGAGTTTTTGGCTGGACAGCACTGTGTCTTTAAGCTTCTGAGACCTAATATTTTCTGCTGGGGATTGTTTGTGCATGAATGGTTATTTCTTGCATGCTCTTCAAGCTGTATGCTTGGTCATTGAAATTATTTTTCATTGCTTCTGTTCTCTCGCTGGGAAAACCGTAACAGATTGTCTTGGAAATACGTCTTCATGTTAGCATTCAGATTTATGTGCAAGCATACACACTGGCTATAACATAAGCTGCTCCCAGATGTTACTGTGAGTAAAACTTCACCGTCAGCATGTTCTCAAACAACAAACACAGGTCATGAACATCAGTGAACTGAATAGCTTGCATTTGTCCAAACATTCTCAGAGAGTTTCCCCAAAGTTTTTAAGCTGCCACTGGCAACCCACAGCTTTTCACAAGGAATTACATTCAGATTTTACTTGTCCATTGTTACATACATGGTATGCCTGATGTTTTTTTAAAGAGTGTGTTATCTAGAGAGCCTAGCTGTTGAATATGAAGTTTTTTAAGGTTATAGTTCAAGATTTTTTTTTAGCTTGCAAGAAGCAGAAAATCACAGATGAGAGACTGCTGTTCTATCTACCTACCTCAACTTGAATTGGTTACTGGTATGTGCTGTGATTCTCATCTTGCCAAATAATGAGAAGTGGAGACAGTTGAGAACTGACTGATACTGCCTACCAGTTGTTAGTGTCATTTCTTCCAAATGCCCAAAGGCATTATTGCTGCGTCTAACCAATGGTAATTTATATTTACTGCCTGCTTGTCAAACTGGAAAAAAAAAAAGAAAAAGATGTCTGAAAACTGTTTTAATACAGTTTGGGGTTCTGCCAACAGGCAGCAAAGTAATTATTTCTGCTGCAACATAGGATGCACAAAGGGGCAATGGTCTTGCTGTTTCTTCCTTTTTTTCTAGGCTGCCCTATTTGGCATTTCTGATAGAAATGACATAGACAACTTGGAAGGCCTTCCCTCTTTGTCTTCCAGATTTACAATACCTTTTTGCAGGCAGAACTCAAAGGCCTTTGGAAAGAGTGTCAGCATCATTTACTTCACTGCACAGTGAAAGTGCAGAGGCACAGCCATGCCCCTCCTCTACAGGGTATTTTGTTCAGTTGTTCAGTGGAACAAAAAGCAGACTCTTGTGAAGGAAAATCAGTCTCTGCCTGATCCAATAACAGAAGAAGTGATTAAGTGGCATAGCTGATAGAGGAACAAGAAGATCCTGTAGATCTGCTGTAGAAGTTCTCATTAGCTTATGTGTGGGAATGGGTTAGCAGGGGGCTCCACTTACTGCCTCTGTACCCTCATATTTACTTTTTGTGTGTGCTGATGGAGAGATTTGTTTCTCTTCTTCCTCAGCAACAGGAGCACTTCCTCGTTCCACCTGTTCTTTCAGTAAGAGATGATAAGAGAACATAAGAAATCCCTGCCAGCCATGTCTGCAAATCTAGATGCTGAGGTGTCAACAGACACTTCCCTGTCAGCACTCTTGAACAATGGGGTAGACAGGTACATTTTGGCCTCTTTCTTCTAACTTGGTGTACATTGTACAGTTTTCCACCAGGCAAATCATTGTAGAGTTTTTTCTTCTCTGCATTATGTCAGGAGTCTAAGACAGGCTTGATTCAAAAAAAGTGAGTTTGCAGTGCTAAGCATAGCCTCAGACTTCTTTCCTATAAACTGAAGAAAATTTGTCATAAGTGCCATAATAGCTGGCAAACAAGTGTTCTTTGATGAATGATAGTGATTTTCACAAAGATCCTGAAAGTTTGAATCTGTATTGTGCTCTGTTGCAAAGTCGTAGTGCTGGGCTTTCTGTGTTGCAACTTATCACCACCTCAAGCCTTTATAAGATTAAGAATTTCCTTTTAAAAGAAGTCTTGCATGAAAAATTATTTGAATATTGCTGCTTAGGCCATCTGTAAACAGCACACTGAAATTTCCTGGAGTTAATAAATGGTAATTAGCTTCTACTACTATTTTAGACATACAATTTTTTATAGCTTATAACCACAGTGGATTCAGTTTTCATTTCAATATTAATAACCAATTATTGAAACATCATTGAAATATCTACTTAATCATTTTAACCTTCATTAACTTTATCAATGTGCTGCTGATGCAAATTCTGGCTTTAGATATGGCCAGTGCAGTGCTGTTGCCAACTGCTATAAGACACAATTTTAAAGGCTAGCAGAAATATGTTAGAAAAATGGTACATTGATGGTTAGGCTCTCATGGTATTTTTGGGCCCAATTCATAAACTGCCTGAAAAAGAAATCTGAGTGCTGGGTGTATTTAAGTGCACTCTAATTCATATATGTTCATGGGCAAATCCATATACTGGTATTTATGTAAACAAAACCGCTAAATAATCCCAAGAATTCCAAGAATTCTTTTAACACAGAACAGCCAGCACTAAAATGACATTCTAAAATATAAGATTAGTTTTCTCCCTCTGACTTCTGATGTAATGTCTATGGCAATTTTCCCCTTCAGAAGTTGTACAACTTAAGCTCTTTGGTATATGATGATGATTATAGCCAAGGTATATAGGAGATATTATTAATACATTTTGTGGGGGTAGGGGGATTTTTTCTTTGTTTTTTTCCCCCCCCCACATTTTATCCTCTCTTTTCTCTCTAAATTTTTAAAAAATCCATCTCAACTGTGTAGTGATAAACATTTTCTTTCAATCTCTTCCAATAAGATAGTTAAAAGATTTAGAAATTATTTTCCATGTATGCTTTATACCTCCACTCCTTCTCAACAAGGTGAGTCAGTGAGGAGTGGTACAAGCTTAAGAAGTCTATCAGTTCAGGTCTTGGTCCTAAAGATATCAGCTTGAGGTTATAACAATATAGTGTTTTTATTGTCAGAAGTTAAAATGTTTGACAAAAAAAAAAAAAAAAAAAAATAAAGAAGAATTTCAACGTCAGTTTTCTTTAATTTACTTTTTTTCTAATAAAGAGAGGAAATTCACAAGAAATCTACTACTCTGTACGCCTCCAGGACTTTACCTGCACGCACAGTGGAAATTAACACTGTGCAATTACCTACTGTAACACAGAACCAGTGCTGCAAAGCTTTATTTACCATGGTTGATGCACTAGTTTCGACAACTTTATTTTCCCCAATGATGCCTTCACGCATGAGGACATGAAAATAGGGCTATAATATGCTTGATTTTCCATTGTTTTCTGGAAGGATCTGGAGGAGATTTATAACCACGTAACCCCTTTTCAAAAGGTTAACATACTTAAATGCCTTTGAAACTCTGCTGTTAAATCAGTGATAGTTAGATATTTCCATGACTCATTCTTATAGTGAGAACTGGTCTTTCAGATCACGTGAGTGCTTTTGAAATTTTTGGCTTGTATCATTCATAAAAATATTTACAAAAGAAGCTTTTAAGTTAAAACCCCCCCATGACTGAGTTAAAAGTCTAGACAGGGTATCTGGTTCAGAGCCTTGTTCTTGGTAGAAGGCTGGATGAGCTCCATTGATATTAAGATTTTTGGCTTTGGCCTTGAAAGGCTGAATTTTCTTGGCATATCAAAACTATTTTTCTGCAGTGGTATTGACATTTTGATGCCAAATGTATATTGTGAATGGCAGTTGATTTTGTGATGTTATCAGTATGCAGTAGGCAAAGATGTTTTCCTTCTGATATTTGTGCCAGGGAAGGGCTGCTAGCAGTAATCCAGTGGAGAAAAAGTCTGGTGGTAAAGTGCATAACAATTTTGTTTTACTTGATTTAAGCCTAAAGGGCCATGCACTTGACATTTACAATGAAGAAGATCTATCTTTAACTGTCTCTTCTGTTTGGTAAGACAGTGGCACAAATGTCATATAGGGCATAATTCCTGTGAAATTAACAGAATGAGTTTATAGAAGTTATTTTCCTAGAACTATAGAAATAACAGAGAAGAAGGGACATTATATTAAGTCCATAGGCTTTTCATGGTGCCACAGAAAGTGGATCTTTAGATCTTTCCGTCCTGTGGAATGGGAATGGAAAGAAGCATCTGCCAACCCATGAAAAAGGGTAAAGGTTCAGTTAGTGCAGTGGTCAGTGTGCTGTTACAAGACTGTACTTAGGTCATCCTGGGAGCACTAATGTATAACCGTGTTATTATGGCAACCAATGCAAGCGTTGCATAGGAAACAAGTAAAGGATGGTTTTCTCAGTAGAGATCTGCCTCTGCTGGAGACACTGGAGGTTCTGTGCCATATGGAATATTTTTAAGAAACATGGAAAAGGGATAGTCAGTCTAGATAATAAACTGACAGCGAAGATGTGCACAAATATCTCACAGTATTAACTGTAGAATGAATAATGATGAGGTCTAATAATAGTGATGGTTCTATGAAAACTGTCAAGTTGTGGTTTCAATAGCAGACAAAAGGGCAAACTGAATGTGAAGAATTACTGAAAGAATGAAAAGGAATGCAATAATTATGCCATTTTCTAAACCTGTGGAGCACTCACACCTTGAGTTCTATGAACTAGGGCTGCAAAAAATGTACAGAGAACATGATCAAAGGTATGGTATTACTTTTGTATAGGAAAGGACCATATAGACTATTACTCACTGAGATTAGAGAGGAATGATAGAGATCTGTACTTATACGTAGCAAAGACAAGAAGAATATGGGTGCATGTGCAGTTTTTCCCTAAAACAAACAAAAATCCCAAAGCATTAAGGGAATATTGGGTTAATTGGGTACTAGTTCCAAACATGAATGATAGGAAGATGATTTTTTCACCAAATGTATGACTAAACTGTAGAACACATTATTGCAAAAAACTGTGGATGCCAGATCTTAGGATGACTTCAAAAACGAATGGGACAAATCCATGCATGAGAGATGCTCTTTATGGGCAATAAATGCGGAGATGCCACCTCCATCAGAGAAGCTCCACAGCTGAGCTGTAGATGGCCAGAAGCTGTGAGAGCATGGTGAGACAGCAGCACTGCTCTTACGTTCTTTCCTAACCATCCACTTTTAGCCACTGCCAGAACCAAGATTATGGCGTAGGTTGTTTCACAGTCTGATGCTGTCAGGTCAGTCTTAACATGTGCTGCTCTGATACTCAGAGACCTAAGTTTCAGTTCAGGGCAGCAATATGGACATTGTGCCATGGAGAGGAGAGGTAAGAGACACTGTCCTGTAAGTATGGTTTGTTATTGTGGTAGGTTTTACAGCTGAGCAATTAAAATGATGAAGTAGAAAGAGGGAACATTTTGGATGATGAGGTCAGGTTAATGACTATGGGATGTTGCAGTTAAAAGCATAAAGGAACTTGATAATGGTCTGTGGACTGTAGTCTCTGCTGCTGGTAGTACCCTAATTCAGAAGTCAAGGAAACAGTGGTGATGTACTTGAGTTGAAGATAAAGTCCCACAAATGTGGTGTAAAGACTGGTACAGAGAAGGCAATTTTAGTTTGATTAAGGAGAATCAGCAGAAATAACAAGGTCCGATGGGAAAAATAACATACAATCAAGGAAAATAAAAGACCATTGATAATGCACAGGGGAATTGAGACAAGACTTCAGAGGCAGTTTGTAATTCTGGTATTTACTAACTTTTGCCTATCTATCTATGTGAACTTAATGTACCTTTAAGGTAGAATTTTGTTTCCTGGCAATGAACATTCATTTTAGTGAATGCAGTTCCTCTCTGATTAGATTTAAAGTTTTAGGTGAATAAGCAGAAATTGGCAATTAGAGTTTTTCAGATAAACAAAGGACTGAAGAACCCCATGAAGAAAAAGGAAAGTAGGAGAGAAATGTGTTTTAAAAGATGGACATGAAGCTCTGGAAAAATTAGTGTTAAAATTTTCTGATATGGTTGGTATTATTTGTCTGAAAACATGTATATGTTGTCATATTTAACAAGTGTTCAAGTATTATCAATCAGGGAAGCATGACAAGTTGTGATGGACATGAAAAAGGCTTCTTCTTTTTTTTTTTTTTTTAATACTGATACAATTTGTTATCAATCTTCCCAGTTCTCTAAACTTGCTGGTAGAGTGCATGGGAATGAGAATTACCTGCAGGGATGCTGGCAGGGCCCAGCTTTAGCAAACGAACTGCCAGGAAGCACCTGTAGAAGTAATTTGACGGTTTGTTTTTTATTTTTTACGTACCTTTAGCTACTTTATAATATTTCCTTTGCATCAGAATGGAATTGCTAAAATATGCTGGTTTGAGGATTTTTTTTACTCTATCAAAGAACAAGATGTAATTCCTTGTGATGACTTTTTCTGGCATTGAATAACTGGCAGACAGGTGGTTTGGGCATAATAGCATTTGCCTGGCAGAAGATGGAAGCCAGACTACTGTTCTCTGGCCAGATTCTGCCTGGTTAATTGACCCAGTATCAAAATATTTGCTTGCTTTCTTGGATAAAGAAAAAGAAAAAAATAAAAAGAGGTCAGAATAGAGGAATAAACTAGGTTTAGCCAATCAGTTTTTTTCACTTTTTAAGCAGCATGCACAAGGAAATAAATTTAAATCTTAAATGATTTTTCTTTACCAGACAGCCTATATCAAGATCATATATTGATTACAGCTTGCCTTTTTGTGCTCTGATACTTTTATTGACTTTTCTCTTCATTGCCCTCTATTGCAGTACCAAAGTGATTGGATCAGTATATTTTCCCTTTGGGGTTACGTGAGAAATCTCAGATGCCTTTCAGATGCATCTATTAGGTCTACAAATATTCAGTGTTCACATAAAATGAACAAGAAATATATAATTTTTAAAGGCAAAGATGAAAGACACTCTGATGAAAATGCTTTTTTTTGTTCCTGTTGAAATATCTGGAGGTCTGTGAAGAAAAGTAGGAAAGCTCTGTTTAAAGCAGACTTTTCCTCAGAATAGAAATATGGCAGGACATCTGAATGTCCGTGGGTTTTCTGCTAGCCTGTGCAAATCTGATGAGGTGTGCTAGTGTTACTTTTCTTTTCCCTTTTGTTTCCTTAATTTGATAGAGAAATATCACTGGGTTGATTCTCTTTTATATTTGGGCTCTTACACACCAGAACAGAGGAGAAGGGTGCACTTTCATGTTCCTCCATATTCCCAGGGAGGGGGTGATTTCTCCAAGGACAGCAGGTATGAACTTCTGAACACCTCAAGTTGTGTGCTTAGTAGAAGCTGCATTTACTCAGGACTTTAGCTTTCCTGTGTTACCTTTTCCCATCAAAGGAAAGAAGTGCTGGTCTTGTAGGTAATCAAAGTTACAGAAATTTCACAGACAGTGGTACAGCTTTTGTTTTATTGGTAGCTGGGGGAACATTAATACAATGTCATGTTTTAAAATGAAAGAGGAGGGAGGAGGCATGAGAGGTTCGGGTCTGGTGAACACAGGCTGGAGCCTTTGGGATACTGCTGAGAACATGATGTTTCTAGGTTAAAAACCACTCTGGTTTTCTTCAGTGTAAGCTAATACTTGCCTCCTTTAGTCTTAGGTAAGCCAGTTATAAATCTTCTCCCATTTAGTATGTCAGCACTTCTCAATTCTTAATATTTTTGCTTTACGCAGTTTGTGTGAGGTAGGTAAGCATGAGTCTATAGATAGAGAGTGGGAGAATCTAGTGAATCGTTGAAGCAATTGCTTCCTATGTGTGGAAAAGTAAAAAGTAAATTAGATTGCAAGAATATCACAGTAAGATCAGTCTTTATTCAAATGTCTTTTAATCAACGCTTTGCCTTTTTTCCTGTGCAAATCAGGGCCAAAGAAGAATGTAGGTAATGGGTACTTGAGTTTTGCAGAAATACGTCTCCAAATGTCCTTTAAGTGGCACTTAATACTATGGTTTGGTTGACAAGGTGGTCAAAGGTTGGACTCAATGATCTTGGAGGTCTTTTCCAACCTTAATGATTCTGTAATTCTATTCTATGATAACTGACATAATCAAAATGTGATGGGAGATCTTGTTAGCTACCCGAATGTTAAGACAGACTTTGGATTCCTGGAGTTTTTAGAGAAAACAATTCAGCCTGCTTCTCTTAGCAGTTCTGAAAAGCATCTTTGTGGTGTCTTACATGCCACATGGTGGGGAAAAAAACAACAGCAGCTGAAAGCTTAAGGAAAGTCCTGTTGAAAGATTGCTCAAGTCTCATTTAATGCTGCTGTGGCAGAGCAGCCTGTGCTTCCCAGTAACGAGAGTGCAGAAATAGGGCAGCTGTGCAGGGCTGGAATAAGCACTGGAGCTTTCCATTGCTCCTTGGGGTACATGGTGACCCACCAGACTAATGTGAGACAGTAATTGCTCCTCGCTCTCTTCTCCTATGGGAACAGAAAATCAGCACGAGCTGAGTGAGCAGTGAAAAACACCGTTATTTCTTTCCTTTTCAGAGTGCCCCGAGCAGCAAGGATTGGATGGCTGTCTTGAAGTAATTTAACGCTTCACCCAGTGAAACGTCCAAGTGTGCATTTAACTATAAGCAAGGAAATAATCCCAGTGGAGTCACTTAAGAGCCCTGTGTTCAAATGCTTTGCTGGGGGGGGCCTGAGCTTGCAGCTGTCTGGTTGGAATGTCCTGTGTGGGTCTTACACTCAGGGCTAACAACTTAAGTGGTGCATAGGCTCTGAACAGCTCAAAGGATATGCTGATTCTTGCAGCACTTCTTAATTTTTGGTATTTTAATCAAATTGCTAGTGGTTGAGTAACTAATGCAAAACTCGGTGATGCAGGGATACCATTAAGCTATTAGAATTTTTTCTCTTATCTGCTTATTTCAATATCAAAGATATTAATGGCAGTGGCCACTGCACAATGAGTTCCCTTCAGTGAGCCATGTGAGCTCCCGTATGACCCTCTGGAACTGATTTTCCTGATGGTGAAAGGCAAAAAACCAGAGTGCCTACTAATCACTTGATAGGGAGCACAGCAGATTCAGACAGTGGTGGCAGCAGTGCTCACTCCAAGAATTTGAAAGGGTGGAACTGGCAGCCTATTAATTTAATCAGGCTGCAGTCAGGTGCTACACCTGCCCTCTGGTAAAAGAGCAACCTGTTCCTGTCTGCCACTCAAACTGACAAGCTGTTTCCCTAGTAGTTAATTCATTATAAAGTAATGAGTTTGTTGAGTTAGAGGTGGTATATGGTACTCTAAAGATGGAGAAGGAAACTGCTAACAACAAGAACAAAAAAAGATTACTTGAGCTCTAGGAAGGCACAGTGGGGATATATTTCTTTCTTCTATTTTCACATCTGGATAAACAAAAAGATAGATTGTTCCACAATAATTAAAAACTAGGTGGAGATGATCTTATAGACTGTTCTTTTGAAACAGATTTCAGTGTTTATCCTACTAATGCAATTAAAATTAATATGGATTAGAATATGGATTTTTCTTTAAATATGAGATGTTTTCCTAAGATTTTAAATTTTGTAGTTTTTTTTACTGGATAGGTTTATTTGTCAAATGTTCCTAGGAAAACTTATTTTTCACTTAGAACTTTCTAGATGCAATATCATGGATTTTTAGTATTGCTCTTTTTCTTCTTATTATTCTTTACTTTTCCTTCTCTCTTCTACTTTTCATCTTTTTCAGGAAGCAAAAGTTTTAAAAAATGAATCTAAAATCTGTAGAAATAGATTTGTCAAAAATCAGAAAAATAACTTCAGAAAAGCAGCAAATCGTTTTAAAACACAGTTCCAAACACAAATGCTTCAACCAGCTCTAGTTACAGTTTTGACTAAATACGCTCTGCAGGCCATATTGGAAGCATAGGTTTTAGCAAAGAACGGGTTATCTTAAAAATGAAAAAGATCAAAAGAACTGTTCAGGCAGTAGAAGCTCCAGTGTGAGAGCTGCATTAGGCTTAGCCAGTGGAAAAGGGATGGAAAGGTGTATACAATGCCTCTTCAAGGGAGGAAGGAGAAGAGAAGAATTGCACAGACTTGCTTGATGCAGTTAGGAGCTGTAAAAATCAGCTGGCTGAAACCCCAGCTCTTGTAAACTGAGATTACAGTTGAAGGTGCTCATATTCACTCCAGCTGTGAATGTGTCTCAAGGAGGAATAACTTCAGCGTGGTCTTTCTTAGGAAGGTATCGGAAATATCTGACTGTGAGAGTGCAGTCTGTGTGTGAACAGGAGCACTTTCAGTTTGTCACTGGCCAAGGTGAAACACTCAGTTGAAGATAACTGGAATGGCTAAGCCCCTGGAGCCAATGGACAGCCTTTTATAAACCCCTGGTGTTTTGCTGACCCATAATATGTTTCTTCTGTTTACTTCCAGATCCGCTTCTGGCCCCTGCTCCTCCCCTTTCTATCCCTGTTACGTTTCATCAGCCTGAGTACAGCTCACAGCTCCAGCTGTATTGATTCTTAGAGCAGATTTCAACAGAACCTAAAAAAGGAAGCATAGGCTGCTCCTCTCTTTTTCCTTTGACTGATGCTTTCTTTTACCCTACATGACAAAGTGATAGATGTACTTAGTTAACTTTCTGCAAAATCATTAATGCCACCCTTGCCGGTTGGCTTCCCAGGCATGGGTTAAATAGCTGTCATGCGTTTGTTACCTGAGACACTGCAGTGCTGTATGATCAGAACATTCATTTTCTTCCGAGGCTGGTCCTACAGAACTGATTTGAAATGCATAGCCAAGGGAGATAAAAACTAGCACTCTTTAAAGCAATCAGATTTTTCCTGGTTTTGCCTCAGATTAAAGCTGCAAACTGATTGCATGGGGGATGAGAGAGGGATATGTCAGAAGAATCTTACTGGAACACTTACTTCAGCTTTCCCAAATGAACTTTCATCAGAGTCTACAGCAAAACAATTCACAACTACCTCCCCAACCCCCTTGACCCTTTAAAGGTCCTGAGCTCACTGGACCTGCTGTCTAAGTGACTGCTCACCAAGAGGTCATCTGCTCTGATCCCTGATGTCCGCACTGAATTTCACCTTGACTCCTTCAATCCCCACTGAGTTCTTACATTTGTTAAGTGCTACTGTTAATGCTCTGCCAAAGCTTATTATCTTGAGAAGGGGTGACAATCTCAGTCTTAAAATTGGACACTTTAGACATTTCCATCACCAGTCTCCACAGAGGTGTCATTGTCATGATTAAGAATATGTCTTCTTATTCATCTGACATTTTTTTTTTGTAGATTATAAAGGCTTGTATTACTCTGTGTTTTTTTCCCAGTGAAGAATTTATATAATAGTCAAAACATTTCTTGCATTTTTGATAAACTAAATAATTATGAGTTCTTTAAGATTGTCTTTGTAAGATATTTTCTACAACCCTAAAGTGTATGGGTGGATCCTTTTCTGTACCTTACTTCATTCTGTCAACATCACTTGAAAAGTATGGAAAACAAAATCTTACCCTGCTTTACAACCAGCCTACAAAATACACAGTCAAAGGTAAAAATCCACTATTTCTCTTTTGTCTTACCCTGTTTATAAAGTAAAGACTGTAGACTGGTTTCACCCCAGTGGGAGCTCATTTACTCCAATTCCTAAAGACTCTTTCCAGTCTTGTGGGGAGAGATGAGAGCCATTGTGTGTTAGTATGTAGAAATTCTGTGTTCAAATGAATTCGGCTATTCAGATCCAGTTTGTTTTCACTTACTTTTATCTAATTTCATTATTATCTTGTAATTGTTTGTTGTCTTCTTGCCCATCTACTTCTCCCAACTTTTTGCAGCAAACAGCACCCAGTCTACTGCAAATCTGGTGAATATCCAGCAAAAATTCTTAATTTCATGGGGATTTCTGACTAGCAAGTATTTTTTGAATGATGCCAATTACAGAATTATAAATCCATGCAATATGTATGTCATTGATAGTGATTAAGAAAAAAAGCCAGAAGCATCATAGTGAGGCTTCAGTTGCCTGGCATATGGATGATGTCCCATAGTTGGAAGAATACAGAATGTTTGAAAATTTGTACAACCTTCCCAGCTGTACCATGGCTGTGGTGCCTGTGAAAAAAGTTGCACAAGGAGAAGCTCTACTCTGAGAGATAGGTAGAGAAGAACTATCTGAAATTCCCCAAAGGCAAATGCAGGGTCCTGCACCCTGGGAGGAACAACCCCGAGCACTGGTACGGGCTGGGGGCTTTTGCATGGGTGGGCAAAAAGCAGTAAGATCTGGTCAAATGTAAAGATAAAATCCAAAAGTAGTTACATAGGTGTTTTTTTGCTTTGTAATTGTAAATTCTGCAAGGCCAAAGACTGCAAGCATGTATATTTCTAGCCAAACTTGCTTATATAATTTTGATACAGACTGTTAACTAAATCCAAGACTAAGTGGACCTAGTGGCACCTAGACTTCTCAGAGAAGGTTAGAAAGCAAGGGGGTCTCAATGAAGCCTGTAACACAACATGAGGGACCACGGCCTGATTATGTTAGACTCCACTGTAATAGATCATAGAGTTGTTGCTTAGATACTGCAATGGCAGTGTTTAGGTATTAGCAATAAAACAAGTCATAATCATCTACATAATCTGTCCTACTTCTTGTATCTGGCCGAGAACCTTCTCTCAAATGCTCTTCTATAGACAGTCAGATTCTGTTCTTAGACCTGCTGGTGTAAATTCTTTGCGTTCCTGTTGATGAGCATTATACCAGAATTTCACGGATAAATTCTGGTGCATCACATTCAGTGCATCACATTCAGATCACAGTTTGAGATTGCATCTACATTAACCAGGTGATGGGAGAGAAATTTTCATACTTTTAAAATTGCATTTCAACATTTTTTTAAACTTTTGCTTTTTAGTAAAAATGGTCTGAAAATTTATAAATGAGAAGTGTTTTGTACCAAAATATCCCCTTTTCTCTTTCCCTGCTCCTAAATATTTGGCTGCAAGTTTTGCAGTTTCTGTGGCTGTTGGTAGATGTCTTCTTCCTGACCCCTAGCCCCTTAACCAGAAAAAATAAGATTTGGTTTAATGTAATTGGTTTAAATTAATTTGGTTTAAATAATAAATTAGTGATATAAATAAGCAGATTTTTTCATTTTCTTTTTTACCTAACCAGTTTACAGAAGCATGAACCTGATCATGAACCTTTTTTCTGAAATGAACATGCAGTGAGGACCCACACTTGTGAATAAAGGCTGCATGCATATTTGAGGGAATAGAAACCTGTTTTCCTATTTGAGGGGTACAGCGCTGGAACTTTTGTGCAGGATAGATACAAGCCTTGTTTCTTATTGTACTATAAACTTCTTGCCTACAGTGTTGTAAAAGAATTTATAAAATCAGGCTAATTCTTGTGAGTGAAAAATAGAGATTCAACACTTAGCATTAGACATTGGCATTTGAAAACTCAAGCTATACTTTACACTGTCTTGCACAGTCATTTTGCTTTTGTTTTTCTTGCTGTGTCTTGTTTTCCTCTCCAAATTTTCTGTGCCATTCTGTTCTGTCTTCTGCCTTTCTGCTGCAGCACCTGGGTGTTCAGCCCCTGGCAGCTCTTGAATGTCATTGCTTTGAAGGAACTGAATCCCCTTAATTTTATTTCACCTGCTCTCCCATAGAGGGTGACAGATGACAAACACAGTGAGGGGAAAAAACAGCATGAACATTAGTATGAATGTGAGCACTCTGTGGCTTGCTGAGAATAACACTGTCTTTGCTTTTTTAAAAATGTTATTTGTAAATGCAAAATATAGAGGTCCCTCACAGAACAGATGCAATAAATTGGTGTACTGCCTAGTGAACAACCTTTTCTCACTTTGGTTCTTGCTTTTTCCTTTCATTCTGTAAACAATGTTCAGATTCAGCCATTTATATCACATATGTAGCATAGTAAACATAAAGGAAGTAAAGGATCTCCAAGACCTGTGTGATGTTGTATGTGTAACCAGAATGGTTCCCTACTTTACACCATTCTTTTCATTTTTACTCGGGCTGTTATACCATCATTACTTCTGTAGTGTCCTATTCCATACAGATTTCTCAATGAAGTGTCTCTTGCCAGCACTTTTTAGTGTCTTTCAAATGAATTTTTACGGCTGGTCTCTGTCTTCCCAGCTGTTTAAGTGGATGCCCATTGTCAGTCACAGATGTCACGCTGCTTGCTATTACCTTGTAGCTCTGCTGAGCTCCAGTATGCACTGTCCCCTTCTAACGTGTGCAAGGAGACCAGCTTTTAACAGTGAGCCCCTGCTACCATTTCAAGTATGTGCCACAGTCTTTGCCCTCTTTTCTTGACAGAATCTCCAGCACACTCGACTTTCTAACAGGGTTAAATTTCTGTTTTGAGACTTTGGTAAAGATCTTTTCAAAACTTTTTTTGCTTATTGTAGAATCAAATAAGATCACGCTTTGTCAGTTCTGCATATTTTGCAAGGTTATTCCATCTACAGATTCTGCTGAAGGTGGTGTTGGTAATCTTAGTAAAACTTCTGAATGATCTGGGCTACTCAGCTACTAGACCTGGGTGATCAGAGCAGATGCCTACCCTGGAGAGCACCTCAGGTCTTTTAACCAGAAGAAGCCGCAGCTGCATTTGCTGGGAGCTTTCCAATATGTTGCCTGTGCTACCTTTTTGATAAATGGAATGGATTTATTCATCCACAGTGAGTTAATGGTATAATTTCTTATTAATCCAAATGATAAAGGAATTTATGGTTTTTTGTAGCAAAATCTACTGTTGCATCTCTTATGCCACACTTCAAACAATTTTTTTTTGTGTTCCAGTTACTGAAAAAGAGCAGAGAGCTGTTGTAGGAATCCTCTTAATTGTTCCTTTAGTTCTCCTTAGCCTGTTCTGAAATTTAGTTGGAAGGTATGTGAGATTTTTTCACTAAATTTTGTTCTTTTCTTGTTCAAAAAAATCAAAACATGGCAAAACTCAAAATATGCAAACTGAAGTCACTTCTCATCTTACTGCACAGTTTGGTCCTGTTGGAAAAATTAAAATGAATCTGTTAGTGCAGAATATGTGGTTATACCCAAGAAAGGAGTATGTACAAGCTGCTCCAAATCTTAGGGTCAAACACTGAGAAAAAGTCAGAACAGAGAAATATTTTTATTGTTTGAGTTTGTCTCCACAGACTGTAAACTGCTATGTCAGGATATGTCCCGGGTGTTTTCTCCCCACAGTGAGTTGTTCTGTACAGGGATTAGATACATGTATTCTTTTGACATGTGAAGTGGAATCTCCAGTATCTTTCCATTATGGAGATTATAGGAGTCTTGTAAGGGTGTTTTACTTGGCTATGAGCTTCAGTGCTCTTGAAGGACTACAGCCTGAAACATTTTAGCTGCTTTTATCTGAAGCACTTATGGTAATTATTGCTTTGAATTTTTATCTTATTATCTGGATATTTATCATTTCATATGGGAGATGATTTTGTGACCAGGTCTGATGCTGAAAAAGAGCTAGGAAAAAGCACAAAGAACTTTGCTTCAAAAGTAATCTTATTTCCTAGCCATATTTATGTAGGACCCTTCAGGAACTTAGTGCAATATTTTTCCCTGTAGTCAAATTTTCAGTGAGCTATGTGCATGATAGAATTTCTTTTGGACATAGAAACATATATTTCTCATTAAAAAAAAAAAAAAGACTTTAAAAATAAAAATTAATTTTAATGTTTGACAGTATCTAGAGGCCGAAATCAGAATTGGACTTTTGTGGGCTGCAATACATAGCTATATTGTGACATGATGGATTCTGCTTCAAAGAATTAACTGTACTGAGGGGAAGATGGGAATCTCAGTTAATCTCAGCTGTTGGGAGAAGTGCTATTTTAAAAGATTTCTGAACCATTTTAGCTTTTAATGTCCCAGTATTACCTGTCTTATCAGTGATAAATGGTTAGTACTTCATACTTTTGCAAAAGGACTTACAGACCTTGCCTTATTCATTTGTATTTTCAGAATGATGGATTATGATATGAGTCCTTCAGTGTTTAGTGCTAGAAGAAACACTGAATCCAACCTTTTTAACAGAGAGATATGTGCTGAAGCTAAGTACAAAAGAGCCAGATAAACCATTGGTAGGAAACCTATTCAGTGTTTAATACTTTGCAGTTATTCTTCTCATGCAGAAAAATCTCACTGACCTCAGGGAGAAAGAACTATTTATGGGATTAAGGTTATTGTGTAGGTGTAAAAGAAGATTTACCTTCTAAAAATATAAAGTTCATAAATATGCTTCTCCAAAACAGCAACATTCTGGGCATTCTTTGTTGTGAACAATAGGCATAAACCAAAATTACTAACGTTGATTTAAAATAAAAACTTTTCCTGAATGGTATGAAAACTAAGAAAAAAGCCCACATGATAAATAAAGTGTATTTTTCATCATTAAATTATACCATAGAAAGTATTTAAAATGAACTTCTGAGGTGTTGCCAGCTTTGTGCTAATTGGACAATCTTACTTCTCCATTAAACAGACAGATGGATGAAGCAATTCATAAACCACCCATTCCTATTGGCAGTAGTTGGTGAATCAATCGATATCTGCCCACTTGAGAATAGAATTTTAAATATGAATGCACCATTCAGACGTATAAACATCTGTATCACAGTCCTGTTGACAAAAAGGTTCTGCTATAAACTGCACTTACTAGAATTAAATCTGCAAATATTCTATTCCAAGTGTCATTTTGCTTGTCTTTAAATCAGTGCAATGCAGGAAAACGAGATAACTAAGCTACCAATTATGGCATTGGCAAAATTTAAGTGTTAAACTGCTGCAAAGGAAAGTATTAACTGCATGGTATGTGTGATCCTGTTCCCCAGTGACTAGAGATAGTAGCATTCACAGAAATCCTGTTAGAGAATGTTAAAAGCTTAAAGTAGAGAATGTTAAAAAATGTTGTGTATCAAACCTTGATTAGCAGATATCAACATTGATTTTAATTCCTAGTGCTATTGCTAGTGAGTCAGATGTCTGATACTAAAAAATTCAACGAGGGTGAGAAGAGGAGCCACAACTCCTTGTAAATATTTTGTCCAGGAAAATTGTCAAAGAGACATCAGATACTACAAAACTGCTTCCAAAAAAGTAAGTGTGAAAGAAAACCACAATGACATGTACACATTATACTCTATATTAGCAAAAAGATTTTAAGCTGAATCAGAACTATATAGGATAAAATGGCTATTTGTTCACTGCTAGTAAGATCTGCAACATTTGCTAAACATTGGACCGCTAATAAAGGAGATAACAAATGCCATCTTATAAAAACATTCAAGAAATCAATATTGACACAATGATCTAACCATATATTATCTGTTCCATGAGTGCATTTTTAAAAATTATTTCAGTTTCGAACATTACAGGCAATAGCAAGAAAGATGTCAGGCATAAGCACTTTTGTATGAGAATCACATGCAGAGAGGCCTGAACTGAGCAACATGCATTCAGTGAACTCTCAAATTAAAGCCTAAGTGAAAACTAGACTAACCTGCTGAGGATTGAAGACTGAATATTCTATAGGGAATAGAATTACATCACCATAGAATTATTTATATGACAGGTAAGATGATAATATTTTAATAGCAGCCATTGTACTATATATTGTTGCTGTGAGTCAGAATTCAATTATTTAAAACAAATTCTGTAAGGTTTTTTTTTTTGTGATGGTTCTATGAGATCAGAAACTTTTTGGATTTTGCATTGGATGATTGGTTACAGGTATGTTTGACTAATTCTGCATATCAGAGGTTAAGGTTAGACATTAAGAAAACAAGTTTGTTTTATTTCACAGGACACTCTAGTGATTTATTCAGACATAAGTATAAGGATACTTTGAAAACCATGGAGTGAGGTCTCTCCCATTCCTCACTCTGTGCATCTGCTCCGTACAGAACACAACAATCTTCTGCATGAGAAGTTAATGGCCATTAAAAATGGCCTCCCAGCAAGGCCATATTTTTATATAACTAAGATGAAGCAGGGTCAAAATCAGTGGTAATCAGCACTGGCAAAGGAAGTACATCACTATGAGAAATAAGCTCAAATCACATAGTGAACTGCACTGAAAAAAAGCCAACTCTTGGAACCAGAATGAATCATCTACCTGTGGAATTTTTTTATATCTTGGTCATGAAAAACTGAAGATAACTCCCTGGAGAATGGAGAGGTTATACCTGAATGCTTTTTCAGTTCCTTTTTAGATGTGCATAAGATGCTGGGATTCAGAATTCTCTGGTTTTTTACTATGAAGTAGGGCAAATACTCAGGAAAATATTCTGAGAAAAAAAATTAACTGCTTTGTTTTATATGTAGATTCAGATTTCTTTTAATCAGTTGTATAGAGTTATGCTTATCATGTTTGAGTGTGGATTCAGGTAGGCTTGGGCAAATAAAGCCATGCTCAGATTTGGAAGTGTTTGCAGATAAGTAAATGTTTGTTGCAGAGTTTGACATTGTTTATTAGATAGTTCACTGAATCAGAAAAGGTCCATTTTACGGAAGATCCTATACCATATGATGATGCAGCCATATCCTCTTTGGTGTCCCACTGCGGTTGCTTTATGATCAAAACAGGTCTTTCAGTTCTTGGGAGTTCTACCAGGTCCCTGAAGATGCTGCATTGTGGTGTGTGAGAGCTGGGGGAGAATCCCGTTGTTCCAGGAGAGAAACCCTTCCCATGTTTCCTCTCCTGTCTATGGTTGCAATGGAGGCAGTGCAGGGTAATAAGGGGCAATGTTCTTGGGACACCTGAGATTAAAGCATCTCCTAGAGGAAAGTACAAAGAAAGCGTTGCAAGGGTGAGTAAGGCTGTCTTTTCTTACCAGAGTTTCCTCTGGAGCCTGAGAAGAAACATGCTGTTGGCCAGACTGATCAAGTACAGCATAGTGAAAATCAAACTGTCCAAAGTAGGTGCTTCACTTTTCTGTGTGGTCTTTGTCAAAAACTGAATACCAAAAAAAGTGTGTTTTTTTCTGGATCTAGTATACTGACTTAAACTGCTGGAAACACAAATAAAGCTGAGGCCTGGCCTTTTTCACAGCCTTTCTCTTGCAAAGGGTTTACAGCCTGGTATTCTCCATTGCACCAAGGCATTGTCACAGAGAACTGGGCAAGTAGCTGCTCTGTTGGAGAATGTTCAGCTTCCTGCTTGTTGTTGGTGCTTCTCTGTTGACTTTTCTCATGGAAGAAGAGGTGAAAGCATTTTTTAATTGTCATCGAGGACAGAGACTGATTGAGGTAGTGAGTTTGGCTTTGTCTGAAGGCTGCTGGGGACCAGCATCAGAGGCCCCATCTCTGTAGGACCTGGGAGGCCTGAAATGTCTGGAGGGGAGGTCATGTGAAGCATGTTTGAAAAATGGTGCCATGGGTGGCATACTGAGATCTGGAATAAAGTGTTACTCTGCTGACTTGAGGACCTTAACTTCCAGTGGCCTTAGCAAATATTTTTGTTTGTGCTCTCCCCCATGACATGCTCCATTTCACAGGGGTATTTCTCCTACGATGTAGGAGATAAGCTCATAGTTTCTCCTCTTCAGGATTTTCAACTCCTCTCATGCTTCAAATTAAACTATGTTCTGAAGCAGGGTATTCCCGCATCTGCTTTTCCTTTTTATGCAGTTCTGAAGCATTCTTTAGACTGCACTAACGTGGAGGACATGAGTTTACACACTCCCATGAAAAGCAGAGAATCAACATTTCTCAAAATAGGCAAGTATTCTGACCTTTTAAATATTGGGTGAAAAGAGAATATAATTTTCTAAAGCAGAAGTTGAACAATTTCATGCCAGTTCTAACGGGGTTGGAAGAAGGGGAAAACAGAATAAGAGTAAGGTGTAAGACTTGACAGGAGCAGAATTTGGTGCTGAAATGTCTCCAGGGTAAGATGAGAGATTTTGCAAATGCCTCTATCACTTGATTGTTGACACAGATGCTCACAGAAACCTTTAAGCACAAATTCTTCCACCAGTGAACCATTATATCTCTGCTAGAATTGATAATATTTTGTGCTTATGGGGTTTACAGTATTTCCTTTTTGGCAGGCTTTAATAACTGCATCTTCCATACCCTTAGGAAACATCAAGACTTATTTATTACAGCCTAGGAAATGCTGAGGCCTGTGGCTGGGAGTCTTAAACATTTGTATTTATTACCATTTATCTAGCCACAGTATTAATGTTAAAGTACAAAGTAACCAAGAAGTTATAGAATAGGAAAGCACTGGAATTCTTAAGATCAATTTACTCAATCAAGCAGAATATGTCCCTTGACAAAGGGACACTGATTTCTGACTAGCAATTTAATCTCAATTTTGAAGGATGCAGTAGGAATTAATGGATACATAGCCTATGGATAAAGGAAGGAATTTCTCCCTGGGTAGCAGTTACATTTGCCACACCAAATATTGCAGTTTGTGAAATGCAGTCCTTGCAACTCAAGTACAAATATTAATATTTCGTTTTAAATATTTTTCAGTGTTACCTATTAACAGAAGACACAAGGCTCTCTGTTATGATCTGATTATTTTCACTACTAGAGAGATGCCTCTGTGCAAACTAAGCTGTTAATGAGACCGTAAGCCAAAGTCAATAGTAGGGATTTTATTCACCGTGAAATGTGAGATAGAGAGAGATAGAAAGAAATAGAAAAGAAGGAGGGAGGGGAGGGAAAGAGAGTGTCAGAGAGACAGATTAATAATTAGAAAGATAGTCACCGTCCCTTTGGATCCCGCAGCAGCTTGTTGGTCCTTCTGTACTCTGGTCTTCTTGGTGGTGGGGTCCTATGAAACACAGACTTCCATGGGTTAATATACATTCAGGTGCAGGTGGGGATGCTAAGCACCTCCCTTGTGGAGGCGAGTTTTACCCTGTCTTTTGCTAAACTGTGGATCTGTTGCAACACTGGATCATGTGCAGTTCTCAGGCGGAAGGCCTCGGGAATGAGGCAGTGGGCTATGGCTTTCCCCTGCCAGAGCTGTTTTTCAGGAGAGCTGCTGAGTTGGCATTCTTTGTGGATTTGTTCTTCTCCCCCCAGACCTGTTTACTTCTTAGACCTGAGATAATTGGACAATACTGCCACCTTTATTTTATCTCAAGTTCCTGTCAGGTAGCTTAACTCACAGTCCAAATTCCTGGAATCCAGGAGGCATGTTTTGGGGCTGGTGGTTCAGTGGTTGCAGATGAGCACTTGCTTCTTGATAGAGTTTGCTATAGTGGGCAAAGTCCTTCATTGATCTTAGCAATATTTGAACTATTAACCATTAACATCTCTCACACTCTCCCATTAAATTTAAATGCAATATTTTATGCAATTATAACCATTTATAATTCATCTTTTATGCAATTATAACCATTTATAATTCATAAAGTACAAGTTGTAATTAACCAGTTAAACTGCAAAATAATTACTTAAAATGAGAAATAAAAAAACCCCAGATAAGTGTAGAAAGAAGCAAATCATTAACTAACTGTGAATGCATTTAAGATGGAAATTAATTAAAAGCTTTTTTGTTCTGGGAAAAAAGTCATTCTGGACCAGCTTCCCAACAGTACAGCAGTGGCAGCCAGCCTACAATTATTTTAAGCGCTTTCCAAGATTATTAGTCAGATAACTTGGCTGCACAGAATAGCAGAGGAATGATCTTTTATCTGTTCGAGTTCCTTGTCAAGCCTATAATCTGTGTATTTTGTTTCTTTACAAGTTCTTCACACCAATACATGACTAGAAGAATAATACAGAACTACATCTGCTAAATAGTGCATTTAGACTAGGCTCTACTAACTGGGTTTCTTTGCAAAATTTGTTAGTGTCATATTGCTTTCAGGAGATTAAATGTCTTCTTTTCTTGTAGAACAATACCTATTTAGTTAGATCTATTCAGCATTTATTGCATTGTATTTTACTTTTTCTAACTACATCTGAAGAGAGTAAAACATTTCCCTTTGTTCTCTCATGCACAAAGCTTTCAAAAATAGAAAGAAAAGAGTACCATCAGAAAATGAAATAGAGTTCACCTTCAAAGTATTGCACGTGACTGAAAATAAAATAATTCCATTTCATGGACTGATGTATTTTCAGTGCTTTTTCTATCTGCAGATTTACTGTCATGTCAGAAAAGTAACTTGAAATCTACAGCAAGGAAAAAGAGGGAGTATATCTGTATTTTCTTCTGGAACATATTATTACCGAATACCTTGAGTCTCTAGATTATTGGTTCATTGGATGCAGCACAGAGATTTTTCTTTGACCTTTTGAGTTTCAAAAAGCCTGAATCAGCAAAACAAACCTCTCCAACCACACAAATGCAAATGGTATCAGTTCAGAAGAGCTCATTGGCCTTGAAACCCAACTAGCTCAACAGAGCCTGAGTATTACTGAAATACAGATTTGAATCACTGAGTATAATACATATTGCACCACTTTGGAAACATTAGGGCTAGACAAAAAATTAATGAGAAATACTCCTTCATTTTCACTTTCAAGGAGTTCAGTTTATCAGAGGAACTAAGTTTATCAGAGGAACTAAGTTTATCAGAGGAACTAAGAAGACAATGTGATCCATTCTTCTTGATGCCTTTCAAGCTGAAATTAGATAACTGGCAGTCATTCTGATACCGGGCATTAAACCACACATGCCCCAAATGTTATTTGAACTCATAATAATATTAGTACTTTTGGCAAGATCTGAGGAATTCAGGTGTGAAAATGTGCACTTTGAAAATCATCTCTGTAATTTTGAAAGGCGTATTCAATCTGCGAATTTGTCTAAAAGTGTAATTTGTGCTGAAGGAAATGTTCACAGTTTAATGTAAAACCCAGAGAAGTTCCTGAAAACTGAATGCATACAATGATTGCATTTCCTACTTCCAGTGCCTCCCATCCTAAAATAATTTTTAGGTCAGTTGAAAAGAGGTTTCTATGGTATGCTGACACTTTCCAGGTGCTGAGGTTGGTGAAAGAGAGACTTGATTACCTTTGTAGATATGACAAGCATGTGAAATTTGCATAACCAACTCTATTTTGCTCATTGCTAGTTCCCTTTCATTCCTTTGATTGCAGCTACAAACCCAGCAATCCATTATTCCACAGAATTCATCCTCATGTGCTGGAAAATCTTCCTAAGAGCAGGGCTGGTGACACAGGAAAAGCACTGGTGGTTTGAGAGTGAGTCTAAACTGCACAGGCACCCTACAAAGCTCTGTTCACAAGGACATGGTAGCTGGTCTAATATATTATTTTGGACTTGATGACAGTAGCTTAACTCACAGTCCATAGAATCTAATCATGATAAATAGATAGGGAAAATTCACAGAGACTGCAGAAGGGATTACATTTTGTCCAAAAACTACTTTGAGGACTCAAGTAAGGCTTAAATGACACAAGGACTTAGATATCTGTATTGGACTATAGGAGTTGACCAAAGTTTGGAAAGCAATGTGAAAGTCTTTAAAACACCAAAATAATTGTAAGAATGATACTGATATTAGGGAACACTTCTTCACATCTTGAGGGTAATGAGACATTTTCATTAAAAAAAAAAAAAAGTTGTTTTCTAAATTATCAGTGAATGTGAGTTGTCCTTCACTGAGTCGCAAAATGCAGCTTCAACTTTGTAATTACATATCAGCATGCTATACTATTCAGTGGTTGATCTAATATGATATGTGAATTCAGAAAATCAATGTTAGGAACAAATAACATGCCAGTAATATTCTAAGACACCCTCTAATAATATGAGAAGAAATAGGAAAGAAAGTGTTTGTATAACAAATACTTCAATATTTTCTTTACACACAGAAATATATACGCATGCATGCCCTAGCTGATCTCTGTTTAAAGATGGTATCTGTTATTATGTGTGTTTCCTGAGAATTTTGCAGTAATATAGTTCAGTCAGAAATTTTTCTTGGCACACCTGTTCTTAATACTGTAAATTCAACATAAAATATAGAAAATATCTGCATTTTTACCAGTCTTTAAAATTAGAGTTTGCTGTGAGTTGTTGTGGCCCATGATCTGGGGAGAATAATACTATACAGAAGGACTCTGGTGTGTCGGCAAGTGCTGAGCTATAGTGCAAAAAATTTTTCTAATCCCCAGGTTCCCTACAGAGTGCTTGTGGCTGGAACAATTGCAGCTATTTGGTATTGCTCAGCTGCTCCTGCCAGTGTCCGTAAATACAGTGGTGTGTCCACATAAGGCACAACCAGTGAGTGCTGCAACTACAAAACTGGGAGAAAGACTGAGATGCAGGTTTTCCTTAAGGCCTAGGTGCCTTAAGCAGGACAATTCTCATTATTAGCATGCACATATGTGTTAGCAAGGTGTGAGAGGTATTGTGTGCAACCTGACTGCACTTATTTTCTAGTAATGGAGAGTTCCCTTGGCTGGATCTTTCATTTGCCTTTGGCTTGGGTGCGTGTGGCACAGAAAGAAGGTGAAGAGCATGGGCCAGAGAGTGTCCGTGGCATGCTGTGCTCTCGAGGGGAGATCCTTGTACTGAGTGCAGTGGCCTATGATATGTCCTGCTCCTCTCTGTAAAACAACATGGTGGTTTTCTACTGCTCTCAGATGCTTAACCCAGGAACAGCTTCTTGGTATGTTTAAGGTTGCACAGACACATATTTTGGCCTGTAGCATCAAGAAAGTTAAGTGAAAACCAGGTAATATACTGTGCACATGTGGTATGTAGCTCTTGGTGTGAGAGAGCCTTTTAGGTTTGTCACGGAGTTAAGGTATTGGACTTAGCAAGTCTAGCCCGGGGTGAGAGGATCATTCTTCGGTCAGTTTAGACTCTGTTCTTCTCCAGTGCAGTTGTGTTGTAGGTTGTCATAAAAATGAACAGACAAATTGGGAGAGAAATATAAGAATATGCAGGAGAGAACTGAATATGGAGTATTCTTCCACCAGTGGAGGAATCAGTAGCAGAGATGGTGACTGACACGTGGGATTCAGATTAAGCTTATGGTATAATACTGAAAAAAAAAAAAAGAAGTGATTGTTCTTTACTTGGCATCAATATACTGGCTTGTGTACTGAGCCCTCAATGGAAATATTGATTTTTGGAAGCCTGTTTTTAAAAGAAATCATTGCTAAATCATGCTTGACAAACATGATTGCCTCCTATGACAAAGAAACTACCCAGATGGATGAGGGGAGAGCATTAGATATTGTTTACCTCAACGTCACCAAGGCTTTTGACACTCTCACAATATCCTCATAGGCAAACTCAGAAAGTGTGAACTGAATGAGTGGACTGTGAGGTGGATGGAGGCCTGGCTAAATGGCAGATCCCAGAAGGTCGTAATTGGTGGCACAGGGTCTTGTTGGAGGCCTGTCACCAGTGGTGTCCCCAAGGTTCGATACTGGGCCCAGTATTGTTTAACTTGTTCATCAATGACTTGGATGAAGGGGCAGATGCCTCCTCAGCAAGTTCACTGATGACACAAAGCTGGGAGGAGTGGCCAATGCCCCAGAGGGCTGTGCAGCCCTTCAGAAGGGCCTTGACAGGCTGGAGAGATGGGCAGGGAGGAACCTTCTGATATTCAACCAAGGCAAGTGCAGGGTTCTGCACTGGCGGAGGAACAACGCCCTGCACCAGTACAAGGTGGGGGCTGACCCTGCTGCGGAGAAGGACCTGGGGGTTCTGGTGGACAGCAAGCCATCCATGAGCCAGCAGCGTGTCCTTGTGGCCAAGAAGGTCAATGGAATACTGGGGTGCATCAGGAAGAGCATTGCCAGCAGGTCAAGGGAGGTGATCCTGCCCCTCTACTCAGCCCTGGTGAGGCACATCTGGAGTGCTGTGTCCAGTTCTGGGCTCCATATGAGACATGGAGCTCCTGGACCAGGTCCAGTGGAGGGTAACGATGATTGAGGCACTGGAGCATCTCTCTTATGAGGAAAGACTGAGGGAGCTGAGCCTCGAGAAGAGGCACTGAGAGGGGACCTCATCAATGTCTGTGAGTATCTGAAGGGAGGTGCCAAGAGGATGAAGCCAGGCTGTGCTCGGTGGTGCCAAGGACAGGAGGCAGCGGGCAGAAACTGCTGCGCAGGAAGTTCCACCTGAATAATGAAGAAGAATTTCTTTACTGGGCAGGTGACTGAGCACTGGGACAGACTGCCCAGAGAGGTTGTGGAGTCTCCCTCACCAGAGATATTCAAGAATCATCTGGACACAGTACTGTGCAATGCACTCTGGGATGGCCTTGCTTGAGCAGGGAGGTTGGTCCAGATGGCCCAGTGTGGTCCTGGCCAACCTTACCCATTGTGTGATTCTGGGATTAAAACAGAGAACTATGAATAATGAGACTGAAGGCCAGATATTATAACTGGCATAGAGGAAAGAGTCTAGAGAAACAAATATCTTCAGGCTAGGGAGTGGAAATTTGAGAGATGTCTGTGAATTCATAGAGTTTTCAGAGTTGCTGCCTATTATTTTCATTCATTGTTGAGAAAAGAGGAGGAATTATGTGATTTAAACTAGAGCATGGGAAATTTAATTAGATACCAAGGCAAACTTTAATAGGACAGCAGACAAAGTCCCTTACATTTCAGTCCTTGCGAATATCTCAGGCTAGAGATAACACCCAGCTGTCCTTGCCTGTAAAGTTCTTGTCCTTGTTGATAAAAGTCTGTGGTTATGGAAGCTTTGGTGTAATCACTAGGCAGAGAGACTCCGCTGTTCTTTCCTATCACGACGCTTTGCCTGGTGGTTGACAGCATTTCCTCCTACCCAAATATCTTCATCTGCTTTTATTCCCCATTCAGAAGAGCACTGACAGGATAATAATAACTCCCCAAATGCAGAGACTGCAATTTTGAATGCCTCTTACATGGGCTACATAAGGAGTAAAGGAAGAATTTTTTTTTTAAAAAATATTTATTTCCTGAACATTTCAGGGAAGGCAAAAGCTATGAATCTGACTTTGTTATCTGATATTGTTATGGATAATGATATTTCAATTGATGACATGCATATATTTAGGTGGTGCAAATCAGCATTGTTTCATCTGGCTGAGAATGATCACTGATCTTTTCTTAATGCAGATACTGCATCTTTTGTACTTTCAACAAAAATTGTCAGTGAGCAACAATCTACTGATAAGCCTGTGAACAGAAATCATGCTGAATAAGAATTAGAGATGGAGAAATAGGATATCTGTCCTTTGGTGATTCAAGTTTCTTTTTTGCTTCTGTCTATTCTCCAGAGTTCTCTCTCTACATTTTTTTTTTTAATTAACTGAAGCAAAGATGTCCGTTTTCCTTAGGAGTTTTTAGAGACCAGGAGACCTTCACTGTTAGGGGGTTACAGTGTTGGGGCAAAAATGTGTTACTAATGCTGTAATGCTGTAAAGGGTCCCTCACTTGTCTATGTGCAGGGCTGGTCTTTCAGTTTTTGCTCTGTTTTGTTTTCTTTTCAATAACTGATAAAGACTTCTCACACCTTCAGCCCCTGTAGCTAGCAATTACTCATTCTGTTTTGCTGCCTTTATCTTTTTTTTTTGCAAGCTTTAACTCATCTTATGTAGTCTTCATTGGTTCTTTCCCTTTATCTCTATTTCCTTTAAATCTTTCGGCTGTTCTTAGAAAGTCATGTATTTCACTACTAATTGATTGCATTTTTCTGTCAGTGAGACTATAGTCTGTTATGTGTTAGTTAGTGTCTTGCAAGATTCTCTGAGCTGCAACCACACCCAGATGTTCTAAGTGTCTCTTCTTGTCATAGCCACATCAGCTTTTTATGTACTTATTTTTGTCAAATTTTTCATTTGAAATCCAGTAGTTGTGTGAGGCTCTTTGGGACAATTCCATGAAGCTAAAAATTCAATTGACTGCATTAGTCATGCTAATATCTTGGGCTGGGCATGAGCCCTACCATATTCAGCACTCTGTGCAGAGTATTAACCCACTTTCTTGAGCCTGTAAGAGCTTGCACTTTCATTTTTTTAAAATCAAATATGTTTTTCATCCTTCTTGGTCTAGATGAAAGCCTAAAAGATGTACTGCCTGTGGAGTCCAATCCCAGAAGGCAGAAGAGAACTGAAAACATAATTTTTAAATGTCACAGTTCTGACATAATTCTCATGGGCTTTTTGGTCTGCCTAATGATTCTTGGATGCTGGTAATAGCCTCTGATCAGCAGCCTTGATGCTTCACATCCTCAACTTGAGACACAAATAGTTCTATTAGTGTAGGAGTTTAGGAGCTAAGGAAAGGTTGATCACTGACAGTTTTTGTTGATCTGATGGTGCACAACATTAAGAGAAGTTATAAACCCTTGCATAACCATTTTAGGCTTTAGACAGATCTTCCTCTGAACCAATGCTTCCCTGCTTCTGAATATCCCTGGTAAAGAGCATATTGACAAAGAAACGAAAGAATTAAGCATCCTGTAAAATCTATCCATCTTATGATCTAAATGACTGATGGTGCCTTTAAATTTGTGTCAGATACCACAGTAATGCAATCTTATTCTCTGCCTGTCTCCAAGTTTAGGCACTTACATGATCAATAGAGTTCACTGAGTGCGAAATTCTCATTAATATCACGAGTACTAAGACTAAGGGAAGGAAAATTCAAGACTTCATTGCATAGAATATCTCCAGGGTGTTTTTGAGTATTAGAACTCAAATTTTTGTGCTTGGGGCTGTTTTGACCTCAGTAAGAAAAAACGCTTTTTCTATCTCACTCTAGAAAGATTTTTTTTCTCTTCATCACTCTTCACTCAGGCTAAAAAATAAAGAACTGGTTGCACCCATTAAAAAGAACATGAGGGAAAACTATAATCAGTTTTAAATTCAGGTAATTGACAGTGATCTATTATTTTGTCTTATTGTAAAGAAATCTCATAGAGATTAAAAAAAACAAGTGAATTTTTTTTTGTAGGAAACCTTTTAAATTTCACTTTTTTAGTACAGGCCAATAAATCTGGGTATTAAAGGGATGATGTTTTGTTGCATTTAGGTGTTGGCAACAGATTTCTCTCTTTGATTTCATCCTAATGGTAAGAATTTCTGGATGGGTTAATTAGTTAACCCCTATAATCCCTACCTTTTTTCATGCAAGTATATGATATTGCCCCTAGAAGAAAGCATTACGTCTCAAATGAGTGCCTTTCAACTTAACTAACACATTAAATGAGCCTGTTCATAAAAAGGAAGTCACAGGAAACAGTTTGAAATGCATTACTTTAGAAAGTTTGCAAGAGTCTAGAACAATTTTGCAGCTTCGTAAGTCTTCAAGGTCATGCGGGAAAGCTTGAGGCTTAAAAAAGTTGGAGGGAACAGCTGCAGTTTTTGAAAACAGTAAAGACAAACTTGAAACGTAGTTTTATCAAAGCTTGGCTGTTTTCCTATCACAGGCAGTAGACGCCACTAATCTCTTCCTTTTGTTTAAACAGATGCTATTTGCTTGGCAAGTAGCTGAATTTTAAATGCAGGAAGTTATTATACAAGGGGAAAAATTTTGACTGGAGGTTAGAAACAGAAGGTTAAGTTCAGGAGAAAATCTTATTTTCTCTGACATCTTCCAAGCTGTGTGAGGAAAGTTTTCCCCCACTGGGAACTATAAATTTTGATATTTTTCCATATAAAAAAGGGGGTTTTTTTGGTTGATTTT